>CM055265.1:58021788-58624113 GCA_029237695.1 Conchocele bisecta | reverse complement strand
TGGCAAGATATAAAAGCAACAGCAGACAACAATTGTTGTGGGTAGCAGTCTAAGGTTTAAGTGTCAGATTCAACTGTCCCATAAAAAATTTCAAAGACGTATTATGTGAGGGCCACACGAGGTCTCCAGTCGGAATTCCACTGAGGATGAACCCCGATCATTAAATTACCGATCACATACTCCCACCTGCCACCCACACAAACAGTATAGATCTGTATCGGCACAGGCAGATCAGTAGCCTATTTCACCAGCATTGCAAAGCATACTTATCTAGCAAAGTATACTTTGAGGGAGAAATTTTCAATTTAAGGATAAATTTATTAATTTTTATTATACTGAATTTATTACATTATCACAGCCATTTTGGCTGTGATAATGTAATAAATTCAGTATAATAATTCTGCATGCTTATAATCAACAAATATATGCAGTCGGAAGTTCTATATGAAATAATGCATTTCGGGAACAAGAATTCCGCGGAATCAAATGTCGCCTTGAAAATTTCTCCCTCAAAGTATACTTTGCTAGTAAAGTATACTTTGATATGTTGGTGAAGTAGGTTACTGATCAAGCTGCACAGAAATGCAGGCTGATCTGAAGCTACAGTACTGGTTACAAACGTCGCAAAGTCCCTATCCTCGTCTTGAGGCCAATTTATGCCAATCTTCGTGTAGTACATGTGTACATCAACAGGTACCACTAATTCTGGCACTACAATTCAATTCTGGCACAGGCACCTATTGAGTTTATAGACACATTCACCTTTCACTCATATATAACATGGACTCTCCCTTGATAACTTTCACGCAAATCCATGAACCAGAAAAGAGTGAACTTTGTACAAAATCCGAAAAAAAATCAACAAATAGTGCAGATCCTGATGAGCCGGCTCGGTACGAATCGGCTCATCTGGATATGCACTGTTTGCAAATATTTGTATAGAAGTATGTAATGTTGAAGGAGTTAAGTGCCTTCTATAAGCATGCACTTAATTGAGCCACCACCACACAAACCACACAACATGGTACCAGGAAACAGCTTACACTACACGAGAAATCCTAGACTCGTAGACACTGTATTTACTTCACTCATGAATAATGATTAAGAACTTTAGTCGCTAATGTAGCCGATAAATTCATCTGATTCAAGTTAACAAACGTGCGAAACCTGCATGTTGATTAAATAGGCAGATGTTTTAAGTTTGTAGCCAACAAGATGTGTGTGTTCCGGTCTACATGTGTATTGGCTTGATAGGAAATCACATTAGTGGTTTTATCTTCTTTAATTATGCCACAGTAATCGGCTGATGGAAAAACTTCCTGTTGTTGATATCACTACATTTGCACTATACCTGGAGCATCAGTTACATCACTACATTTCCACAATACAAGGTATCCCGTGTATGTCCCATAGGTTAGCCTGTTCACCCCTGCATAACTACTGTCTATTCCACGTTTTGCTGCCGGTGAACATTTGGCCATTAAACACATTAAATCTAAAAAATATTTTAAAAGTAAGTACTTTTTCATCAATAACAAAAAGGTCACGCTACCCAAACAATTTTATTTGATGAAAACAATTTTATTGCGAAAAAAAGATTTTCCTATGGGAATTTAACATGCAGAGTTAATTTAAAATGAAAATTTTTGGAAATTGACTCCGAAACCTGGCGAGATAGCTTGAAAATGATGTAACTAAGAAACCAAAAGTTATATTTTGAAAATTGGTCCACAAATAAAAAAAACATTTAAAGAAAGTCAATTTTTAGCCCCTATGTTAAATTCCCATAGGAAAATAGTTTTTTCGCAATAAAATCAATATTTGATGGAATTTCATCAAACAATATTTTTTAGGGAGGGTGACCTTTTTGTTATTGATAAAAAAGTACCTACTTTTAAATATTTTTTAGATTTAATGTGTTTAATAGCCAAAAGTTTGTCGGCAGCAAAACGTGGAACAGACAGTAGAATGGATACTATCAAATTAGTTTTCAGACCATTCCATTCATCAGTAAGGGGTATTGTTTTTAAAAATAAGAAGATATCCACAAATGGTACAGATCCTGATGAGACGGTTCGTTACGAGACGACTCATCTGGATCTAGGCTGTTTGCAAACTATATGATAGAGGTTTGTGTTGAAAGTGTTCATACATTTGCACAATACATGATGGGGTATCATTTATAACCATACATTGCCGCAATACATGAAGTACCATTTATCATATGTCAGGCCCGTACGTAGACGGGGAGCGACGGGTGCGTACGCACCCCCCTTAACCATTTAAACACCACCGGTCTGTATAGTGGTAATGACAAAAAGTGTAGATCCAGATGAGCCGGCTCGTGACGAGCCGTCTCATCTGGATCTGCACTTTTTGCAAGTACTTCATAATTTTGAGAACAAAAACACCCCATGTGAAAATCATTTCTGATGATTGGATTGGGTTGCAAAATTAACATATCAAAATCAATTCCAGTTACTTAGAGATGAAATGGTTAATCTGCCAAGGTCTGTCCGTGGATGTGCAAAAAAAGTGCTTAGCCCTTTGCGCCGTCGATAACGCACCCCCTAAATTAATTTCTGCGTACGGGCCTGTATGTAACAGTTATAGTTCACATGTTGAATTCTTAATAAATTAATTTTGAGCCAACAATTAATCTTGACCTGCGCTGTCACATGCACATGTTCGTTAGAATGTAGCGTTTCCCATAAACAAGCTTTCAGATTACAATACTATTATGAAACTGGGGCCCGTTTCACTAAACTTTGTATGACTAAAATGTTCGTAAGTGCAAATTTAGAATCGTCTGTAAATTTCAATTGATGGATTTACATTTATTGAGCATAGGCTGCATATGCAGCCTATGCTCAATAAATGTAAATTCAATAATTGTTTACAAGAAAACATTGTTAATGCGAATTTTACAGACTATCAGAATTTTGCACTTACAAACATTTTAGTCTTACAAAGTTTAGTGAAACGGGCCCCTGGTGTTTTGACACTGAATAAATCATGCACATGCAATAACATGATGCACATCACATGATCTTACAGCAACACGGCGTTACCTTGGATTTCAAATATAATTTTGTACTTATTGCAGCACTTAATGATGACTTTAATAGATATTGGCAAAAGTGTCACAATATGCGATTAATTGAGACAAAGTGCTGTGCATTTATTGATTAAGAAGCTAGGGAAAATAGATGGGAAATACACAATAGACAATGAATAAAATAGAATGAAACTAACAACTCAAAAACAAGGACAAAATTCTGTAATGGGAGGGGGGGATTCACTATCACTGGATAAATAGAGCTTATGGGATGTGTGACCAGTGTAGGTCCTTATCAAATAGCACACCCACGTGCCTGATAGCGATCGATAGTGCTTGAAGCACGACATATGTTTCAATAATGGAATGACAAACAGTGCAGATCCTGATCAGACTGTGCGGATGCTCAGGCTGATCTGGATCTTCACTGGTCGCAAAACCCTTAAGCCCCATTTCCGCAGTCACAGTACCATATCTCACATCACTTCTGAAAGTGATATCGACTTGTGCACCATGCGTCCAAACCAGGTAATCACACGTAACAAGAAGTGCATAGAACGTAACATTATATTTAACTACCGTATTCTGAATATACAGAAGAACTATGATGTATATTATTATTTGATTCACATGGCTGGTCAGAATGTATAGCACAACTTTAACAGTTCAATTTGTTCTCCTATGTATGTCTCTAATCTCCAGTGTGAATTGCAGAAATGAACCATGATTCAGAATCCAATAATTCCTTAGAGTCTCCCTCCATTTCTATTATTGAGAATGTCCAGCTAGCAATTTCTTCCTGATCCCTTGAGGCACTCTGGGATACTTTCCCCATTAATATATGTCAAAACAGATGAAAGCGTCAACATGTAATAATTCACGAACAATACCAATAATTAATACCTAGCTGGTCTCCTGGTGTATGGCTCTCTAAGGTGCCATAACCCACTTCATGTCATTTTGTTTGTGGAAAATTCTAAATATTTTCTTCATACGTGATTATAAGTATATGTCACGACCACCATTTGAACCGTCTCATTGAGACGGTTCAAATGAGTGGTCACAACGTATACTTTCATTCAAAAACAACAAAAATAAAATATTGAAAAAAATTCATACGCGTAATGGTAAATTCTGAATGTAATGTGCCATAAACTGGGCTGTATTTGTAATAATGACAGCCCAAGGGAAACTGTTGCCGTGGTAACAGAGCCACCTAGCACAGAAATAAATGTCTCCGACTTCGTTTTTGCCGGTCTTGAAATACTCACTATTATTGATGTTATTTACATGGCGGTATACAACAGTAGCAGGAAGCATGAACTTTAACCCTTTCCCTGATAGAGACGACTTTTCACGCCTCTGCAGAAGATGTCTTTTGCTCCTTTTCCCACAATGTTTTCTACTCTATCAGATAATTTAACCATCATTTGACCCAGCATTTGATTCTTTTATTCAGATGTTTTGGATTTGGATGAGTCGAAATATCGCAAAACAGGGAAAGGGTTAAACAGGTGACCATGTGGTTACAAATCAAAAGCACATTCATGGGGGTGATTATATGTGGCTGTGACGGGAGAAATGGGGCTTATGTGATTTGTTACCAGTATAGCTCATGATCAAATAGCACACTCCTGAAGCCTCATAACCATCTATATTTCTTGTTGGAAGCATGATGGGTGTTACATTGATGGAATGGCGAACAGGATGCACAGGCTGATCTGGATCTACACTGGTTGCAAAACCCATAAGCCCATTCCTTCAATGACAGCCATACATCCAAAAACCCATAAGCCCCATTCCGGGGGGGGGGGGGGGGGGGGGGGGGGGGGGGGGGGAGGGGGGGGGGGTGGGTGGGGGGGGGGGGGGGGGGGGGCGGGCTTATGTCCGTATCCCATGACAGCCATATATCCCAGTGGACATATCTCTCAGTAAGTAAAATGGTCATGTTTTGTTTCATTGAATGGGGTTTAACACCCATTCAACAAAGTCATAAACAGATGGTGAAAAGTGAGATTCAAGTCCAAGCAATAGCGTAGGTCATTTCAAGACAGACATAGGCCTCATCTAGGGTTGGGTTGTGGCATAGTGGTTAGAACTGCTGGGGCCCGTTTCACTAAACTTCCTACGACTAAAATGTTCGTAAGTGCAAAATTATGATAGTCTGTAAATTTCACATTAACACTGTTATCTTGTAAATAATTGTTGGATTTACATTTATTGAGCATAGGCTGCATATGCAGCCTATGCTCAATAAATGTAAATCCATCAATTCAAATTTGCAGACGATTCTAAATTTGCGTTTACGAACATTTTAGTCGTAAGAAGTTTAGTGAAACGGCCCCCTGATTTCCAATCCAGCGCTTGTGGGTTCAAATCTTGTGTTAGGCATCAAAAAATACTTTCATAGTATGTTCATCTCATGACTTTCAGATAAAACCGATGTCCTGTCCCTAAATTGCCTTAGCTGTTGCTGGGCCACCACTAAACCTATTCACTTTCACCTATTCACTTTCACCTCTGAAAGACCATTGGTATGGAAATATTATTCACTGTGCCCACAAGATATTGATACTGACTGACCCAGAGAAAAGTGACTAGGAACCTCTGTTTCAAGTCTCTTCAATGCAAATCATGGACAGACAGACGTACGGATGGGCAGACAGACAGACAGACGGACAGTCAAACAGGGTGTTGACTATGTATACACGGTACTCAAACGCCGCTGCCGCCGTGTCTCACTTTCCACTTAAATGGGTGAGACAAAACAAATCTGCACGCTTTAGTTTCAACTGAAACACGGATTGACAAGCAAAACAAAAACCGGAAACAAGTGGAGGAAATTAAAGTGAAATGAAATTGGAGGATTAGGTCTCACAACAGCTGCCAGGGGGGAATGTGATGAACAATTACTGGCAGTAAGTGGGAGAACAATCTACGTGTGCATGTATATGGCTTGTTAGAAGCATGACGGATGTTTAATTGACATGGAATGGCCAACAGTGCAGATTCTGATCAGACTGTGCGGACGCACAGTCTGATCTGGATCTACACTGGTGGCAAACCTCATGTGGTATTTAATTGACATGGAATGACAATTGAATGGCCAACAGTGCAGATCCTGATCAGACTGTGCGGATTAGGATTAGGCATCACAACAGCTGCACAGGGGCGAATGTGATGATCAATTACTGGAAATCAGTGGGAGAACGATCTATATGTATATGTATATGGCTCGTTAGAAACATGATGGGTGTTTAATTGACATGGAATGGCCAACAGGCAGATCCTGATCAGACTGCGGATGCACAGTCTGATATGGATCTACACTGGTGGCAAACCTCATGTGGTGTTTAATTGACACGGAAGTCAGCGGGACAACGATCTACATGTGCATGTTATGGCCAGGCTGTCAATAAAACATATGAAAATCCACTGAAACCACCTCCCCCACTTGTAAAAGTATCAAATTTGAGCATACCAGATTGATTCTGAATCATTTTGAAAACACAAATTATGACAAAATCATCTGAAATCAGCTGAAGATTCTCATGCCTGATTGATATGGCTTGTTAGAAGCATGACGGGTGTTTAATTGACATGCAGAGCTCCAGTTAAGGTGCGTAATTTGGAGGTAAATTTCTTATTTCTCCATCAAAAATGGCAAGTTGGGAGTGCTTTAGAATCGTCTCATTTTTGATGAAGAAATAACCAAATTTCACCGCAAGTTTGTCAAATTACGCACCTTAACTGGAGCTCTGACATGGAATGACAATGCGGATGCACAGTCTGATCTGGATCTACACTGGTGGCAAACCTCATGTATGTGGGAAATGGGGCTTATGGGATTTGTGACCATAGTAGCTCCTGATCAACTTGCACATTCATGTAGCCAGATGACGATCTATAGTGCTTGTTCGAAGCATTGACAGAATGGCAAACAGTGCAGATCATGATCAGATTGTGCAGAGTCTGATCTGGATCTACACTGGTGGCAAACCTGTATGCCACATTTCTCCAGTCACATCAACATTTACTGATATAATCTGTGGGAAATGTTATGGACAAATGCATGGGCAATTACATGAGTCATCTATTGTGGCAACTGATAATGTGGCACAGTGTGATTTGTTTATATGCATTTTAACCCTTTCAACACCAAGTAACTTAATAGGATGTTCCATGCCAATGTTTCACACTATTTCATTAATTTTGTTCATTCAAATTATCCCATTCTTCTAAAAGGGTAATCTGTACGACGTTTAAAATTATTAACAAACAGTGGAGATCCTGATGAGACGGCTCGTTACGAGCCGGCTCATCTGGATCTGCACTGTTTGCAAACATTGTCTCTATAGAGGTCTGTGGTGTTGAAAGGGTTAATGCAAAAGATTGGTATTCATTCAATGAGATGGCTGCGGGCCGCGGCCGCATGTCACGCCCACCGCGGCTTTGATGGTATACCGAAAAACTTTAACCAAAAACTTTAACCCGAACGCACGTACGTACATACACCAATGTGCCGACTATATCGCGCTGTCTGCAAGCAGACGTGACAACACAATGTATTAAAAATCATAATACACCACTGTAATATGTAAATATGTGAGATCACAATAGAAAATATGTTTGGTGATCAATACATCTTCAATGCATGATGTTCTGCTTATGTAATAGATTTTGATTTGATTTAACGATGGTTAACGGTCTGGCAACAGCTATGGTTTAGGCCAGGTTAACGTGGCTGAATCCCATATTTCACTTGTTGGCAATAAATAGAATCCAACATTTATGTTGGATTAAATTTATATTTATTAAACTTATTGACCGCTTTCATAGGAAACTCGGCAAAGCCTCATTTCCTATGAAATCAGCAAACATAACTCTTTGCATGCTAGCGGAGAAAAATATCCGCCAAACGAATTAGGAGTATATGTTTTATTTCTCTGTAAATATGTCTTGAAATTTCCGGACACAATTCTAATTATAAGGAGAAATAAAAGAAAATATAATGAATTGTCATCTGCTATTTTTGAACTATTTATAGCCCACAAATTTCCCAGCATGCAAAGAGTTAAACACCACTTATGTGAGAACCTCTGTTTACTACATACATGGTCGAGTAACCCATTCACATTCACTACACTCAGAATTATATGACCGTCATAATTTAGTGTTTTTATATTTTACTCATTGTTTGAAAACATTTTATTTCCAATTTCCTATTGCTCACTGAAAATATGAATGCATGTAAATGACCTGTCATTTGAACCGTGTCAACGACTGATCACAACAACAATAATTACAAGCCAGATATGAGAAAATCACTCCTACTACGTCTCATTTTGTGAAGAAAATAATTAAAAATATAATTAAGTTACAAGACAAGACAGAAAAAATTACATGCATCTATAACTGCACCAAACATTTACACCTTTTCTAGAAGCTTAGCTTACAAATCACTTTTTGTAAAACTGTATAATTATGCTGTATATTTGTCAGGGATTGGGCCATATAATTTCAGGGATAATTCCCATTCACCATACTAGGTAGTATTGTATAATGAGCTAAGTATTATGTGAAAAGTCAAACCTGTCCTTACCTGCCACTTACACATGCGATTAACCCTTAGCCTGCTGAATGAAATGTTGTCGTCTGCTGTTTATGTTTTATTTTTCTCGTCAAAAACATGGTTTGACAGCATTTTAGAATCATTTCCATGTTTTTATTGATTAACAGAGCAAAATATAAAGCAACAGCAGACGACAGTTTTCGCGATCAGCAGACTAAGGGTTAATCATTTCACCTCTAAGTAACTGGAATAGATACTCCAATGTTATTTTTCAGAATATTCCATTTATCAGAAACGGGTATTGTTCAACGAAATATGAAAATATCCACAATTGGTGTAGATCCTGATCTGGATCATCTGGATCTACACTGATTGCACACATTATGATATGTAGGGTTAATTTACAAATCCACACAGGAATTCAATTCACAGAACGACAATGTTTGCATATATACAGAGGAATTTACATTCGTGATGACTTAACCTATTTCATACTGAGGATATGTTATTTTGTTGGTCAAAAATTCTAAATATTTTATTTATATGTGCCTAGAAGTATATGTTGGTCAACAAATTGGTTAACCAAAAAGTGTGACGGACGGACGACGACGGACGGACGGAGACGGACGGAGACGGACGGAGACGGGGACGGACGGACGGACGGACGGAACGGAACTGAACGGACGGACGGACGGACGGACAGACAGACAGACAGACAGACAGTCAGACAGTTCTTACAGTACTATACTTATGTGGCTTATCACATGTTAAATATTAGCCACATAAAACGATTTTTAGCCACATAAAAGGATTTTTTAGGTGGCTAATTGTAACCAACCCTATCCTTTACTAAGTCCATAACCCTGTGGGGCTAGCCACATAAGTACCCTAATGTGTGCCCGGACAGACGGACAGATGGACAGACAGACAGACGGACGGTCCAAACACTATATGCCACCCGTTTCTTCGAAACACGGTGGCATAATAAAATAAAATGAAGTATTTAAAATAGTTCATACCCGTAAAGGTGTATTCTGAATGTAATGGGATAACATATTTATTATTAACCCTTTCAACCCAACCCCGTACGGCCGTAATTCCAATATTTACAAATACCGTAGATCCAGATGAGACGGCAGATAATCTGTCTGAGACGGCAGATATCTAGCTGTCTAATCTGGATCTGCAGTACTTGCAGGAATTTTAAGATTCTTTTCCTACTTACCCATTTTCGGATGGATGCAATACCGGTAGTCCAAGAATTAGAATAGTACAGTCCATATCCGATATTTCGGGATGAAAGGGTTAAACAAGTTTCACTCAGCTAAGCCGAGTTTGTTATAAAATCAGTCAACAAGTTTAATAAATATCATATTACATGTAAATCATCACTAATATTAGATTTTATTTATTGCATAACCAGAGAATCATACATTGAATAGGTTCATCATGGTACATTGTAGTATTTTCAAGACTGCCAAAGAACATTTTATGTAGTAAATTCTGTTTAACCCTTACAATGCTGTATTCATTTGTGTCGTCTGCTGAATATTTTTTAATTTTTCCATTTTTCTCATCAAAAACTTGGTTTGGCAGCACTTTAGAATCATTTCCAATGGAAATTATTCTAAAATGCTGCCAAACCATGTTTTTACTGAGAGAAAAGACAAAATATGAATTATCAGCAGACGACTATTTTTCGGTTCCCGCATTCTAAGGGTTAAGGTGGCATATGTTTGATGAAGGGATATCAAAGTATGTATACTTTGACCTAGCTGCACGTTTTCCGCTTTATAGGCAATAGGTTGCATTATATCGCTACATCACAGTATAAATTTACGTACATGTAATAGCGTTTACATTTTGTGCATTAAAATATAGAAAAAACCTGCAGGGCGTTGACATTTATACTACATGTACTTCGCTATACTGTTATTGTGAGACAATTCTGCAATTACCTAATGAAATATGTATGAGCAAAATTCTTAGGTCACTCTCTACGAAGAAGAAAGTAAACCGTGAAAGAACGCTTCAAACGCACATTTGGAAAGACAACTCCGTCATAACGCTTATGTAATGCAGTGTAATGTAATGAATTAGAGTCATGTACTCGGACTAGCTTAGACAAGTCATTTGAGAAGCTGATTCAAATGGCAGGAAAATCACACTTTCATGGAAATAGAAGAAAAATACTCACTCTTTCCAGCTGGAAAATGTCATACTGTCATACGTAATACGTAACGTGTGGTTTTCAACATCTCAATGGGATATACGGGTATTTACCATGATGTTGGTACATTTCTCTAAATGTTTTATTTACAGTTAGCTGTATCTGTATTACTTCACTGTCATATAAATCCATGTACAATATTAGTAATAAGTAATATGCTCCACTTGCCACTTGCTACGCTGAATTAAATTTTGTCGTCTGCCGGAAATGTTTTATTTTCAATATTTCTCGACAAAAACCTTTTTGACAGCGCATGAGAATCGTCTCCACTGGAGACGATTCTCATGTGCTGTCAAAACCGTTCTCATTTTAAGAATTAATGCAAAAATGAAAAAACAGCAGACGACAATTTCCGTCTCCAGCGTAGTGAGGGTTAAACAATTTATTCCAGTAAGAATAGGACACAAATCAAAGTTTTAGTGCGGGCAGACATCTACAAATGTGGAATCCAATAGCAAGTGCTCCGATGAAGTCACTCGTAAAGTCACTGGCATACAACCTCAGGTCACCAGTCACACGGAGCTTCTAATCGCGCCTTCTGTCTCAAAAATCCAATTTTCAATTTCTGCACTAGCAGTATCACACAGCTGCTGCTGGAGTCGCAGAGATCTCCACGAATATCACTGAATATCACAGAATATCAGGTAGATCATCACACAGGGCAAACAGGAGCATACTGAAGAAATCAGTGGCAGATTGTCAAGGTCTTGATATGTTAAATGACCCAAGAAAACAAACAAGCAATGTTGGAAGTAAAACCCGGCAGATGGCTATTCATGTGTTTTGAGTACATACAGATAACAAAACAGTAGGTGGGTATCATTATCATCGATGTTTTAGACTCTTTCCAGTCTCAGGAATCACTATTTCTCAGACAGATGATGTATAATATATTGTGATGTTCTAAGAAAATGTTTTATTGTCTAATGGAAATATGCTCCAGATACAATCTAAGTAAACTTAACCCTTTCAACACCACAGGCCACTATAGTGGTATTGGCAAACAGTGTAGATCCAGATGAGCCGGTTTTCATGAATGGGACTAGTCTGAAAATCAGGTTGTGACAATTGGATCGGTTGCAAAATTAACACATATCAAAATCCATTCCAATTATTTAGTTTGTTTGTTTATTTGTGTTTAACGGCCTATCAACAGCTAAGGTCATGTAAGGCCGGGCAAACGGGATCGATCCCGGTTTAACTTGCTGCATTGGGGGGAGGAGTTAAAAAAACTACTCAATTTGACAATCAATGCGCTGCGAGTAATTTGTACTCCCACTTAAAAAAATGCATAAAAAGCTAAAATAAGTGCGTAAAATACGCCAATACACACCTTATCTGGAGCTCTGTATAAAGACAAGAACGCAACCAATGGCATTTAGCCCAACTCTGTGGTGGTTGGATAATAAATATGCACATCAAGTTTCAAGTCAATCGTTGATATGGTAAAGAAGTCAAAGTAATTTGACTTTGACCAGGGAACAGGGGGTCATGCATGGGGCGGGCAATAAATGTATTGATGATAATACAAACTAGTTCTGTAAAGTATAATTTCCTAGCAAAGTATACTTTGAGGGAGAAATTTTAGGATAAATTTATTAAGTTTTATTATACTGAATTTATTACATTATCACAGCCATTTTGGCTGTGATGTAATAAATTCAGTATAATAATTCTGCATACTTTTAATCATCAAATATATGCAGTCGTTAGTTCTATATGAAATAATGCATTTCAGGAAAAATAAATGATTACTCCCTCAAAGTATACTTTGCAATGTTGGTGAAATGGGCTACTGGTAAATGAGTTATAGGAGAAAGGAAAAACAAGCACGCATCTACTGAAGTGAACATTTCAAAGTCATTTCACCTTGGGCACAGGGGGAGGATGGGTGTGGCAGAGGATGAAAATATTTCAGTCATTCATTTGACCTTGAGCACGGAGAGAATGAGTGAGGAATAAAAGTATGAATGCTGACAAGCATGCACATGAAGTTTCAAGCCAATCTTCATACAGTATAGAAGTTATAGCAGAATGGCAAATGTGAAGGACAAAACTTGTATCCGTATACTAGTATCCCGTTTTTGATCAGCGATGGGATAAAAAATATACCGTAGGATTTCCACAAGCAAAATGGCGTATCCTCAGAATTATGTCGGCTAAAAAACTTGGATAAAATTTTCAACACAAATGTGATGGACAGTCAAAATTCTATATCTCACCAGCCCATTGGCATAACTATTATACAAATTGTATACCTTATATGGTTATTCCACTGTGATATAACATGTAAAATCCTGTGTGTGTATAACAATAGTGATATTGTCACCAGAAGGATTTGTTGGTGAAAGTGCACTCCAGCCCTTGATAGGTGACAGGAGATCAACAGTTTATCCTATATATGCACACTTGTATATGGGTTACTGAAGGATAAACCAGGACTTAATACCGGTGCATTCAGAGCTCCAGATAAGCTTTGTGTCTATAGCGTACTATACCCGCAGATTTCAAAATTAAACATTCACTTATTTGAGCTGCAAAAAGCAAACACTTTTTGACGCATCTGGTCAAAACACTTTTACGCCCATTAGACGGAACGTTGAAAATGAAACACGCACCAATGATAAGCGTTGGTTTGGGCATCAATGTAGAAATGTGAGAATAATATACAACCAAGCAAGAAAAAAGTTCCAAATCCACCGAAATGATGCGAATAAAAAGAATGTACTCGAACTTAGCAAGAATTACAAAAAGATTATGAATAAACATATACAAGCGCATAAACGATTAACTCAACATAAACTAAGAAACATGCAAAAATGTAAACCGATGGAATACTGGAAATTACTAAATAAATTCAAGACAAACGGAACAAATAAATTTCCACCGCTTGACGAATTGTACGAATATTTTAAAAATATTAATGCAACCGAACACTATGACTGCGAAGACGATGATCCACTAGTAAATTATGATATTAGCGATGACGAGACATTAAACTGTCCAATAACAGAAAGTGAGATATTAGATGTTATTAAAACATTAAAAAATTTGAAAGCTCACGGTATTGATTCAATTTTAAACGAATATATAAAAGCTACAAAATAAATAATGCTCCCAATATACGTGTTACTTTTTATGCCACCGGGTTTCGAAGAAACGGGTGGCATATAGTGTTTGGACCGTCCGTCCGTCTGTCTGTCTGTTCGTCCGTCCGTCTGTCCCGTCTGTCCATCCGTCTGTCCGTCCATCACACTTTTCGGTTAACCACTTTGTCACAGTTTCTCAAATTTCGGTTAACCACTTTGTCACAGTTTCTCAAATTTTGGTTAACCACTTTGTCACAGTTTCTCAAATATGCTGCAGGTGGCATCCACGTTCGACACAGACGCATTAATTGTTTTTATTAATATTGTGTTGAAAAGCGGGATTTTGCCAGACTCGTGGCTGATTGGACCAATTAAGCCAATATATAAAAATAAGGGCGATGCCGAAAATCCTGCAAACTATAGACCGATTACGATTCTTAGCTGTCTTGGCAAATTGTTTACCTTCTTATTAAACAAAAGGTTGAATACCTTTATCAAATACAATGAATTTCTATCCAATAAGCAAGCTGGATTCAGGAAAGGGTATTCTACCACTGATCACATTTTTGTGCTGCATCACTTAATAGAAATAATTCGGAAACAGAAGAAAAAGTAATTCTGTTCATTTGTCGATTTTTCTCAAGCCTTTGACTCAGTATGGAGAATTGGACTTTGGCGCAAGTTGTTGCAGATATGTGTAAATGGGTAATTTTTCAGGGTTGTATACAATATGTATGATGGCATTAAGACATGTGTTTCAAATAATAACGAAACTTCACCATTCTTCCCTAGTTTTTGTGGAGTGAGACGATTCTGTATTTTCACTAAAGTTATTAGTCCTATTGTATGCAGATGACACTATTATTATCGCGGAAGACGAAGCTAGTTTCCAAAAATGTTTAAACGATTTTCAGCGTTATTGTAATACATGGAAACTTAACATAAATACAAGCAAAACTAAATTGATAGTGTTTGGTACAACTCAAAACAGAAAATAATAACTTCCTACTTGGAAACAAAATATTAGAGATTGTAAATGAGTATAAATATCTTTTAGAAGTGGAAGCTTCCTATTAAATTGCTCGTAAACACATAGCACAACAAGCGAAAAAGGCCACATACTTACTCTATACGTGCATTAACAACCTTCACTTACTGATTGATTTACAACTGAAATTGTTTGATCATACAGTTTTACCAATTTTGAAGTACGGTTGTGAAGTTTGGAGATTTGAAAACGTGGACATTTTGGAAATAATACATACTGATTTTTTAAGACAAATAACTAAAAGTCGTAAATCTACGCCTATATACATGTTATACGCTATCCAATTAAAGCAAGCATGTTAGGATTCTGGATAAAATAGTTAATGGTAACCAATCTAAGCTATCATACTTGATGTTGGAATTTATCTCAAACAATAAAAATACTAATTTTAAATGGTTACAATTTATTAACCAAATACTAAATGAAACTGGCAATTCACTAGACTATGACATGCAGGCTATAGATACCCGCAAAATAAAACATACATTAATCAATCTATTTATTCAAGATTGGCATGCACGAGTATCTGCATCCAATAAAGGTAAACTCTATTGAGTGGTAACAACATAATTATTCTATCATATTTTTTTAATAAACATATCTACTGATTGCACTACAGTGACTACCTGGGTTAATTATGCCCCTATGTGATAGCCAGGGGGACATATTGCCTTGCTCTTGAGATTCTGTATGTCCATCCGTCTGTGTACATTTACATAAAAAAAGTTTGTAAGAGTTTCTCCAGTTAGAGTTCAGTATTTTTATAACCAATTCAAGGTCTCTGTATTTGAACATAGTACGATTTAGAACAGCTAATCATAAACTCCCAATCGAAACAGGTAGATGGTATGGCATACCTCATACGGAACGTAAATGCCACCTATGCAATGGCAATGATTTAGGCGATGAGTTCCATTATCTGCTAATATGTCCCCATTTCCAGGACCAACGGAAGAAGTACTTAAACAAATATTACTATTTACAACCTAACGTGATAAAATTTAAAACAGCCACTCCGAGATTAAATTAAAACGCCTAAGTTTATTTATAGCTGAAGTCTTATTATATTTCAATAATAACTAATTTCAACATATCTATGCTGTATCTATAGACAAAACTAAATTGATGTTCCCTTTCCGAGAATACATGTGTTTATTTATCGTGATCCACGCTACTATTCGATAATTTGCATCTACTTCTGACGTGATATTAGACTAAAATGCAATTTCTTGATCTAGATAGTTTACATACATGTACGGTGAGGCCTCTCTGGACCGGACACCCTGTGATGTCCTCAGAGTGTCCGGTTTAGAGATGCTCCACTGTAACTCAGGCATATAACAATTCTGGGACATACTTATACCTTTTGCAATCATGAACATGCATTATTATCTAAGATGCGTCACCAGGAAACCTCTAAAAATGAGATCACATATATTAGCTCAGTGTCCGGTTTAGAGAGGTACCACTGTATATATACTATCTGTTGTGTGCTGTCAATTTCATTCATACACGGTTAGTAGTACAAACATTAACAGCATGTCAAATCCCATGGTTACACCTCAAGATACATGTATATACTTTTCGCGAAGACTGTTATATCAAGTCTGTACACCATACACATGATGCAGTCATTTGAAGTATGTACAGTAGGATCTACTTTACTGGATTACAGCTTAACGTTGGTTAAAGTTACTGTTTCTTTGTTGTTTTATACTGGAAGCTAAAATACATCACAATTAATATATCAATATCTACGATTTTCATAGAGAATGTGTTACATTATCCATGTAGTATACAGATCATGATATACCCTGCCCAACGTATCAGTGACCAAAAGATGAATTCGCGAATCCAGACGGCAAACACAAGGATACAGGATGGTATCGTTGTGTTTGTTGCCTGCATTCGCTGAATTAGTCAATTGGTAACTATTCACTAATGATATGTAGCTCCAGTGGTATATCTTTGTTTCCCTTAAACTAATATAGCTGTTTATACACACAATTCTCACATGCTTTTGACTTTCGACCCAATGTGAGAATGGTAGCCGTCACCATGCTATATATACGTATATTTGCTAACCCTATACGCCATCTCCACATCTGTAGCCTATTTCATCAACATTGCAAAGTATACTTTAATATTAGCAAAGTATACTTTGAGGGAGAAATTTTCAATTTTATGATAAATTTATTAATTTTTATTATACTGAATTTATTACATTATCACAGCCAATTTGGCTGTGATAATGTAATACATTCAGTATAATAATTCTGCATATTGTTAATCATCAAATATATGCAGTCGTTAGTTTGCAATTTTGATGAAATCGTCTACAGAAGCCCTGTGCATTATAATCGGAATGCTCTTTTACATGTATGTAAATTTTGCAATATTTTCTTTCCAATTTTTCTTATTTCTCAATGAAAGTATATGTTGTGACCACTCATTTGAACCGTCTCGATGACAAGATACCCGTGACAAAAACAATATACCAATTTTTGTCTCAAAACATGGGTAAAATAATGTCTGTTCATGATTGCAAAGGACACAAGTCTGTCTTAAGGTGCGAGACATACATGTAGGTTTCAAGTTTCGTCTGGTTAGACCAGCGGGATGGAACTACAAAGGAAGTATTTGTACACAATCAAGGGGATTGAACCCACGACCATCCAGTATTGAAGTCCAATGCTTTACCAGTAGACCATCAACCCTTTCCTGTATGAAGTAGAAGCAACTTGAGTGACATACATATACAGCTGATTCCAGCTTAGACGTAATGTGCATACCAAGAATGATAACGACCAGTAGCCTATTTCACCAACATTGCAAAGTATACTTTTCTAGCAAAGTATACTTTGAGGGAGAAATTTTCAATTTTATGATAATCAATGCATATTTTGGCTGTGATAATGTAATAAATTCAATGTAATAATTCTGCATATTTTTAATCATCAAATACATGCAGTCGTTAGTTCTATATGACATAATGCAATTCTGGAAAAATAAATGATTTCTCCCTCAAAGTATACTTTGCTAGAAAAGTATACAGTAGAAACTCCGAATACTGGACTCACTAAATACCGGAATCCTCCCGAAACCGGACAATTTTCATAGTCCCAATTTAATTCCTTCTTTATTCAATGTACTAAAAACCTCTAAATACCGGATCCTCTGAATTCCGGAAACCGGACGATTTTCCAAAAAAAAAAAGAAGACTTTTCAGCATAATTTTACCTCTGAATACCGGACGGATCAGAATTGCTAAAATCACCAAGCGCCCGCGGCAGGGGATAAATTTCACACAATGGTCGTGTTGGATTTCCTGTCAGACAGGTGTGATAAGAGAGACGTTACGCATTTGACACGGTTCACAAGTCAAGTCACATGGTCGGGGCTGTTTATTTTTAAAAGGATGTTACGCCGTAACTGGTTGCTTAGTGCGCACTCATTGCAATTTTGTGTCTTACAACCTACAAATATTTCCGAGCATGTGATCGACGCGTGATATTGGAAAACCGACCAATGAAAACAATTGTTTCTCCCAACTTTCGTCAAAACAAAGATGGATACTCGATATTTACATTTACAAATCGGGCCGTGTTTGGTCTTGAATTAAATAGCGAAAAACATGCCGCTATTTTCCATTGAAGACATAAATCGAGTGATGAGGCTGTAATTGACGACGGCAGGTATATGTAAGGTTATTATGAGGTCAAATAATCATTGAAAATTGCCGATTAGTCTTCGCTAATTGGAGTACACGTTTAGTGACAAACCAATTTACACAACGTATTATCGGCACATAGGCCACGCAGACTGATCAGGTGACCAGCGTAGGCCCAGTTCAGTCAGCGTATTTTTCATTGTTCCGGTTAGTGAAAAACCTCTAAAAACCGGAAACCTCTCTAAACCGGACTTTTTGTCCGGTCCGGAGGCTGTCCGGTATTCAGAGTTTCTACTGTACTTTGTAATGTTGGTGAAATCGGCTACTGGTCACAACACACTCTGAAGATGTACTTCATGTGCTCAGTCAAAGCCAACCAGATGCTAGAGTACACACTTCAAGAATTCTGAATGTGCCACAGGGCTCCAGATAAGGAATTAGTAATTGAGTATTGTCACTCCATCATTTCTGAAGCTGTGAATTGGGTATTTCAAAATTTTAATTGGGTAAAATAAATTCACACTACTGTTTATACATCAGCAGACCGCAATTATTGAATAGTTTGCGTCTAAATGAAACATTTCTTGGCATTTCATTAGAATTGTCTCCTTGGAGACAATTCTAATGAAATACCAAGATGTGTTTTCATGGAAAAATAAGAAAAATATGCTATATTTGTGATGTTTTATGTAGAGTGACAACGATACCACAAACTTTTCATTGATTTTTGAATACTCACTACTTCTGATTTCAATTGTTTTTTTTTGGCAATTTTAATTGGGTATTTAAACAAATACGCACCTTATCTGGAGCTAATGTTTCATAAACATGGGCACAGGGCATCCTACATGTACATGTACATAGTCACATAATGATACAATTTACTGGGTAGAACCAGCTGGATGCATGGGAAAATAAACTTGAATTTCACAACCTCCAGTGTCGGAATCGAGGCTCAAACTCGGGCTACAAATTCCTTAGCTCTCAGCAACAGGTTCACTCTATAATTTACCCTAAGAAAAGTAACTAACATTGACTATGCAATGTTACTGCTAGACTATTCAATTAACAAATCACTACGAGCCGTCTCATCTGGATCAACGCTGTTTGCAACAGTCGGAATCGAGGTCTTTGTGTTGCACGAGTCAGCGCCGCTGGTACATGTACATGAACAATGTATAAGAATTTAACCTGGCTGGATATAGCACCTATAGTGGTGGGGCGACAGGTAACAATCCAGGTTAATCACAAGGGTCTACAACCCACAATGCATTGTCAGGTGTCTTATCACAGGCTGGTGAGACAGTAGTGGCAGTGTGTTCCTCAACTATTATCCGATGGATAAAAAAATGACCCCATATTTCAAATTGGCATATCTCAATAACGAAGCATAGTAATTAAATATAATTTCTCATACCATCACTTCATGATGTCCTCTTTGGATACTAAAAGTTTCAACAAGTTTCCAGAAGTGTCCAAACATTAACCCATTACATTTTTAAATATTTTATTTTTATATTTGTTATTTCTTAATGAAAGTATAAAATGTGACCACTCATTTGTACCGTCTTGATGAGACGGTTCTGTAGTGTCCATGTGTGGTGGTGAGACATGATCGCCCGGTTAGCTCAGTGGGTAAAAGCACCATGCTAGTGTTATGGCGATCGTGGGTTCAAACTCCACATCGGCGACACTTTTTCTCCTTAGAAGTACTTCAATGGTGTCAGAAGTAAACAGGAGTGTTTACTTCTGGGTGTATTTTGGGTTGCATGCTATACTCCTCATGAAGCTGTGAGGTTGATGCCTGGCTCCCAAAGAATAAGAAGGGGAGGAGTGTAGTGTACGTGTGTGGTGGTGAGACACGATCGCCCGGTTAGCTCAGTGGATAAGAGTGTCGTTCTAGTTTTTTTGTTTTGTTTGTTTGTTTCGGTTTAACGGCCTATCAACAGCTAAGGTCATTTAAGGCCGGGTCAGTGGGTTTAGTACTAAATCCCATATATTACCTGTACAAGTACATGCACAAATGGGGGGTGGGGGGGGGGATCCCAAAATCAGAACTGAATATTTACAATAAAAAAACTATATATTCAGCCCTGAAATTAGAATGATCCTGATCTGATGCCAGGTCCTCGCCACATCAGAATCACTTGGCCCCCTCCCAAAATCCCAAAAGCAGTAGTATCAGTAATCATCTTACAACTTTTATAATGGGCAATCACCCAACCAGACAAATTAGATTCCTATAAGGAGGAACCCATACCGTTAATTTACACCGTCGAGTTCACCCGACCAACTACCCACCGACATTCTGGTAAAAAAAATTAAAGCACGAGATGATTTGGTTTATTTTCAATAATTTAATTTTGTTAGTGAATGGGTACACAGGGATTCCACAGGCGATCGCTACTTTTGCAATTGGCGATAAAAATAAACAATTGGCGATAAAAAGTTACAATTTTCGAAAAAATATTTTTTCAATATAGACTGTACAATGTGGGGCTAGATATAGTTCACCAAAAACAAGGGCGGATTCAGCGGGGGCGGACCCGGCGCGCGCGCGCGCACCCCCCCCAAAACAAGGGCGGATTCAGGGGGGGCGAACCCGGCGCGCGCACCCCCCCACCCCCATAAAATTTGCCGAGTAAAGATTTTTTACAAGTTACAAGGCACGTTTCTACGTTCGCATTGTGAATTTATTGTTTATTGGTTGTTTTTTTTTTGCTCCAAAATGCGCCAGAACGCAGGAAATGCGATGTAGATTTCAAAAACATTCCGGGCGGAATGCCCCTGGACCACCCTAGCGTGTTCGATAATATAGTCAAGAATTCCAAAATAGTTACGCCCCCCCTAACCCGAAATCCTGGATCCGCGTCTGAAAAATGTAAACCCCATATACATGTACCGTACATGTACTTACATGTGTTTCCAAAATTTGCTTAAAGTTATTAAAGCATTAATTGAAAAATCTAAGTAGATTATTCACAATTGACGGTAACGTTCAAATCTTATTTTCAAATTTTAAAGATGTACTTGTACATGTACAAAAGGGGGGAAAATCCCAAAATCAGAAGTTAATATTTACAATAACCAGATGGCCGCGGACCGCATGTTGAGCCCGCGGAGGCATTTGATGGTCTCAGAGTGTATTTATTTGAAGTTTGATGCCCAATAAGCATACAAAGTTTCAAGCAAATCTGATTTACAGAGATAGTAGGTATGTGAAAACTTTAACGCAAATTTTGACAGAAACTTTAACACAAACTTCTAAGTCATTTGACATTGACATAGGGGCACAGGGGCTGCATGAGTGGGATACAGAATGAATATATGGATGATGACTAATAGGTATATGAAGTTTCAAGTCAATGTGACTTAGGACTGCAGAGATAGAAGGTATTTAAAAACTTTAACGCAGATTTCGGAACGCAAACTTCTAAGTCATTTGACCTTGACAGGGGCCGCATGAGTGGGATACATCATGAATATATGGATGATGACTAATAAGTATATGAAGTTTCAAGTCAATGTGACTTAGGACTGCAGAGATATAAGGTATTTAAAAACTTTAACGCAGATTTCGGACGGACGCACACACGGACGTCATTGTGATCACTATGTCTCGCTTTCCGCAAGCGGGCTCGACAACAAAACTATATTCAGCCCTGAAATCAGAATAATTATTATCTGATGCCAGGTCCTCACCAAACCAGAATCACTTGGCACCCTCCAAAAAGCAGTAGGATCAGTAATAATCTTACTACTTACATGTATATAATGGGCAATAACCCAATTCAACTCACAGGTTACAAAAGAGCCAAATATAAAACCGTACCTGAGGGCCAAACCAGGCAAATCATGATTCCTATAAGGAGGAACCCCTACCGTTAATATACGCTGTCGCGTTCGCCCGACCACCAAACATCACCGTGCCAGTGTTTCGAAGGAGAAATGGGTTAAAGTAGTAACTTTCAAGCTATACTGAAGAATCAAATTTATTCAAATTTATTACCAATTCATGATCCAAGAAGAGCTGTTTCAGAACAGCAGAGCTCAACTATTGACAGCCTATTACAAATGACATTAGAAATTTCCTGAAGGTCATGAGTCTGGCAGAACCGGTTGAAGTAACGGACCAAGGTCTATAAATACATTAAATATACCTGAACAGGGATTCCGCTGGGGAATTTTTTTTTACAATTTTCGAGAAAAAAAAAGGTTTTTTTTTAATTTATTTTTCGAAAATTGTAATTTTTTATCACCAATTGCGAAAGTTGCGATCGCCAGCGGAATCCCTACCTGAAAGCATCAATAAGTGAGAAAGAAATAAGCTAAAAAGATTATTTACTCCCTCCTACCCGGTTACTGTGTATAGGAGTAAATAATTGTTAGCTTATTTTTCTTTTCACTTATTGATGCTTTCAGGTATATTTAATGTATTTATAGACCTCGGTCCGTTACTTCAACCTGTGTCTGGCAGTGGGTTGTGATACATACACGTACCACTGGGTCATGATTATGTGCAAGTATAGCACCTGTAAGCCTAAGATACAAACTAGACCAAATACTTGAAAGGAGATATAACAAGCTTCTGTTTTCGCAATACGCTTATGTATTCATCATTTATATATCAAATAAAACAAATTTTACAGTAATCCGACCAGTATCTGCCATTCTTTTACGGATTTCATATTCCGGACAACAAGTTTTCCCAGCCGTCACTGCATGACTAACTTCCCCTTATTTTGCTTACTATAGTTATTTCCCTTTGCGGTCACGTGGGAATACGACGTATCAGTAGAACTTCCGAAATGTATGCATAATACAATTATTACACGTAATAGTTCAACAGACTACTTAGAACTCCAGTTTATTAGACAACCGATATAAATATATGGGACTGTACTGTAAAAATATAAGAATGACCATAAACTACATACTGAAATGCGACAGTGGGTGACAAAATGGACATACTGTGCAATTTTCAACAGCTGTAGGATACCAGTCTGTATATGCATTTATTTATATTTACATCGTCAGGTTACAATCTACGTTTTCCCCGATAGTACTTATATATAATGCTAAATCAGACGGGCAACAGAGTAGACACTTATCAGAGCTGTCATGTGCATAGATGGATCTGGTGCTATGCTGGTCAAACTGTCATTCTTGTAGGCCATTGTCCACTTACAATGAAATAATGCTGTACATGGGGTCAATTATGGAAAGCCTGGGGTGACAGCAGGGGGGAAATTAGTCACTCTAATTGCCGGGGTGGGGGGGGGGTGTTGTTTGAATATTGTGTCAACATCCGCTGTACACTGTGACTGAGAGGGGCAATAAGCCAAACACAACACGGGGCTTATAGGGCGTTTGCGACCAGTGTAGATCCAGTTCAGCCTGAACAGGATCTGCACTTTTCAGCATTCCTTCAATAAAACACACTAACATGCAATCTAGATCGTATTTAGACTACAGGAGTGTTATATTTGATTATGACCTACACTAGTCACAAATCACACAAAACCCATTTCTCCAGTCACATATAAGACCAAGCTTCGACGTAACCCCCATTTGACAAAACAATGATTTTCTCCTGCAAAACATCTTTAGTTTTTAACATCAAATCCAAACATTTTCTATTTATTTGAAACAAGTAAGTAGGAAAATAGATTAGAAATAGTAAAGAATTTACTGTACATGTGAAAATTGAATATATACTTTTAATTCTTTTATTCTGTCAACGAACAAAATATGTGATTTAGTTATATTTTAGTATTCGAACACAGTATTTACGGAAAAATAAGCGAGTGGACATTCAAGTTACACAATTATAATTCCAGCACAAAAATATTTACACAATTCCCTAACATTTGATTGGTTCATAGCAAGTCTCTGTCCAAAATTTATATCCCAGTAAACTCCATGCCGAACTACTTTCCGTAACCGGCAGGCGCAGTTAAAATAATTCTTAAGAAAACCGAAAATAAACACATTTTCTCAATGAATTTATTTCAAATGCTGGAATTATAAGGAATGAATGGCCTTTTTGTGGAATTTATCGGGGATATAAACTTGAAAAGTCGCGGGAATACTGGACGAGGCCTTCCGGCCTTCGTCCAGTATTCCCGCGACTTTTCCAAGTTTATACCCCGATAAATTCCACAAAAATGTCATTCATTCCTATATTAGTCCTGCAATATAATTAACATTCATCCATGTATAAACACACATCAAGATTGGATTTTCGGAACTGTTGTTTGCTATTAATGACCTCCGGCGGCATCCATTTGAACATAGCTACTCACGCGTGTCACTGATTATTTCAACTCGAAATTGTCAAAGCACATGTATGCTGAAGTAACATTCTGAAAAGCATTGCAGAATCAATTTACAAAATGTCGGAGATTAGCATTTTGTAAAAAAGAAATAGAAATATAACATTTAATTTCACATTTTTTCTGATTCTGGCTCTGCTGCCTGTGAATTACAACTGACTTCCGCACAGATAGTCGTCTCCGACGATTGCAATCCAAGTATAACTAGGCGAAGGAAAAAATAACGATTAACGTATATATTAAACGACAAAAACGAAGAAATTATGCAACAAATACATGTTGTCCGTAAATCCAAACGATATTATATAAGAAACCTTCATCCACCAATCAGGTAAGCTGTTCTACTGCTAGTCATAGCGGTTATTTTTACAGCACCACCACGCGCCAGTAGGTCACAGTAACAGGAGAGATAAGCGATGACCAATTCATTACATGGCTCTGTATAGGTGTCATATCAGGTGATATATGAGAAATCTCAATATCACGAAAAATACAAACGAACCGGAAATCGATTATTAGGGTCGCCGTTGTTTTTAGCGCAGTTTGAAGAAAATAAGTGATAGTTTGTAATGTGACCTTTAACCAGATGCCGACACCAATGCCAAAGCTGGGGTGATGACGTAAGCTTTCCCTATAATGCTTCGACTACTGGAGCTAAAAAAGCAGATATTAAATTATCTGACATGGTGCCTTTAAGGGAAATGAATTATGATGCATGTGTAATAAGACCACTTGTAATCTTGGTGAAGGGGTCTGTCCACTGTTTCAGTCTGTGCAGACTATATATATGTCAGCCTTAACACTTTCAACCATAAATAACTGGAATGGACTGTACGTGCTATGTTAATTGAAGGACCATGCAATCCAATCATCACAAAATGATTTTTCAGTCTAGTCCCTGTTATAAGAAGGGTGTTTAATTACCGAAAAAATATCATCTGGATCTACACAGTTTGCAAACACCGCTATAGAGGGCTGTAGTGTTGAAAGGGTTGAATAGCTAAAACACACCGAAGCAACATTATAGCTGTTACAGTCATATTTAACTAGACGTGTGAAACGAAAAACCTTGTTCTCCAACTTTGAATGAATTTATATTAGGAATTAACACCATTTGCAGGAAGTAAACAATTGATGTTTCCTCTAATGACACGTACAAGCCACCAGACCATTGCAATTGATTAATATAGTGAAGTAATATCATTTGCTCTGCTTATTCCATAATTATCTGCCAAACAAAAAGTTCTATCTGATGAATTTTGTTTCGGTCGGTCTTTTGTTTGTATTTGCACAGCGTTTTATCCCTAAGCCCACACTTCCCATGAGGAGAGCAGGTAACATGTGCAGTGTGTACTGTATAACATTCAACCATCAAACCAGAGCGCAATCATATTTCTTCCAAAAGTTTATTGTTTTTAAAACTATTTTAAAATAAGTTAATGTAAGTTAATTTAATAATATTCATTGCCTATGTTTGGGAAATTACTTGGGAAATTGCTTCTGCACTGATACGATGGCTATTGTATATCCCGTAATAACCCTAAATATTACCCCATTCACCCCTAAGTAATTGGAATGGATTTTGATATGTTCATTTTCTGATCAATCCAATCGTCACAAAACGGTTTTGAGACTAGTCCATTTATGAAAAGTGGGTATTTTTGTTCTCAAAAATATGATATAATTACTTTCAAAAAGTGCATATCCTGATGAGACTCATCTAGATCTGCACCGTTTGCATAAACCGCTATAGCAGGCTTTCGGGTTCAAACACAATTTATTTGGGGAAATAGATAAAAATATATGGTTTCCCTATAACATTGAGTGTGCCAATAGGTTAGTATATCAGTACTACTTTAATCACAATAACAATGAAATTGGATACAATTTGTCTTGGGAAAGAAAGTTTGATTTGGGAAATCCCTATTAAGTAGGGGTTTCCCAGGGAAACCCCTACTTAATAGGGATTTCCCAAAGCAAATTGTGTCCGTATATTTAGGGTTAAAACGGTATTGTTTTACTAATGGAAATTAGGCTTTATAAGGCAAGGTAGGGATTTGCGATTCCGCACTCACCAGATTCAACAGCCCCAGTGGGCTGGTTTGTTCACTGGCCGTTCCAAGGTGGCACCCTTTGCATGTCTTTGTGTACCATATTTCATTGCGAGTTGTTTTTTATGCTTGGACTGTTATTTTCTCGGTATTTCATTGGGGAATAGTTGTTCCAGAACTTCCATTGCATTTAACTTGTTATGTATTTCACATAGAGTACGTGTACCTGGCTTCGCACACCTCAATTTGTTACTTGTTTGACGACTGTTGTTACAGTTTTCTAACTCGTGTAAACACATTTGAATTTATGAAAACACACGCATGAATAATAAATTATGTAAACTATTGGTGTGTGCGAAGCCACTCACACTGTGCAAAGCCACGTACACTGTGCGAAGCCACGTACACTCTACAAATCCAGGTACACTGTGTGAAGCCACGTACACTGTGTGAAGCCACATACACTTACTCTACTGTTGCTTTCCTTTTTGGACCCCACACCGTTGATCGTGGAGTGTAAGTTTGTGCCATGTTAAAGGCTCCTCGACCGCTGTTGTGCGCTTGTCATGTGTTCATCAAAATGTATTTCGTTGGTTTCTGCTTTACGCAGGTTCATGCCTATCCTTTGAGTACATGTATCTTGTTCTCTATTTTGTAAGTTATAGATAGAACTCATGCTTATAAAGACACATTAAAATAAATAAGCTGGAGTATTTTATTACAATGGTGAGCTATCATTACTGATCATTATGGACATACATGGTGGGTGTCCCGGTAATAAAACCATCATCGTACAGAGATTCATTGACAAAACGTGTTACCATGCTGTTATATTATTGCAATTTTTTTAAATATTCTGGATTCCACCCACACACATAGGCACTTTTTGGATTGAAAAATAAATGCCTCTTTTTAAGTCATAACTTACTTTACTCCGATAGTAAATATCTACAAGGTAGGAGACTCGCCATCTTTTCAACCAATGGCAGTGGTACTAGTGTACGGGTTCCCGGCTCTGGGGCCCCAGGTAAATAAACCACTTCCGTTGGTTTTAAAGATGGCGAGTGTCCTACCTAGTTGATATTTAATATCGGAGTAAAATATTGGTATGATTTAAGGAGCATTTTGTCGTTCATTCCACAAAGTGCCTGTGCCCACACGTAATGCACACACCCAGAGACGACGGACTCACACAAACATATCAGTTGAACTACACAGGTGTGTTCAATCAACCAGGGCAGGTAAATTTCGAGTCAGAATTGAAATGTGGCAACTGAGAGTTGACTTATGAAACCCTGGGTGTAAAACCCAGAAATACATTACCCGCATGTCTGATATAGCAAACTTGGCCAGCAAAACGTCCCAAAGGCAAAGAGAAAAGAAAGTGGTTACACACGAACACAGGTATATTGCAAGTTTACACCGGTACACCTGTACGGAGCGGCGTTCGTGGTGACCCGCGGGGCCGGGTGGGGGACAGGTGGGTACCTTACCGACTACACGTAATCCAGTTTACAGCATGTCCGGCGAAATCTTCAAAATAAACACTGTAAATTCCTGTCAAGCCAAAATGTCGCTCATTCACACCTACAGGGGGCGCTCGCGTTTACTGTTCCGCTTCAGCTATTGATCATGTGACACAGGTAAGTACACAGGTGAGACACAGGTGTGCGCCGCCGCGTACACGCGCTTTGTGTATTGTCCGCCGGATCGCGTTAATCGCCTGTGACGTATTACGGACGCGCGTCACATTTTCGGATTTTGTTGGGGGCGGGGCAGCCCGTCCCCCCCCCCCCCCAATAATTCTGTAAATTTTGGATTTTTTATTCTAATATATTTGTGTAATCATGAGTACTGGGAACTTTGCTGAGAACTTTGCTGAGAATGCAGGAAATGGCGTTTCACACCACTTGGATTTCAAAAATTTCCGGGGGCATGTAACCCCGGACCCCCAAAATAGCGCTATCGGGCTCTTCGGGCCCTCAACATTGGCCCCCCAATAATGTTCGGCTTCCGCCGCCTATGCATAATGGCCGCTATCCACTAAACTGGTGCGATGCCTCTGGTGACAGACAGTAGGACAACACATTGACTATAATGTAAATATATCGAATAAGAATATCGAACATACAATGACAATAACGAACTAAATATTGAATAACAATAACTAAACATTGAATAACAATAACGAAACATTGAATAAGAATATCGAACATACAATGACAATAACGAAGTATATAATAACAATAACTAAATATTGAATAACAATAACACAACATTGAATAACAATAACGAAACATTGAATATACAAAACATTGAATAACAATAACGAAACATTAAATAAGAATAAAGAAACATTGAATAAGAATATCGAACATACAATGACAATAACGAAGTATAGAATAACAATAACTAAATATTGAATAACAATAACAATATTGAATAACAATAACGAAACATTAAATAAGAATAACGAAACATTGAATAAGAATATTGAACATACAATGACAATAACGAAGTATAGAATAACAATAACTAAATATTGAATAACAATAACTAAACATTGAATAACAATAACGAAACATTAAATAAGAATAACGAAACATTGAATAACAATACCGAACATACAATGACAATAACGAAGTATAGAATAACAATAACTAAATATTGAATAACAATAACTAAACATTGAATAACAATAACAAATCATTGAATAAGAATATCGAACATACAATGACAATAACAAAGCATATAATAACAATAACACAACATTGAATAACAATAACTAAATATTGAATAACAATAACTAAACATTGAATAACAATAACAAATCATTGAATAAGAATATTGAACATACAATGACAATAACAAAGTATAGAATAACAATAACAAAGTATAGAATAACAATAACAAAACATTGAATAACAATAACAAACCATTGAATAAGAATATTGAACACACAATGCCAATAACAAAGTATAGAATAACAATAATGCAACATTAAATAACAATAACGGAACATTGAATAACAATAACAAACCATTGAATAACAATAACAAACATTGAAGAACTATATTGAACATACAATGACAATAACGAAGTATATAATAGCAATAACGCAACATTGAATAACAATAACAAAACATTGAATAACAATAACGAAACATTGAATAACAGTAACAATTGTTTAAACATACAATACTAATAAAATAGATATGTAATATAGCAACGTTTGACATGCCATAGATTGCGTGGTTTATTCTTTAGTTTACATGTTCTAATTAGTAAAATTATGTATAGTAATGAAACATTACAAATGCAACACTAATAATGGTAGTTTCAAATGTAGAAATAGTTGACATTCCATCTCTACGACTGCTATACTAGGTATAGCTCCAAGGGAGCTAACCTAGTGAAAACCAATACAAATAAAACGGACAAATATGTGTAGACAGATCTCTGGCAGTTTGAGAAAACAGATCAATTTCAAGGACGGGCTGACTTTTTTTTGGCTTTTAGTTTTCTGCAAGTTTTCATCTCTGAAACAACTTTAGTCAATATCATTTTGAATATATGTTTAGTAATTCAATAATCCGCCAATATGTCTGCGTGTTAACCCTTTGAACCCGAAAGCCCGCTATATCGGTTTATTCAAACAGTGCAGATCCAGATGAGCTGGCTCGTAACGAGCCGTCTCATCAGGATCTGCACTTTTTGCAAGTAATTTTCATATTTCTTGGAACAAAAACACCCCCTTTTCATAAATGGACGAATCTGAAAATTATTTTGTGACCATTGGATTGGTCGGAACATTAGCATATCACAGTCCATTCCAGTTCCTTAGGGTTGAAAGGGTTAACCATTTAAACCCTGGATATCCTACATTGGCTTTTTCATACACATTTTTGGACTGTGTGGATTTTCTTAGGCATGCATAATAAATGCTGCAGATCCTGATGAGACGGCTCGTTAGGAGCCGGCTCATCTGGATCTACAGTGTTTGCACATCTTGGCTTTCTGGTCTCTAGCATTGAAAGGGTTAAATGACAAAATAGCAAACAAGATTCAAACATGCACCACACCATAGTCATTGGTGCTGCATTCCGCGCCGGCTTAAAACTGCATGTCGAAATAGGCGCCGGATTCCTCACGAATTACTAATTCGGATAGACGGAGAAGATACTGTATACATGCATGTTTATCTAGTAACCGGCGCAAGAAATTGCTAGACGTATGTTTGTTTGTTTGTTTGTTCGCTGGGGTTTAACGGCCTGTCTACAGCTACGGACATTTAAGGCCGGGTCAATGGGTTTAGTACTAAATCCCATATATTACCTGTACAAATGGGGGGAAATCCCCAAATCAGAAATTAATATTTACAATAAAAAAACTATATTCAGCCCTGACATCAGAATAATCCTGATCTGATGCCAGGTCCTCGCCACACCATAATCATTGGCCCCCTCCCAAAAGCAGTAGGATCAGTAATAATCGTACTACTTTTATAATGGGCAATAACCCAATTCAACTCCCAGGTAACAAAAGACCCAAAGATAAAAACGTACATGAGGGCCAAACCAGGCAAATCGTGATTCCTACAAGGAGGAACCCATACCCAGTCGCGTTCGCCCAACCAACCACCCACTGTTAGACGAAAAACGCATCTGTTTTGCTAGTGACATACAGCCTGTTTCATAACCCGAATTTTCGCATTTGGGTTACCTGTTTCAGTGACTAAATGGCGAACAGCGTAGACCCTGATCAGACTGCGCGGATACAATAGTTACATGAATCGTACGTCATTAACAACACCGGAGACATTCAAAACCCTACATGCTATTTATATATCTACTTATTGTTACTGTTCCTAGACATTCGACTTTTTTCTACGCATTTGGACGTAGTTGGTTTCTTTCACATTCGGGGTGTGAGGGGGGTGGGGGGGGGGGGGCATACCTGTTTGGCGAACTCCATGCACACAATGTTCTTTATAGGAATTAAGCACACTCCCACCCATACACCGCCGCCACCCCTACCTCGGGTGGCTGGTTGGTGGGAGCACGTGATGGGTAATTTAACGATCGGAATTCATCCTTACCGGAATCCCGACCGGAGACCTGGTTTGGCTTTCTTGTATTAGAGAGTTGCATCTGGTTATAGCCCTTGTAAGAGTCATCCTATCGGTATGACTTTTAGGGGAAGGGACCAGGTGACTTTGGTGCGGTATGGACCTGGCACCAGATCGGGTTATTCAAATGTCCGTGCTGAATATATATTTATCTGAATGTAAATATTACGTTCTGATTTTGGGACCCCCCCCCCATGCAGCAGGTTAAATGCGGGATCGAACCTGAACCTGAACGGCCTTAATTGACCGTAGCTGTTGTTGATAGGCCGTTAAACACCAACAAACAAACAAACAAAACAGCCCTACCTCACCGCTGACTTGGACTTCACGACATGTGTGACCAGAGTACAGTGGGGTCAGCGTGTAAGTGCACACACGAACGAAAACGACATGTTGATGCGAAATGAGAAAAAATGCAGAAAAATATTTACATTTTTTTTTCATACATGGATTACAGTGGGGTCAGCGTGTAAGTGCACACACGAACGAACAACGACAGGTTGGTTCCAACCTGTCGTGTTCGTTCGTGTGTGCACTTACACGCTGACCCCACTGTGTAGTGCTAGGGTCTACACTGTCCGCCAGGCAGTCTCTATTGCATCCCTGCTGCCATTACACACATCACATGTTGAAGCAGAAAATTAGAATATATAGTAATGTATGTTTCTGGTTGAAGTAACAGACCACGGTCTATAAATACATTAAAGCTGAGGTCCCACATGCCAGGTTATAATATAGGGAGACAGATAGTTTTATATATTCTGTAGATACGACATTTTCTGGCAAAATATATATTCAGTCACCATTACCCCACGTATTGATTGGCACTATTATATTACACATGTTACATCAGACGTAAATATCCACACTGATATAACCGTATTTTCTATTGGCATTATATATTATACATGTTATCTCAGACTTAATTTCCACACTGATATCAGGGGCGATAACCGTATTTTCTTAAAATGTTAACAGACATTACTATTTATTCTCTGTATTTATTTCTTGATGTACGATGATCATACTTTATAATCTGTCTGTGGCAGATTTCAGAAATTCAGATTGCAGAAATTCCGGCAAACATCTTAAAGGTGCATGCCCACTCAGTAGGCACAGAATGTTATTTATATCAGAAACACCATCTGAGACATTTTCTGGCAAAATAAACATTCATTCACCATTACCCCATGCATTGATTGGCATTATTATACATTTTTTATCAGTAAATATACGTAAATATCCACACTGCTATCAGGGGCGATAACCGTGTTTCCTTAAAATGTTAACGGACATTCCTATTTATTCTCTGTATTGATTGTTTGATGTGCAATGATCATACTTTATAATATGTCAAAAATATTCTTTTTCTTCAGGTAACACATTTAATTAGTAATAAATAAATAAAAAATGTCATGCCTCATTTGCATATAAAAATAGCCTGATACCACCGTGCATCACTATTAGTAAAATAAATATTATTACTAAATGATTATACATGTATCTGTATAGCGGGCACTTGTAATTTTTTGAACTGGTGGAATAGTGACAGAATTATACATTTATTTAATTCCTATAAAGAACATTTTGTGCCTTCTGCGTGGACATGTACCTTTAACCGGACCAACAGATGGACAGACAGACAGGCAAAAACACAATCCAAATTTATACCTCCCAGATCTACCGAGACCGGGGTTGGGGGCATAAAAACAGATTTTTATTATAGGAATGAATGGCCTTTTTGTGGAATTTATCGGGGTATAAACTTGGAAAAGTCGCGGGAATACTGGACGAAGGCCGGAAGGGTCGCGGGGAATACGGACGAAGGCCGGAAGGCCTCGTCCAGTATTCCCGCGACTTTTCCAAGTTTATATCCCCATAAATTCCACAAAAAGGCCATTCATTCCTTATAATTCCAGCATTTGAAATAAATTCATCAAGAAAATGTGTTTATTTTCCGTTTTCTTAAGAATTATTTTAACTGCGCCTCACGGTTACCGAAAGTAGTTCGGCGTGGGAGTTTACTGGGATATAAATTTTGGACAGAGACTTGCTACGGGCCAATCAAATGTTAGGGAATTGTGTAAATATTTTTGTGCTGGAATTATTGGTGGATGTGACTGGAGAAATGGGGCTCAGTGTGGCATTTGTGACCAATGTAGCTCCTGATCAAATACAGGGATGAGAGCCACCTTCAGCAAAAAAGTCTGAAATCATCTGATAAAACAGCTGGTATTGTCCCCTGCCCCAAATGTATAATACCAGTACTTGAGCAAATCAAATTTCACATCATGACAAAAAGCCTGAAATCAGCCTAAAAGAGGAAAATTCTCATGCCTGCAAATAGCACACACCTGTAGCCTGATACCAACCCACTAGAATATTGCTTGTTAGAATCATGACGGATGTTTCATTGATGGAATGGCGAACAGTGCAGATCCTGATCAGCCTGTGCGGATGCACAGGCTGATCAGGATCTACACTGGTCGCAAAACTCATAAGCTCCACTTCCCCATTCATAACCACATTCCTCATCCAAAGTATTATAGTGTGCAAAGAGCAATAAGAGAAGAACATACACATTCCGCCAGACCAAAAAAAACAGAAAAGGAAACATATTGCAAATGCCTGAAAACAAATGCCAAATACCGGTAAAATCGATTAAACATTTGATCACAAATAGCATACAAAAAACACCGACACGCAATCATAGTGCCAACTCCCAGACTGCTTGCCTACTTGATGTGTTCAAACGTATGACAGAGCGCCCCATTGATATTCCACTTGTCAAAGTTTTTACATAACATGGGAATATTGGTTTTTACTTGAATGGGACAATTCCAGAAGTTCGGTAGTTTTTATGGAGAGAACATACAGATGTGCCGCTGAATATTTGAGGTTATTGAGGATTCTTATAAATGTATACTAGTAACCTTTATCTGAAAACTTGTATTTGTATTTCAAATGTATTTCCCTTATACATTACATAGATGATCTTACATGAGTGGTGCTTTCATATATGATATTTATTTTGTTTATTTATTTTATAAGAAATGAGGTTATGCCAAATTTCGTATGAAATTAGTTTAATACATATTGTATTAACCCTTTCAACCCCACAGGCTAAAATTCCAATATTTACAAACAGCCGGCTCATAACGACCCGTTTCATCAGGATCTGCATTGTTTGCCAGTATTTTTGATATTTTCTTTTACACACCCCTTTCCAGATGAATGGAATAAAACCAAACATTCAAATAGAACTGTCTATGTCAGATATTTAGGGGTGAAAAGGTTAAATCAGCCACAAATGTTAAAATCTATAGCGTAAGCACAATTTCATTGAAACTGTACTAACACAAAACATGTTTTCTGTTGTGGTCGCATGCATGGCATATTTATTACACTACAAAAGTGCAGTGTATTTTTAATACACTGTGTTATTACAGTGAAGTCCCATTTTATGAAATAAAACATTCGGCTTTACTCAGGATCTCCCGTAGTGGCTGGTTTACACAGGTTCAACTGTACATGCAGGCATTTATATAGAGGGGTGCGTTCTCGACGACGCGAAGGCTCGGAGTTGCTAAAAATAGGTTTATACACCCACGGCCGGACGGACCTCGACAGGTCGCACCCCACCCCCCCCCCCCTGCCTACAGACCTGACATGCAATATCTGGTGGTGTTACACGTGCAAGTATTGTAGATGTATATGTATGTCTAATAGTACATACATTTAACCCTTACAATGATGGCTTAACATTTTTCGTCTTCTGTTTACTTTTTATTTTCCATTTTTTATCATTAAAAACATAGTTTGTCAGCACTTAAGAATCATTTCCAATGGAAATGATTCTGAAGTGCTGCCACACCATGGTTTTATTGAGAATAAAGAACAAATATGAAATAACAAAAGACAACAATTTTTGTTCCCTACATTTTAAGTATCTGCAGAAACATAGAATATTCTATATCAGTATTCTATGTTTCTGGTATCTGCGACCTGGATATATTTGCCAGACATCAATTTCACCATCAATTTCACAATTCCCCATAGCTCCAGCTCAATTGAATTTGCAAACTGGAATTACATATGATGACAGTCGTTGTTGGATAGATACATCAGATAAGGTGGGCCTGCTGTAAAAGTAGTTACATATGATGTCCCTTGTGTAATATATTCTAAAACGCCATGAAAAACTCCCAGCCAGTACAGAACTTAATCACTTCACAGCTAAGTAACATGAATGGATTTTGATATGTTAATTTGGCAACCAATCCAATCGTCACAAAATGATTTTCAGACTAGTCCATTTATGAAAAGGGGGTATTTTTTCTCTCAAACATATGAAAATTACTTGCAAAAAGTGTAGATCCTGATGAGACGGCTCGTCACGAGCCGGCTCATCTAGATCTACATATTTTGCCAATACCACTATACAGGCCTACGGTTTTGAAAGGGTTAACCCTTTCAACACCACAGACCTCTATAGAGACAATGTTTGCAAACAGTGCAGATCCAGATGAGCCGGCTCGTAACGAGCCGTCTCATCAGGATCTCCACTGTTTGTTAATAATTTTAAACGTCGTACAGATTACCCTTTTAGAAGAATGGGATAATTTGAATGAACAAAATTAATGAAATAGCGTGAAAAATTGGCATGGAACATCCTATTAAGTTACTTGGTGTTGAAAGGGTTAAAGCAGCTGTGTCTCAGATAAGCTCAGAGAGTGGTACAAGAGAAATAGTTTACGAGTGTAGATATATTTCTGAACACCAATGTGCTTATAAGTGGCTTGATAATGTAGGTTGGACATGCAATGGTTATCAACTGCATGAAATTTAACTTTGAATCAATTCAACTAGAGTCTAGAATAGAAACCTATTCTATAAGTGGAACATTATTAACCCTTTCACCCCTTAGTAACTGAAATGGATTTTGATACGTGATTTTCAGACTAGTCCATTTTGGAAAAGGGGGTGTTTTTGTTCTCAGAAATTACTTGCAAAAAGTGCAGATCCTGATGAGACGGCTCAACTGGATCTACACGTTTTGCCAATACCACTATACAGGTCTGTGGTGTTGAAATGGTTGATCAATTTGCAACTAAATAATAAAAATAAGTATTATGTTTCACAACGTGTGTTTCTGATCCAGTAATAGCAGACTGCATTACCAAATTATCTCCCCTGTTCATCACTGCTTACGATAGATTTTGAAAAACAAAACACAAACTCCTTGGAATCTGATCAAATAAAATGTTGTGTTGGTTGATAGAGATCACTTGCAGTCCATAAAGTGAAAAACTACCTATTGATTGTCTGAGACACGGTGTCTTTAACCTTTCACCCCTAAGTAACTGGAATGGATTTTGATATGTTAATTTTCCGACAAATCCAATGATTTTCAGACTAGTCCATTTATGAAAACTGGGTGGTTTTTATATATAAAAAAAAAAAATTGTACTTGCAAAAAGTGCAAATTCTGATGAGACGGTTCGTAAAGAACCGTCTCATCAGAATTTGCACTTTTTGCAAGTACAATTTTTTTTTTTTATAAACATTTTTTTTTACCAATCTGGATTGTTTGCAAGGAACTAATATGTACAAGTGAGTTCAGAAATAGGATTTAGTCTACAATAATGTTTTGCTACTCCGTTTCATCGCTTTCTGCGCATTATATTCGAGGCGAGATAGATACAATAGATCCATTGTGTAATGGATAGGCAAATACTTATTACTGCACGTCCAAGTCTCACAAGGAAACCAATTACTTTAACATAGTTTGGATTGTCTGGTAGTCTCGAGATGTGATTATTTTAATAAACAAAATTTCTTTTGGAGACTTTATGTGGTTATGTCAATTGTAAGCGACCGTTATTCATATACATGTACGGTATATCTAAATAGGTCAGTTCATGGGATTAGAGGTGTTACCAGCAAATTAATGTTTTTTTTTTAAAAAAAAAACCGATTTGAGAACTTGTCATCGTAAATAATGTGGTTTGATTAGATTTATTGGTGTTTAACGGCTTATCAACAGCTAAGGTCATTTAAGGCCGGGCCAATGGGTTCGATCCTGAATATGACGTGCTGCATTGGGGGGAAAATCCCAAAATCAGAACGGAATATTTACATCGAAAAAAATATATTCAGCCATGAAATTAGAATAACCTGACCTGGTGCCAGGTCTGTATCACACAAAAAGTCACTTGGATGCAGAATTCCGCATCTGCTCTGAAAATTAGGCCAACTTTTTTTGCCTTTTATTTTTAAACAAGAAACGAGGCAAAGCCACGAAGGCCAGGTTTTTTCCAAGCATGGACACTTGGATAACATAATTATACCCACTTTTTGTAGACTAGATGGCCGTAGCCTGCATGTCGCGCCTTGGGGCGAGGCATGGACACTAAAAAAATAGATATAGTAGATGGAAAAACTTTAACCAAAAAACTTTAACCGGACACACGGACGAACGGACGGACGCATGCCAAAATACCGACGATATCGCGCTTTCCGCAAGCAGGTGTGACAATGATGATAAACACCCATGTGAAGTATCAAGGTATTGGGTGAAGCAGTTGCAGAGATATAGTACACAAAAAAACTTTAACAAAAAAATTCAAAGTAATTTGACCTTGACATTGGGCACAGGGGCCGCACGGTTGGGGGTTAGAATGAAAATATGGATGATGATAAACACCCATGTGAAGTTTCAAGGTAATGGGCGAAGCAGTTGCAGAGATATAGTATAACGAAAAAGTTTTAACCAAAAAACTTTAACCAGACGTACGTTAAAAAGTTAACGTTGAAAATGGCTAAGTCAATTACGTAGAAATAATAGGTGAAGGTAAAAAAATGGTCACATGTTGGATAGTTGTATGTGGTAGGCACCCCTTGATTATGAAGCTGTGAAAGTTTGGTGGTCCTAGGTGGTACAGTACCGAAGAGAAATGGACTTAAACACGAAAACTTAACATTGTAAACGCGAAAACTTAACATTGAAAATGGCTAAGTCGACTACGCGGAAAAAATGGGTGAAGTTAAAAAAAAAGTAACATGTTGGATAGTGATATGTGGTGGGCACCCCTTGATTATGAAGCTGTGAAAGTTTGGTGGTCCTAGGTGGTACAGTAACAAAGAAATGGACTCAAACACGAAAACTTAACATTGATTGTGGACGCCGCCTGCCCGCCCGCCCGGCTTTCGCCAATCCAATAGCCTGGATTTTTTAAAAAAAAACCTGGCTAAAAATCAAAATTAATATTTCAAAATTGATCATATGTGGTAAGGCGTATGTTGCCATGACTGGGTTTATAGATCATTGATCCTGCGAGACATGGCAGCTATATAAATACAATTTGCTGTAACCAGAGCGACAAGAAGAGCAATTAGGTACGGCACAAGGAAATATACAGATATAGAAATGTCACAGTTTGAAAACTGCAGTTTCGCAGTTGCACAGTTTGCTGCCGACAAACTTTTGGCCATTAAGCGCATTAAAGCCAACACATTTAAATGTAAGCACTTTTTCATCAATAAACTTTGAACAATATTTTGTTTATGAAATTCCGTAAAATATTGATTTCATTGCCAAACAAGAGTGCAGTAAGTCACAAAATATGCCTGTCGAATATGGGCCAGACAGCGAAGATGCAGAAATGTGAAGCTGTCACCAAGGCAAGAAATATTATGAGAATTTGAAACTGTATAGCATTATTTCTTCATCTCGAAGACGTGTGTATAGTTTCAGATCGATCGACTGAACGGATTCAGAGGAGTTGTGTACACAAACTCTGTACCCTATAGAGACAATGTGCATGATCACGTGGTTACAACAACAACAACGCCTCCCACTCCAAAGTAAGTATTATTTGATAATTTCCTTAATATGCAACAGATTTTGATGAAATATGGCGCAGCAAACACGTCTTCATGAGCTGCATTTGGTGGTCTAGGGAGTTTGGCACAGACTTATGTCACTTTCGCAAAAACGACAGAAGTTTGGGCAAAAATACAGAGACCACCAAATGCAGCTTAACAAGACGCGCTTGATGCGCCATATTTCATCAAAATATGTTACGTAATAAGGACACTATAAAAGAAAACGTATTTTGAATCGGTACTTGTTGTTGTTAGTACCACGTGATCATACACCTTGATAGAATTGTATACAACAACGTAGAAAAAATGGCTAAGTTAAAAAGGTGATATTTTTGTTAATAGATATTTTTTCAGCATAAAAACACCAAGGGGCACATCTTCAATATGTGTAGAAGACGTGTGTATAGTTTCAGATCGATCGACTGAACGGTTTCAGAGGAGTTGTGTACACAAACTATGTACCGTATATATAATTGTATAGAAAAATGTAGAAAAAATGGTTAAGTTAAAAAGGCGATATTTTTGTTAAAAAATATATTTTCGGAATAAAAACACCAAGGTGCACATCTTCAATATATGTAGAAGATGTGTGTATAATTTCAGATCGATCGACTGAAACAGTTTTCAGGTTCGGAGGAGTTTGTGTACACAAACATGTTTCTAACGATACTAAGTATAATATGTATTGAAAAATGTATGATGGCTCTTTAGTTAAAAATGCGATATTTTTGTTAAAAAATAATTTTTCGGCGGATAAAAAACAACCAAGGTGCACATCTTCAATATGTGAAAAGAAAACGTGTGTAATAGTTTCAGATCGACCAAACTCTGACTGAATGTTTACGTTAAAAAGGCGAGTTGTGTACACAAACTCTGTCGTGTGTATAGTATTGATAGATAAGAAAAAATGGTCGTAGTTAAAAAGGCGATATTTTTGTTAAAAAATATTTTTTCGGCATAAAAACACCAAGGTGCACATCTTCAATATGTGTAGAAGATGTGTGTATAGTTTCAGATCGATTGACTGAACGGTTTCGGAGGAGCTGTCACACAAACTATGCACTTTTTCTGTCAGCCGCCCGCCACGCGGTAAAACATAATACGTACCGTTTTTTAAAAACGATTTTCCTATGGGAATTTAACATGGGGGCTAAATATTATTTGGGGACCAATTTTAAAAAACTAATTTTGTTTTCTTAGTTACCGTACATAATTTCTTCCACCTCTTTTTCCCCCCATGTTAAATTTCCATAGGAATTTATTTTTTTCGCTATTAAATCATTATTTGATGGAATTTCATGAAACAAAAACATTTGGGGAGGATTACTTTTTTGTTATTTGTTAAAAACTACTTATATTTAAATATTTTTTTAGATTTAATGTGTTTAATAGCCAAACTGGCAAAAGTTTGTCGGCAGGAAAACATGGGACAGACAGTAGATATTTTACCTAGACCATTTGACACACGCCATGTGATTTTCTACCTTCGGATACTGGGTAATTTCATAAAATACGTTAAAAAAAAAATCATAAATAAAGTATAAAGTTGACAAAATTTTGTCAACCTTTGACGCAATGTACATAACATATTGTAAATTTTGTAAATGTATTTCATGAAATTACGCAGATGCCCAAATGTACAAAATCACATGGCATGTCTCATTTTAGCATGGTCTTACTTTAGTGACACCATGCCCTAATTTGTTGGCGCCTTGCCGCCCCTAAAAAATTATAGAATTTATTTTTAAATTTTATTTTTTTACATTATCACAATTTTCTCCGACAGTCACCATTACAGGCATAATTATTATTTAAAAAATTAAACTATCGTTTGATGCACCTGGAATGTTTCCCCAGGTAATGTTGTGGTCCCTGGTCAAACTATGGGATAAACAGGTTGATCTAGGACTAAACTGGTCACAGACAGACTAAACCCCATTGTGTCGTGATACATCAAACTAGGGCAAGAAGTGCTCACTGATACCCTCAACCACCACATGTAGCCTATCTCACCAACATTGCAAAGTATACTTTTCTAGCAAAGTATACTTTGAGGGAGAAATTTTCAATTTTAGGATAAATTTATTAATTTTTATTATACTGAATTTATTACATTATCACAGCCATTTTGGCTGTGATAATGTAATAAATTCAGTATAATAATTCTGCATACTTTTAATCATCATATATATGCAGTCATTAGTTCTATATGAAATAATGTATTTCGGGAAAAATAAATGATTACTCCCTCAAAGTATACTTTGTTAGATAAATATACATGTACTTTGCAATTTTGATGAAATCGGCTACAGGTCTGACCATTATATATTTTCTAAGCTATTTGGCCTTGACCTTGACAGGACGGCCATAGATGGAGCAGTTTGATTATTGATTGATTGATTATTGGTGTTTAACGGCCTATCAACAGCTAAGGTCATTTAAGGCCGGTCCAACAGGTTGGCTATATCATATTTAACATGTCCATAATGAGGGAAATTCCCAAAAATCAGAACTCAATATGTCCAGAAAGATATATATTCAGCCCTGAAATTAGAATATCCTGACTTAGTACCAGGTCCATGCCACACCAGAGTCACTTAGCTCCAATCCCAAAAGTAATATGATCAGCACTAATCTTATTACTTTTTAATGGGGCATAACAGGATATAGCTCTCAAATATCAGAAGGCCAAAAATGTACATGAGGGCCAAACCATGTAAGTCGGCATTCCGTTAAGGATGAGCCCCGGTCGTTAAATCAATCAATCGGCCAATCAAACTTCCTGATTTTAAGTACAAATTTTATAACAATGGATCCTGGGCCCGGTTGACGAATGTGACCTTATGATGTGTGTCACCAGTGTATCTCAAGATGAGCCTTTGCAGTCTGATCAAGATCTACACTGTTTGCCATTAAGGAGCTGAAGTAACATTACTAATATTTGCAGAATATATCCCAATCACACTGTGTGACTATCCAGTTTACAAAGGTCATTTTGTCAGGGGTGAGAACAGAACTACATGTAGTTCCAAATGCTAAATCCTAACAAGAGTTGTCAGAAGACAACGAAGCTCGCCTGTTGGCAGCCTTCACTCAAACTTGGCACAGTTGCATAAAAAACATGAATATTATATATAATTGACCTTGGGTTAAGGGGCGTGCGGTGGACCTTGACATTGGGGTCAGTGGTGCAAGGTGGGTCGTGGGTTTGCTATAGCATAATATAGCATATTAAGATGAATGCATGTATGAAATATCAATGCGCTCCCTGAAAACAGAAGTAAAACAAAATTTAACCCAACTTTAAGTTTATGAACGCACTAAGTTGGTGATTTTCTACAGCATGATAGCTATTCACATGAGGAATGCATGTATGAATGTGCTAAGTTTGTGACCTTGGGGAAAGGGGTGGGGGAGGGTGGGTCATGGATTTGCTGTAGCACAATAGAGGATCATCATATGAATGCATGTATGAAATATCAAAGCGTTCTCTGTAAAGAAACGTAAGTTAAACAACATTTACCCCAATGTTAAGTTTATGAACATGCTAAGTTTGTGACCTCGACTTTGGGGTAAGGGTTGGGTGGTGGGTCGTGGATGTGCTACAGCATGATAGAGGGTCATCTGAGGAATGCATGTATGAAATATCAAGGTGTTCCATGAAAGGAAACAGATGTTATAAGACATTTACCCCGTTAAGTTTATGAATGTGCTAAGTTTGTGACCTTGACCTTGGGGTAAGGGTTGGGTGGTGGGTCATGGATTTGCTACAGCATGATAGAGGGTCATCTGAGGAATGCATGTATGAAATATCAAGGCGTTCCATGAAAGGAAGCAGATGTTATAAGAAATTTACCCCAACGTTAAGTTTATGAATATGCCAAGTTTGTGACCTTGACCTTGGGGTAAGGGTTGGGTGGTGGGTCATGGATTTGCTTCAGCATGATAGAGGGTCATCTGAGGAATGCATGTATGAAATAACAAGGTGTTCCATGAAAGGAAACAGAAGTTAGAAGACATTTACCCAACGTTAAGTTTGTGGATGCCGACGCCGACGACGACGACGTCGGGGGTATGCCATAAGCTCTTATGCACTTCGTGCAGGCGAGCTAAAATTGGTGTAAAATGGTGCTGGATGATTTTAGTAAGACTTCAACCAAATATGAACGCATTCCATGAAGGGAAAATTAATGTGTTGCGGACATGAGAAAACAAAGACACAAGTGAATGACCTTGGGGTGAAGGTAAGATGGGGCACTCAGCCAAATATGAAAGCATTCCATGAAGGGAAACAGAAATTATAACAAAATGTTAAGTTAATGTTATGGATGGATGGACAGACAGAAAGACGAACAAACAGACGGAAAGGAGAAAAATATATACCCCTCAACATACTATGTATGCTCGGGACATAATATGATTTGCAGAGCTCCAGATAAGTTTTGTATCTAAAGAGTATTATACCGCCATATTTCAAATTCAATGCATATTTTCACATTGCTGTGAGTATTTTGTACTCACACTTTTGACAATCAATGCATATTCTGCTAAAATAAGTGCGTAAAATATGCCAATACGCACCTTATCTGGAGCTCTGAGAAACAACTTCAAACACTACAAAACACACATATATCCATAAACTTTATTACCTTTTTATCTCAAATAGCTTTCTTACAAAAATATCAATATACATTTGTACAGATATCTTACAGTAATTATGATTTTACAGTGAACATGATCGAGGTGCATGATCACGTGATTAAACAACAACAATGGCTGAAAGTGTTGAAAGTGCATGAAGGGTTAAAAGTACAACTACATGTATAACGTGACTGTGACTGGAGAAATGGGGCTTACGGTATTTTTGCGAACAGTGTAGACCAAGTTCGGTCTGCACATCTGCACATGGATCTGTACGGTTCACCATTCAGTCCTATCGATGGTAAACTTCCTGATCATACTACTTGAGTGTGCCACCAAATCAGGAGCTGGACTGGTCACAAATCCCATAAGCTACATTTCCCCAGTGACAGCCGCATATATCTGTGACCAACATAGCACCAGTGCCCGATTTCACCCAAATTGTACATTTGTATACTTATCTTGCTAAGTACACGTTGAGGGAGAAATTTTCAATTTAAGGATACATTTACTAATTTTTATTTAATGAAATAAAATAGTTTCTGACCAAATTATTATACTGAATTTATTACATTATCACAGCCATTTTGGCTATGATAATGTAATAAATTCAGTATAATAATTCTGCATACTTTTAATCATCAAATATATGCAGTTGTTAGTTCTATATGAAATAATGATTACTCCTTCAAATACTTAGCTAGTTAAGTATGCTTAGCAATTTTGGTGAAATCGGCTACAGAACAGTATATAAATCCATGTGATCTAATCAGGGGCTATGCCTACTATTCAGTCACAACAATAATCCAACAGCTGCCAGTGAACATATACACCCCTTATCACAACTCGTATACAAACTGATTGCCATCATATGTAGCTACTTGCACCCATGTAAGGACTCGTGGGATCCCTGATCATCATTTGAGACAAGACATGTGATGTTGTACCTTAGAAGATGTGCGATTTTTCATGAACAATATTTACAACAAGAATTGCGCCAACAGCATGTATATTGATACGGTAAAGAAGTTATAGGAGAATAGAGGAACGTGTATGCCGCTACTGAAAGAAAATATGATGACAAACATGCATATGAAGTTTCAAGTGAATCACTCCTATGGTAAAGAACTTAATGCAAAATGAATGTACTGGACTGGGAATTTCAAAGTTATCTGATTGACTTGGAGTGGTAGAGAACTCGCACATATCTACTGCATGGGAATTTTCAAAGTTATTTGACCTTGGGCAAGGCAGAGCATGGCTGGGGTGGGGAATAAACACATGCATGATGAAAAACATGCACATGAAGTTTGAAGCAAATCGGGCATACAGTAAAGAAGATATAGGACAATGGAGAAACACGTTATTTGACATTGGGCATGGGGAGAGCATGCGAGTGGTGGAAATGAAAATATGGATGATAATAAACATGCACATGAAGTTTCGAACAGTAAAGCGTTATAGGAGAATGGACAAACGCACATGCATCTACACAAATTATTTGATCTTGACCTTGGGCATGGGGGTAGCATGGTTCGGGCGAGGAATGAAAATATGAATGATGGAAAACATGTACATGAAGTTTCAAGCCAATTGTTCATACGAAGTCATAGCAGAATGGAAAACGTGACGGACAAACGGACGGATGGATGACTTTTGCATCCCTATATCCCATTTTCACTACGCGATGGGATAAAAACTGTGATAAAAACTGTGATCTCTTCTGTAAATGATATTGAAAGTTGACAAAATTTTCATAGAAAATGCGAAATTCTATTCCACAATTGCTCTGAATGATTCGTCAGCATTGACGGAAAATATTGTAAATATTTTCATGATAACGCACATCTCCTTAGGTACAAAATCACATGGCTCATCTCATATGATTTAACATAATTGTTTCCTAAATGTGATATACATGAATGTACATGTATAACATAATGTGAACATTCATCAATAAAAAAAAAGTCACTCACCCAGATTTTTTTATTTGATTAAATTCTGTCAATTATTGATTTTATTGTAAAAAAAAAACATTTTCCTATGTGAATTTAACATGGTGGCTAAACATAGATTATAAAAAATATTTTTTTGGGAATTTTTTAACTGATTTTCAAAATCATAACTTTTGTTTAATAACCGTCATTTCCAAGCTATCTAGTCCGATTTGAAGCCAATTTCCAAATTTGTTTGTTTTTCGACTCCTCCTGCAGCTCCTTCAGCTCCTTTTGCCCCATGTTAAATTCCCATAGAAAAATCGTTATAAGGGTGACTTTTTTGTTATTGAGGAAATAGTTTTATATTTAATGTGTTTAATAGCCAAAACTGCACTGAAATTGCTGGTGTGAGTTTAATCATTTCACAGTGAACATAATTCTAAAGTGCTGTCAAACCATGTTTTTATTGAGAAAGAAGACAGAATATAAAACAACACCAGACAACAATTTAGGTTTCCCGCACTGAAAGGGATAACATATTGGACAGCAAGTACATCTGAGTAAGATCATACTTGTATATAGATGGGCGACAGCATATAACCAGTCTGTTCATGTGTTGTGGGAAATTGTAAAGGCAATTCTCACATAACGCACTATATCTTGATCTGGTTCCTTTGCACACCCTAAATGTCACTTGGCCCAATACTGTTCACCATTTTAACCCTAAATAAGTGGAATGGCCACTCCCATGTTATTTTTCAGACTGTTCCATCTATCAGAAAGGGGTAATGTTTTAAGAAATAAGAAAATATCCTTTATGTGGCAGATCCTAATGAGGCGGCTCGTACAGATGGCTCGCTACGAGCCGGCTCATCTGGATCTACACTGTTGCAAACATTGTGATAGAGCTCTGTTGTGTTAAAAGCGGTAATAACCACCCCCCATACTGCCTGGCTATTATTATTATTATTATTAAATACTTCTCTCTTCTTCTTTAACTCTTTGCATGCTGGGAAACTTGTGGGGTATAAATAGTTCAAAAATAGCGGACAAAAAATCATATTTTCTTTTATTTCTCCTTGTAAATATCATGAATATGTCTTGAAATTTCATTAGAATTGAGTCCTCAGGACTCAATTCTAATGAAATTCCAAGACATATTTACAGAGAGAAATAAAAAATATACTCCTAATTTGTTTGGCGGATATTTTCACCGCTAGCATGCAAAGAGTTAAAATGCTTAAACTCTCCAATAAATCTGACACATGGGAACTGTTGCTTCCAGTCCCACCCACATCTCCACACAAGTAATATACAACGGTCAGAAAAACCTCTGAGACGGTTCAAATGAGTGGTAACAACATATACTTTCAATGCGAAATACAAAAATTTGGGCATTGTTTGTAAATTTTGATACCTGTGAAAGTTAAAGGGTTTAACGTCCCAGCAACAGCTAAGGTCATATAGAGACTGGACCACAGTTTAAAGTCTCATCCGACAGACCAGTGGGATGGAAATACTATGAAAGTATTTTTTGAGGTTTGAACCCACAACCTCCAGATTGGAAGTCACAACCCCTAGTCCACAACCCATCCATGGTTATTATTCAAGTGAATGGAAACACAGACATACTCCTACAAATATATGTTTGTTTTTTGTTTGTTGGGGTTTAACGGCCTATCGACAGCTAAGGTCATTTAAGGCTGGATCAATGGGTTTAATACTAAATCCCATATATTACCTGTACAAGTACATGTACAAATGTGTGGGGGGGATCCCAAAATCAGAACTGAATATTTACAATAAAAAACTATATATTCAGCCCTGAAATCAGAATAATCCTGATCTGACGTCAGGTCCTTGTCACACCATAATCACATGGCCCCCATCCCAAAAGCAGTAGGATCAGCAATAATCTTACTACTTTTATAATGGGCAATAACCCAGTTCAACTCCCAGGTAACAAACTACAAATATAACATACAATACTTTTTCCTGTTGAGCAATAGTTGACAACAGGTTATGTATACAGATATGGATGACTGCTAAGTAGTAATACTGATGTCTAGAACTACCATCCCACCAAGTGGGTTACTAGTTGAACACAGACATGAACGTATGTTCCATTTCTCACTTCATCATGGGCCTGTTATTTGGAACATTCAGTATATGTGGCTGTGACTGGAGAAATTGGGCTTATGGGTTTTGCGACCAGTGTAGATCCAGATCAGCCTGTGCATCCGCACAGTCTGATCAGGATCTGCACTGTTTGCCATTCCATCAATGAAACGCCCGCCATGCTTCTTATAAGCAATAAAGATTGTTACCAGGCTACAGGAGTATGCTATTTGATCAGGAACTACACTGGTCACAAGTTCCATAAGCCATGTTTCTTCAGTCACAGCCATATATTCTTTATATGTGAACTCAATATCAAACAGTTTGATTGGCTAATGCATAAATGCGACCACAACTGCTTGATTTAGACCATAACGAGCGAGTAAATACTCGACAGTCTGGTCGATGGCTATGAAACATTCTAAAAATGTGATTGTGACTGAAGAAATGGGGCTTATAGGATTTGTGACCAGTGTAACTCCTGATCAACAATAACGATATACATTCCTTGTTAGAGCATGACTGGTGTTTCATTGATGGAATGGCGAACAGTGCAGATCCTGATCAGACTGTGCGGATGCATAGTCTGATCAGGATCTACACTGGTCGCAAAACCCATAAGCCCCATTTTTCCAGTCACATATTAGTACTCAAACATCATGCAGCGTGGTTGGTGGAGACTGAGCACAGATCAGCCTTGAACAATCAAACTTCCATTATTGAGTACGATAATGGTGTACAAGCTCATGACAATTCAGCCTTGACTCATCAAACATCCTGATTTAGAGCACACAATTGAAGTACAAGTACATTCTCTGAACAATCACACAGTAGTCAATTTCACCATAATTAATAAATACACATATCTAGATTTTAAAGTGTATTTTGAGGGAGTAATTTTCAATTTATACATAAATTAATAAATATTTTTAATTTAACGAAATACAATATTTTCTGATCAAAACAATGACTGTGATAATGTAATAAATACAAATGTACAGTATTAAAGAATGCTGAATCATTTTAATCATCAAATATACACTAGTTTCTTCTACATTGCTATGAACATTTCGCCAACTTTCGATGTTATTTATGGAAAATATTGTAAATATTTTTAAGAGACATCGCACGTGTTCTTTGGTAGAAAATCATGGCGTGCCTCATATAATGCATTTCAGTACAAATAAATAATGCCTCCCGCAAAGTGTACTTAATAGCAAGGTAAGTGTACTTAGTGATTTTGGTGAAATCGGCTACTGGTCCGCGTAACTGCCGGCCAGTCAGTCGGACACGGCGCTGACTTTGAGAACCGTCCCGGCCAGTTTTTCCCGCCCCAGTTTTCGGCCGTTCACAATCATCACCAGCGGCGTGTTGACCCGCACACTCCGGTAGTCAAATGCCTGAAAAAACATGGCACGCTTCGTAAACATTCTGCTAATCCCTGTAGCCTATTTCCATGACCCATCGTGTGGTTGGTTGGGAGCATGTGAAGTGTCAATTTAATGATGGGTTCATACTTACCGGATCCCTGATATCCCTGTAGCCTATTTCATCAACCTATCAACACTTGATCAATCAGGACCAGTAGCCTATTTCATCAACATTGCAAAGTATACTTTACTAGCAAAGTATACTTTGAGGGAGTAATCATTTATTTTTCCTGAAATGCATTATTTCATATAGAACTAACAAATGCATATATTTCATGATTAAAAGTATGCAGAATTATTATACTGAATTTATTACATTATCACAGCCATTAAATGGCTGTGATAATGTAATAAATTCAGTATAATAAAAATTAATAAATTTTTAAAAAAATTGAAAATTTCTCCCTCAAAGTATACTTTGCTACTAAAGTATACTTTGCAATGTTGATGAAATAGGCTACTGGAATGAAATGGACATTTCCAAGTAAGTTTTCCGACCAGAAAATGATTCATTCGGACAATATAAAAAAAAATCTGCCAACAGTGTAGATTCTGATGAGACGGCTTGTTACGAGTCGTCTCATCGGGCTATACACTGTTTGCAAACAGTAGATATGAGGCCTGTACAGTTGGCATTAACATCAACATTTCACTCATAAAAGGTTCAAGGCATGGAAGGTGAAAACCATACAGACGCTGTTGTCATAAATATGCTATGGCTGAGCAAAACAAAATTGAATAAACAAAATATTTACTTCCCCCATTGTCAACTTCATATCAAAACAATACATTGAAACCTGCCCGTTTCATGTCCATGCATACATGTATACCAGTAAGCTCAATGAAAATAGCAAAAGGATGAGGAACGTCTAGTAATGTGATCATTTCATTTCAGTTTGGTGGAACAATTTTGTAATAATTCCAGCACAAAAATATTTACACAATTCCCTAACATTTGATTGGCCCGTAGCAAGTCTCTGTCCAAAATTTATATCCCAGTAAACTCCCATGCCAAACTACTTTCCGTAACCGTGAGGCGCAGTTAAAATAATTCTTAAGACAAGAAACGAGGCAAAGCCACGAAGGCCAGGTTTTTTCCAAGCATAGACACTTGGATAACATAATTATACCCACTTTTTGTAGACTAGATGGCCGTGGCCTGCATGTCGCGCCTTGGGGCGAGGCATGGACACTAAAAAAATAGATATAGTAGATGTAAAAACTTTTAACCAAAAAACTTTAACCGGACGTACGGACGAACGGACGGACGTATGCCAAAATGCTGACGATATCGCGCTTTCCGCAAGCAGGTGTGACAATGATGATAAACACCCATGTGAAGTATCAAGGTATTGGGTGAAGCAGTTGCAGAGATATAGTACACGAAAAAACTTTAACAAATAAATTCAAAGTAATTTGAACTTGACATAGGGCACAGGATCGCGCTTTCCGCAAGCAGGTGCAACAATGATGATAAACACCCATGTGAAGTATCAAGGTACTGGGTGAAGCAGTTGCAGAGATATAGTACACGAAAAAACTTTAACAAAAAAATTCAAATTCAAAGTAATTTGACCTTGACATTGGGCACAGGATCGCGCTTTCCGCAAGCAGGTGCAACAATGATGATAAACACCCATGTGAAGTATCAAGGTATTGGGTGAAGCAGTTGCAGAGATATAGTACACGAAAAAAACTTTAACAAAAAAATTCAAAGTAATTTGACCTTGACATTGGGCACAGGATCGCGCTTTCCGCAAGCAGGTGCGACAATGATGATAAGCACCCATGTGAAGTATCAAGGTATTGGGTGAAGCAGTTGCAGAGATATAGTACACGAAAAAACTTTAACAAAAAAATTCAAAGTAATTTGACCTTGACATTGGGCACAGGATCGCGCTTTCCGCAAGCAGGTGCGACAATGATGATAAACACCCATGTGAAGTATCAAGGTATTGGGTGAAGCAGTTGCAGAGATATAGTACACGAAAAAACTTTAAGAAAAAGATTCAAAGTAATTTGACCTTGACATTGGGCACAGGATCGCGCTTTCAGCAAGCAGGTGCGACAATGATGATAAACACCCATGTGAAGTATCAAGGTATTGGGTGAAGCAGTTGCAGAGATATAGTACACGAAAAAACTTTAACAAAAAAATTCAAAGTAATTTGACCTTGACATTGGGCACAGGGGCCGCACGGTTGGGGGTTAGAATGAAAATATGGATGATGATAAACACCCATGTGAAGTTTCAAGGTAATGGGCGAAGCAGTTGCAGAGATATAGTATAACGAAAAAGTTTTAACCAAAAAACTCTAACCAGACGTACGTTAAAAAGTTAACGTTGAAAATGGCTAAGTCAATTACGTAGAAAAAATGGGTGAAGTTAAAAAAAAAAGTAACATGTTGGATAGTGATATGTGGTGGGTACCCCTTGATTATGAAGCTGTGAAAGTTTGGTGGTCCTAGGTGGTACAGTACGAAAGAAATTGACTTAAACACGAAAACTTAACATTGTAAACGCGAAAACTTAACATTGAAAATGGCTAAGTCGATTACGCGGAAAAAATGGGTGAAGTTAAAAAAAAAAGTAACATGTTGGATAGTGATATGTGGTGGGCACCCCTTGATTATGAAGCTGTGAAAGTTTGGTGGTCCTAGGTGGTACAGTAACAAAGAAATGGACTCAAACACGAAAACTTAACATTGATTGTGGACGCCGCCCGCCGCCCGCCGCCCGCCCGCCCGCCCGGCTTTCGCCAATCCAATAGCCTGGATTTTTTTCCAAAAAACCTGGCTAAAAACGGAAAACAAACACATTTTCTTGATGAATTTATTTCAAATGCTGGAATTATAAGGAATGAATGGCCTTTTTGTTGAATTTATCGGGGATATAAACTTGGAAAAGTCGCAGGAAGACTGGACGAGGCCTTCCGGCCTTCGTCCAGTATTCCCGCGACTTTTCCAAGTTTATACCCCGATAAATTCCACAAAAAGGCCATTCATTCCTATATTAAAATTGGAATATTAACCCTTTCATAAAGCTAACATATTCAAACACTGTAAATTCAGATGAGCCGGCTCCCATTAACCCTTTCATCAAGCTAACATATGAAAACACTGTATATTTAGATGAGCCGGCTCCAAAGGGGCCGTCTCATCAGGATCTGCAGCATTTGCCAGTGTCGTTCAATTCTAAGAAATCAATCTTGCATTTTCTCATTAACCCATTCCTTTCGGAATACACCTTTATAAAATTTATTAAATACGTTATTTTTATTTTTGTTATTTCTCAATGAAAGTATATGTTGTGACCACTCATTTGAACCGTCTCATCAAGACGGTTCAAATGGTGGTTGCGACATATACTTCTGAGCGCATAGAGTGAAAATATATAGGATTTTCCGCAAACATAATGGCATATTCTCTGCATGAAATGGGTTAATGAAATAATCAAACATTTGGCATGAAAATACAATTGCTGGATATTTAGGGTCGAAATGGTTTTGTTTGTTTATTTGTTGGGGTTTAACGGCCTATCAACAGTTAAGGTCATTTAAGGCCGGGTCAATGGGTTTAATACTAAATCCCATATATTACCTGTACAGGTACATGTTCATGTTCAAGTACAAATGGGGGGAAAATCACAAAATCAGAACTGAATATTTACAATAACAAAACTATATATTCATCCCTGAAATCAGAATAATCCTGATCTGATGCCAGGTCCTCGCCACACCAGAATCACTTGGCCCCTCCCAAAAGCAGTAGGATCAGTAATAATCTTACTACTTTTATAATGGGCAATAACCCAATTCAACTCCTAGGTAGCAAAAGAGCCAAAGATAAAAAACGTACCTGAGGGCCAAACCAGGAAAATCATGATTCCTATAAGGAGGAACCCCACCGTTAATTTACGCCATCGAGTTCACCCGACCAACCACCCACATGGTTGAAATGGTTATGATGTAAATTAGTAGTTGATCTTTATAACCATATTGCAGGTTGTTTTTGACGTCATTACCATAGATTGTATCGATGTTGCAAATACAGTGGAACCCCTCTAAACCGAACACCCTGGGGACAGATTGAAAAGTTCGGTTTATAGGGGTTTTCGGTTTAGAGGGGTTTTCTATTTCCAGTTAAGGAAATGTATGTTTACCATCATTAACTCTTGGATTTGTATAGTATATACCATTATTACCATATTGAAAGCATATGTACACATTTTTTCAATAAATATGTCAAGTTTGTATGTGGAGAAATAAGAAATGTACCCCCAAATTACGCACCTTAACGGGGGGGGGGGGGGCTTGGCTACACAGTTGCGTTTTATCATGTCGACTTGTGTAATTCCCAATAAACAGAGTGCAGATGACATGGGATAAAGGCCCCTAAGTACTTTGTGCCACTGTGGAACTTTCTCGATCAGCTGGAGCGCTCTTTTAAGACCAGAATGTGTGTTTTTTTATTGACATTGCAAATAGTGCAGATTCGCAAGGGGTATAGCAAATAGTACAGATTCGCAATGTAATCTCAGTCTACGGTCTACACTGGTCGCAAAGAGCATATGACAAATTTCGCGTGTGCTATGTAGTTACTGCGAGCTGATACAATAGCCCACAGGCTACAGTCAAGAATTTACAGCCTGGTTAAGTCATTATCAGATTATCTCAATTAATCGGTCGGTGGGTTCACAAATAATGTGCCGATTATTTTATTTCCGTAATTGTTACGTACGCGTATAATTAAATTGTGAACCATGCTATTGTAATGAGCTTGTAAAACAGCAAACATGTCTCGTATTTAGGTCGCATGTATTGAATAGATTTTTTGTAATCGCTTATGACGTTAAAAAAACACGCCTCTTAGCGCATTACACGCATGGATAGCGCTTGTACAGAGCTCAAGTAAATGTGCGTAATTTGATCAATTTTGTTATTTCTTCCACACAAATGTCAAGTTGGGAGTCCGTTAGAATCGTTTCATTCTCATGGCTCCGCATTTTGGCAACCAGAGCTGAACAATACTACCGGGAACCAGTCTATTGTAAACACGGTGTGATTTTGACACCCGCTTGAAACAACAACATTGAAATTGGGCGCGGTGTATTTCTTGGATGACAGGTGACCGTGTTTCCGGTTTTCCGGGGTTATTTTAACGCTGAAATATGGTTTTGGGACTTGAAATGGCGTCCGGATTAAGGAGTAGAGGGGTTCCGGATTAGAGGGGTAGAAACTAATTTGTTTATATAGCAGAATATTCGGGACGTGGTCGTATGTTCGGTATAGCGCGGATTCCGGTATAGCAGGAGTCCGGTTTGGAGGGGTTCCACTGTAGATACAATGTACTATGTAATAGGAACTATGGGGTTCAGAGCTCCAGATAAGCTGCATATTTACTTAAATACCCACTTAAAATTGCCAAAAAACCAATTGAAATCAGAAGTAGCGCGCATCAAAAAGTAATAACAATTTTGTGGTACCTTTATCGTGCTGCAGAAAACAATAAACAGACCACAAATATAGCATATTTTTCTTATTTTCCATGAAAACACATCTCGGTATTTCATTAGAATTGTCTCCAAGGAGACAATTCTAATAAAATTCCACGACCTGTTTTCATTTCGAAGCAAACTATTCAATAATTGCTGTCTGTTGATGTGTAAACAGTAGTGTGATTTTATTTTACCCAATTAAAAGTTTGAAATACCCAATTGCTTCAGAAATGATGGAGTGAAAACACTCAATTACTAATTCCTTATCTGGAGCCCTGGGGTTCATACTAATCTTCGGAATGGTTTGGTTATAGAACATCTGACACATCTTCATGACAATGCATTATCACAAAACGCGTGGGTTGCGGTTCCATTATTGATGTCATATGACTGTGAAGTGTTTTCACATCAAATAATGAGACCAATTATGAGGCGTGTCATACTGGTTGCCTGGCAAATTGAGGTTGTCACCTTGCCAACTCACAGGAAGTAAGTCCTATAGCACAGGAGAGATAACTGGGAATGAATATACAAATGAATACAACTGAATACTGTTTTATACATTGTTGTTAATCGCAAATGAGCACTACTTTTAATAGATCACCCTCATAGTTAGGCTGTTTGTCAAATCTCCAATAGTAAATCCTTTCCCCAATTATAAGATGTAGATACCCAGTTGAAACTCTACGAAACAGAAACTGTACTGTAGGCATCCCACCTGGGTCGTCAGAACAGGGGGCCGTTTCACTAACTTCGTACGACTAAAATGTTCGAAAGTGCAAAATTATGATCATTAACAATGTTTTCTTGTATTAAACAATTATTGGATTTACATTTATTGAGCATAGGCTGTATATGCAGTCTATGCTCAATAAATGTAAATCCATCAATTTAAATTTCTAGACGATCTTAAATTTGCACTTACAGACATTTTAGTGAAACGGGCCCCAGGTCCTGCAGGCCCTATTCGAAATTCATATAAACAAAATAAAAACGGAATGTAAATATTTGTTCTGCAATTTCTCATTTCTCATCAAATGTGTATGTTGTTACCACTCAGTTGAACCGTCTCGACGAGACGGTTCAACTGAGTGGTAACAATATACACTTTGGGTGAGTAGCGGGGGCACCCACTAGGTTCGCTGGACCAATCTTATGATGCTTCCGGCGACCCTGCCCAAGTAAAATATAAACAGCATTATTTTGATATTGATTTTTGTACTTCATATATGCAGTAGCAATAATATTTTTCCACTTACATAATAAAGTCCATTTTGAAATATGGATGATTTTAGCATAAAGAAACAATATATGATTTAGTTATATCCTAATAACATTATGGTATTTCTTTTGTTTTCGCAGCCTGTTAAACAGCTGTTCCAGGCAATAGTTTACTGTGCGAGTCAGGATAACCTGGTTTGTGTGCTGTACCATATACAGACCCCATTCCACTCACCTAGTGTGTGACTTTAACATTCCACTCACCTGTCCCTTGTGTGCGACTTTAACATTCCACTCACCTGTCCCTTGTGTGCGACTAACATTCCACTCACCTGTCCCTTGTGTGTGACTTTAACATTCCACTCACCTGTCCCTTGTGTGTGACTAACATTCCACTCACCTGTCCCTTGTGTGTGACCTTGACATGCTGTAAGTAGGGCTCGGGGATGGCGACCGTGTCCCCTATCTTGACCCCGCAGCCCTGGGCCAGGTTGTACACATTCACCGGCATGCATGTCTCCTCCTCATCCAGCATACAGAATGTGCTGCCAATAGACCAGACAAGTTTGGAAAAGTCGCGGGAATACTGGACGAGGCCTTCCGGCCTTCGTCCAGTATTCCCGCGACTTTTCCAAGTTTATACCCCGATAAATTCCACAAAAAGGCTATTCATTCCTATATTAAAATTGGAATATTAACCCTTTCATAAAGCTAACATATTCAAACACTGTAAATTCAGATGAGCCGGCGCTTTTCTGTCCATTCGCCCGTCGGTCCGTAACAGGAAAATTAATATTTCGAAATTTGCATTTTGATGTCGGTCTAGGTGGCTGTCGGGGGTATCCGCGAGCCCCTGTTCACTTGCTCAAGTTTTTAATGTTTTAGCGTTCACATCAAATTGATAGTGACTGAAGAGATCAGTGGAATAAGGGGGCTAACTCCATGAGGGAGTTAGCACCCTTATTCCGCTGACACCTTCAATTACATTTAATTTAATATCAGAGCAAGTGAGCAGACGCTCACGGATACCCCTGGCCGCCGCCTAGACCAACAAATAAAATATTAAACGCAAATCTTACGGACGAACGGACGGAATGACAAAAACTATATACCCCTCGATATACTTTGTATGATGGGAGTACAATTACTTGTCTGACATACGCCAAGGTACGATGATCATTCACCTTTGTGCATGGTTATAAACCAGCCAAAACATAGGTTACTGACTTGGAAAATCATGAGTAACTTCCCTTAGAACAACTTCCACCACCATGGTCAGAAGTATGGTTACACTGTTCATTATCTCAATAAGCTTGTTTTTGTCATGTCCTGTCACACAGATTACCGAATCATGATTAACTTTCCTATGAAGAATGCTGGGGCATGCTGGACATTAGAATTCCCGAATTGTTCTGATTGACACCATGCAGTTGCTGCTTAGTTTCTCATTGTAAAACTACACAACACAACATGATGTCAAACCAACAAAATCGTCTAATTCTAATGCCGATGCACTCGGGAACCCTCAACCCATTCCGTAAAATCGCGAATAGAGACTCGGGAATGACTGGGAGGCTGCCATTTTTATTTTCAGCATTGCGTCTATGGTAATTCTAGAATGCATCTGTGTGGCCGAATCACCGGTTCATACGCCAGAACAGACCATCCGATATAAGCAAGCGGGTTCCCAGCCATAGCAACAGCGAAGCAGTAAGCCGGGAACCAATTACTCTGGTCCCGCTCCAGCAAAATAAATAAAGGAGCGAAGTAAATAGGGAACCAATTTGTTTATACTTTGCTGGAGAAGATCGTAATTTTTTTAAAAATAATTTAACCCGACTCATTCCAGTAGATCTGATATATTGGAGAGACCAACACTAAGAATTGTCATTAGTTAAGAATAAATAAAGGTTGGTGGATTTTAAAAGTTTAATCTGGAGCATGACAACTCATCCGATATATAACTTTAGTCAACCTGACCACGATTTAATTTGTCCCCATCGTGTCAACGTTGGCACGACGTTGTAAATCGGACCCTTTTCGTATAATTTGTTTTAACTCTTCAAACAAGATAATTTTGACCGTGTGGCGTGTGGAAAAGTTTATATTTATATAAAGTTTGATAACCATTTGATATAATTAGATGCCCATCTAGTGTTCAAATCATTCTGTTATATATATGAGCTGCGCCATGCGAAAACCGGGCTTAATGACAACATTTTCAGTTTTTACTTTTTCACGTATTCTGAATTGTACATCTTTTAAAAGCCATGTGCCGCCAAAATTATCAATGTATCCTAATTATGTTTCATTTTAGAAGTAGTTTTATGACGCGTGGTAAAAGCTTATATGACGTTTTAGATCAATGATGTCGAAATTACGACGTTTTTATCAACGGCGTATACAAGGGGTGTTGATCCGGACAAGTCTTATAGATTTGTCATCTTTTATCGCATGATTTGGATATCTCGTAGCCTGGCCAAGTGTCTCCCATTAGGCCAAGAAAAAGTATGAAAATAATGTTTATGGCTCGTGTTGCAGTTGCTAATGTAACGTCATGTTTTGGATTGCGGCCCAAGTAACATAATTTCGTATCAATAAATTTTCAAATAAGGCAGAGCGAGGCATTTCCCTGTTGTTTGCTGCTGGTTGAAATAATTTTGGGGAATAATAGCGACATCTTTTAACATTTCGTATGCGACGACATAATTTAAAGTAGGCAGTAAGCCGCTTATAACATTAACTTTGTGACAAAACACGATACCGGACAGATTTGGTAGCGTGATACCTTATAATTATCGCCGTGTGTCTTTCTTGAGGATCGCATTACCATCGCCTGATCTACATTATTATGCAGTCAAGTGATAAACTGATGATTTGATACTACAAAAGCACTTTCGACTACAAAAGCAAGTTTATGACCATCACATTTCCTATTAATATGTTGATGCATTTATTTTAAATTCAATACAAACCCCGGATATTATGTCATTATATAGCTGCGTGTCTACCTCCATTTATGATAAAATGAGTGGCATTAAATGGCATATCATACGCTAAGTACTGGATAGAATTGTTCAAAAGTCTCAATTTACCAAGATAATAGATGGTAATATCATTGGCATACACTAGGTTGTTCATATTTAAGATTATTTAGGAATCAAAGTGCAGTGTAAGTGAAGACTTTGCTGATATGTAGCCAGTTAAATAATGCGTTCACCATTTTTAATTCATAAGGACAACCGACGAAAAAGAGTAAAAATGTCAAAGAACGACAGTTCTGAAGCATTTCTAAGTCATTAGTAATTCTAACTGTATAGCATGAACATTTGACCACTTTGACAAAATTAATTCTCATCCCCCCTGAGCCTAAAATAAATTGCTAAATTATTATTTTATTCATATATTTAAAACTAAATATAGAAATAATTTTTACACTAGTTTTACACCAATATTAACACAAGAAATCAGTAAAACTGATGGAAGTACCCCTAAACAATTTAATGCAAAAATACTTTCAATCCGACTTATAATTATAGAGAAATGTGGCCTCTTGGTGCGCAAATTCCCTCCGATGGCAGCCTAACAAAGCAATCTTTTAATTAATAATAAATCACGCAAATGTGGCCTGTCAGCACACAAAAACTGTGGCAAAGTTAATTAATCAAAAGTGATAAGTATTCATAAGCACATGTACAGTTATGACGGTCAATATCCTATTAAAGGTATATGCCCACTCAGTAGGTACAAAATGTTCTGTACATCAGAGACATAAACTGAGACTTTTCTAGCAAAATAAACATTAATTCACCATTACCACACGTATTAATTGGTATTATTATACATTTTATATCTGACGTAAAGTTTCACACTGATATCAGGGGCAATAACCGTGTTTCATTCAAATACTAACAGACATTACTATTGATTGTCTGTATTTATTTTTTGCTGTGCAATAATCATACTTGATAATATGTAGAAAATATAATTTTTTTAGGTGACACATTTAATTAGTATAAATAATTAAAAAACATAATGCCTCATTTGCATATGAAAATAGCCTGATACCACCGCACGTCACTATCAGTAAAATAAATATTACTAAACGATTATATCTGTATAACGGGCACTCGTACATTTTAGAGACTGGTGGAATAGTGACACAATTATACACTTATTTATTTCCCATAAAGAACAAGTTGTGCCTACTGCGTGGGCATGTACTTTAAGGGCAGCATGGATGTGCGACATTTGTGCACAAGTCTTATGTACACTCTGGTAAACTTCTTAATAGTGAAAAGGTTTCAAAGTTGTGAAGGTCAAAAGGTCAAGGTCATATAAAGGGCAGCATGGATGTGTGGCATTTGTCCACAAGTATGATGTATTGAAATATTAAAGTAATCCTACACGGGATATAGAAGTTATAACAGAATTGAGACACCGGCAAACTTCCTAATGTGTGAAAAAGTTCAAAGTTTCAAGGTCATATTAATGGCAGCATTGATAAAAAACAATAATGGTCCATATAAGCAGAGCTCTATATATAGCCACTTTAAACTAGATTGGTCAGTAAGCGAGGCTTACGGAATACCCCCCGCGTGGGCCCAGGTACCCCTAAAATATGTAACAAGAGCTGTAGGAGAACAGCATAGCTCGACTACGAGGGTTGTCGATGTACACATAGCTTGACAAACAAGGTGGCATCAGCCTGCATAAAAACCTTAACCAAGGTTGACTAAAAACCTTAACCAAGGGAAATTAAGTAAGTAATTCAAGGTTAAATGTAGGTCAATGACAGATATAGGTCAGGGGTTATTGATGTACATCACTAGGAGATGAAGTTTTCCAAGTATGGTTGCTGTAGGCCCAGGAGTATTCCATATACAAGCTTGACTAAAAACCTTAACCAAGGGGAAATAACTAAGTAATCCAAGGATAAAAGTAGGTCAAGGTCAAATATAGGTCAGGGATTATTGATGTACATCACTAGGAGATGAAGTTGTCCAAGTATGGTTGATGTAGGCCCAGGAGTATTCCATATACAAGCTTGACTATAAACATTAACCAAGTAATTCAAGAGGAAATGTAGGTCAAGGTCAAATATAGATCAGGGGTTATTGATGTACATCACTAGGAGATGAAGTTGTCCAAGTATGGTGGGTGTAGGGCCAGTAGTATTGCATATACAAGGTTGACTAAAAACCTTAACCAAAGTGTGACGGTGACGGTGACGCCGGGGTGACAACATAAGCTCTACTTATTCTTCGAATAGTCGAGCTAAAAATGTCCAAGTGTGGGGCTTGTAACCTTGACTCTGGGCTTAGCGGCATGAATGTGACTTTGTCACAGGGTGGTAGAGGTCCATTGGAGCAATGTGTGTGTGAAATGTGAAGCCGACCCGAGCAAGGAAATAGAAGTTATAACCAATTTCTCTGATGTTAAGTTTTGTAAAGAGACTAAGTATGTAAGCTTGACCTCGAGATCAGCGGGAATTTGTCACAGCATGATAGTAGAGCCTTAGAGGAATGCATGCATGAAATATTAAGAATTTTCGATGAAAGAAATAAAAGTTATAACATATTTCTCTGATGTTAAGTTTTGTAAAGAGACTAAGTATGTCACCTTGACCTTGGGATCAGCGGGGGTTGGACAGTCGTAGATTTGTCACAGCATGATAGTGCAACCTTAGAGGAATGCACAAGTGAAATATTAAGAATTTTCAATGAAGGAAATAGAAGTTATAACTTATTTCTCTGATGTTAAGTTTTGTAAAGAGACTAAGTATTTGACCTTGACCTTGGGATCAGCAGGGGTTTGACGGTCGTGGATTTGGTACAGCATGGTAATAGAGCCTTACAGGAATGCATGTGTGAAATATTAAGAATTTTCAATGAAGGAAATAGAAGTTATAACTTATTTCTCTGATGTTAAGTTTTGTAAAGAGACTAAGTATTTGACCTTGACCTTGGGATCAGCAGGGGTTTGACGGTCGTGGATTTGGTACAGCATGGTAATAGAGCCTTACAGGAATGCATGTGTGAAATATTAAGCATTTTCGATTAAGGAAATAGAAGTTATAACAATATTTCTCTGATGTTAAGTTTTGTAAAGAGACTAAGTATTTGACCTTGACCTTGGGATCAGCGGGGGTTGGACGGTGGTGGAATTGGCACAGCATGGTAGTAGAGCCTTACAGGAATGCATGTGTGAAATATTAAGCATTTTGGATGAAGGAAATAGAAGTTATAACAATATTTCTCTGTTGTTAAGTTTTGTAAAGAGACTAAGTAATTGACCTTGACCTTGGGATCAGCGGGGGTTGGACAGTCGTGAATTTGGCACAGCATGGTAGTAGAGCCTTACAGGAATGCATGTGTGAAATATTAAGCATTTTGGATGAAGGAAATAGAAGTTAAAACAATATTTCTCTGATGTTAAGTTTTGTGAAGGGACTAAGTATTTGACCTTGACCTTGGGATCAGCGGGGGTTGGACGGTCGTGGATTTGGCACAGCATGGTAGTAGAGCCTTACAGGAATGTATGTGCGAAATATTAAGCATTTTAGATGAAGGAAATAGAAGTTAAAACAATATTTCTCTGATGTTAAGTTTTGTGAAGTGACTAAGTATTTGACCTTGACCTTGGGATCAGCGGGGGTTGGACGGTCGTGGATTTGGCACAGCATGGTAGTAGAGCCTTACAGGAATGCATGTGTGAAATATTAAGCATCTTAGATGAAGGAAATAGAAGTTATAACAATATTTTTCTGATGTTAAGTTTTGTAAAGAGACTAAGTATTTGACCTTGACCTTGGGGAGCAGCGGGGGTTGGACGGTCGTGGATTTGGCACAGCATGGTAGTAGAGCCTTACAGGAATGAATAATGAATGTGTGAAATATTGAGCATTTTAGATGAAGGAAATAAAAGTTATAACAATATTTCTCTGATGTTAAGTTTACGGACGCACGGACGCACAACCGGACTCCAGTATACACCCCCCCACAACTCGTTGCGGGGGGTATAATAATGGAATAAGTGTGCAAATTCTTTTGTGCGTGTGCGCATGCACGTTTTCGACCTCATTTTTGTAGCAAAAACGGTACAAAAGTAGTGTCTAGTGGCGACGGAGCCGTTGTGGTCGACATTTTTTTCTATGAAGCTTACAACAGGGACCCTGTCAATCCGGAACGATGGACGAAAGCCGGAACAAAGGCTCCGTGAAACAGAATGATGCCGATGATGCCCCGGAAGTAGTTCAAAGGGTGGTCACTTGTGATTTTCTGAGTTTGATAACATCTATAGACACGTCAGTGATTATTGTATTCAAACACAGGATATTAAATTTACCCTTTCAACCATACATAACTGGAATGGACTATGACATTTTAATTTAAGGACCAATCCAATTATCATAAAATTATTTTCGGACTAGTCCATTTATAAGGTGTTTTTTTTATCTAAAACATGGAAATTACAGGCAAAAAGTGCAGATCCTGATAAACCCATAAGCCCCATTCATTTCTCCAGTCACAACCGCATATAGAGATGATCAGGGATTCCGCTGTGGAAAATAAAAAAATCGCCACTTAAAAAAAAAAGAAAAAAAAAAAAAAGAAAAAGGAATAACCAATACCGGTAGGATAAAAATAAACAATTGGCGATAAAAAATCACAATTTTCGAAAATTGTAATATTTTATCGCCAATTGCGAAAGTGACGATCGCCAGTGGAATCCCTGGATGATGTGACATAATATTTATTGCCTTCTAGCCAGCATGAGGATGGTCTAGGAGTTTATGTGTACACATTGACCATCATCCAGCCTCGACAAATCCTTAATTTTCCACTCGTCCAGATTGGATTTCAACCAATACATTCCCTTATGTTGTAATGTTTATGCTGCATTGTCTCTTCAAATTACCACTCGTCTAGCCAATACGAGCGGATGAGTAGATTTGTCGAGACCTGATCATACTTACAATGGGACTGGGTCATCGTTGGGCACCGTACAGACAACCTTGCCTGTGATGACCCGCTCCTGGTTGACCGCGGGGATAAGGTCACTGAAGAGACATCGCATCAGTTTGATGGTGTTGCCGGCAGCGCTCGTGTAACTCCCGCCCGCATACGGCCCCAGGGCAGACTCCCGGGGTGACTGGGACAGTGTCTGTAGACGCTTTCCCTTGATTTTACCCTGTAGGTTGGTACACAAGAGAATACCAAGTTAGTGTCTTTCTATATGTGGCCGTGATGGGGCAGGCTTATGGGTTTTGCGACCAGTGTAGATCCAGATCAGCCTGTGCATCCGCACAGTCTGATCAGGATCTTCACTGTTCGCCATTCCATCAATAAATCAACGGTTATGCTTCTAACAAGCACAGTAGATCGCTACCAGGCTACAGGAGTGAGCTATGTGATCAGGAGCTACACTGGCCACAAATCCCATAAGCCCCATTTCTCCAGTCCCAGGCAGATAATTATGATAATGAAGTTTATCAGGCGAGGCTAGGGAACATGTAGGAATTCCGAGGCTGGCGCCGAGGCTGGCGCCGAGGTGGCGCCGAGGCTGGCGCCGAGGCTGGCGCCGAGGCTGGCGCCGAGGCTGGCCGAGGTATTCCTACATGTTTCCAACCTAGTCTGATAAATTTCACAGGCAAGATTGAATATTACCCCACCCACTTGAACCTACAGTAAAGTCTTTACAAAGAGTATTGAATGGAACTTTAGGACTTACTTTAGTAGCCCTGTGATATCAAAGTACACTGAAATAATTTTCCATTTAAAATAGCCAAGCTCAGCCTTGACAAATCAAATTTGCTAATTTCAAGCATGAGCACATTCTCAGAATGGTCTGAGCACACAATGTTCTCCAAATTCTCACTCAAAGTCGGGCATATTTTTTTTGCTGAGACTGAGCAGAGCTCAGCATCAGTCAATCCAACTTCGTGAATTTGAGCATGAGAAAGGAATACATGCTCAGAAACATGCTCTCCAAATTCAACAATACAGACCTCTGTTTGCAAACAGTGTAGATCCAGATAAGCCGGCTCGTGACGAGCCGTCTCATCAGAATCTGCACTTTTCGCAAGTAATTTTCATATTTTTAGAGACAAAAACATCCCCTTTTCATAAATGGACTATCCTGAAAATCATTTTGTGATGGATTGATCGGAAAGTTAACAAATCAAAATCAATTCCAGTTACTTAGGGGCGAAAGGGTTAATAACAACATGCCCAGTTGTGTCCTACCTTTGCCTGTATGAGCTGTGTGACGCTGGCCAGGTAGAGGAGTAACCGGCGTTCCTGATCCCCGGGGTCACTCCAGGTGGCGTCGAGCAGGGACGCACGTGCGAACCCCGCCAGGCACGCCCCGTAGTCCTCCTCAAACTTGTATGCCTGCCACAGAGACATGGCAGTGTTGTAATATACGAGCGTCCCATCCCTGGGTATATGTAGAATTGGAATAGAATCTCTCACATGACCATATGTCATTTATACCACAATATGAAACATGCCATGTGATTTTGTACCTAAAAAGATGTTTTTTCTTGAGAAAATCTATAAAATTTGTGATATTTTCTGTATTAACCCTTAGACTGCTATCTTATTTTTTTTATCGTCTGCTGTTTATTTTCTATGTTACATTTTTATCATCAAAAACATGCTTTGACAGCACTTTAGCATAATTTACAACATGCTTTGACAGCACTTCAGAATCATTTCCATTGGAAATGATTCTGATCTGAAGTGCTGTCAAACCATGTTTTTAATGAGAAATAAGGCAAGATATAAAAGCAACAGCAGACAACATTTGTTGTGAGTAGTGGTCTAAGGGTTAAATGGCGTCGGAAGTTGATGAAATGTTCATAGCAAATGCTCTGAAAATTTTGTCAACGTTCGCGGAAAATATTTTTCATGAGATATTGTACATCTTTGTCTCATATATGTGCTAATACAGGATAGTACATAGAACAAGAGCTGTAGGAGAACAGCATAGCTCGACTACGAGGGTTGTCAATGTACACATAGCTTGACAAACAAGGTGGCTGCGGCCTGCATAAAAACCTTAACCAACGTTGACTAATAAACTTAAACAAGGGAAATTAAGTAAGTAATTCAAAGTTAAATATAGGTCAATAACATATATAGGTCAGGGGTTATTGATGTACATCACTAGGAGATGAAGTTTTCCAAGTATGGTTGCTGTAGGCCCAGGACTATTCCATATACAAGCTTGACTAAAAATATTAACCAAGGGGAAATAACTAAGTAATCCAAAGATAAAAGTAGGTCAAGGTCAAATATAGGTCAGGGATTATTGATGTACATCACTAGGAGATGAAGTTGTCCAAGTATGGTTGATGTAGGCCCAGGAGTATTCCATATACAAGCTTGACTATAAACATTAAGCAAGTAATTCAAGGTTAAATGTATGTGATGGTAAAATATAGGTCAGGGGTTATTGATGTACATCCCTATGAGAAAAAGTTATCCAAGTATGGTGTCTGTATGCACAATAGTATTCCATCAACAAGCTCAACTAAAAACCTTAACCAAGGTTGACTAAAAACCTTAACCAAGGGGAATTAACTAATTAATTCAAGGCTAGATGTAGGTCAAGGTCAAATATAGGTCAGGGGTTGTTGATGTACATCACTAGGAGATGAAGTTGTCCAAGTATGGTTGGTGTAGGGCCAGGAGTATTCCATCAACAAGGTTGACTAAAAACCTTAACCAAGGGGAATTAACTAAGTAATTCAAGAGGAAATGTAGGTCAAGGTCAAATATAGATCAGGGGTTATCGATGTACATCCCTATGAGAAAAGGTTGTCCAAGTATGGTGTCTGTATGCACAATAGTATTCCATGTACAAGCTTGACTAAAAACCTTAACCAAGGTTGACTAAAAACCTTAACCAAGGGGAATTAAGTAAGTAATTCAAGAGGAAATGTAGGTCAAGGTCAAATATAGATCAGGGGCTGTTGATGTGCATCACTAGGAGATGAAGTTGTCCAAGTATGGTTGGTGTAGGGCCAGTAGTATTCCATATACAAGCTTGACTAAAAACCTTAACCAAGGGGAATTAACTAAGTAATTCAAGAGGAAATGTAGGTCAAGGTCAAATATAGATCAGGGGTTATTGATGTACATCGCTATGAGAAAAGGTTGTCCAAGTATGGTGTCTGTATGCACAATAGTATTCCATGTACAAGCTTGACTAAAAACCTTAACCAAGGTTGACTAACAACCTTAACCAAGGGGAATTAACTAAGTAATTCAAGGTTAAATGTAGGTCAATGTCAAATATAGGTCAGGGGTTGTTGATGTACATCACTAGGAGATGAAGTTATCCAAGTATGGAAGTATGTTGGTGTAGGGCCAGGAGTATTCCATCTACAAGCTTGACTAAAAACCTTAACCAAAGACAATTAACTAAGTAATTCAAGAGGAAATGTAGGTCAAGGTCAAATATAGATCAGGGGTTATTGATCTACATCCCTAGGAGATGAAGTTGTCCAAGTATGGTGGGTGTAGGGCCAGGAGTATTCTATTTACAAGCTTGACTAAAAACCTTAACCAAGGGGAATTAACTAAGAAATTCAATAGGAAATGTAGGTCAAGGTCAAATATAGATCAGGGGTTATTGATGTACATCCCTATGAGAAAATGTTGTCCAAGTATGGTGTCTGTATGCACAATAGTATTCCATGTACAAGCTTGACTAAAAACCTTAACAAAAGTTGACTAAAAACCTTAACCAAGGGGAATTAACTAAGTAATTCAAGATGAAATGTAGGTGAAGCTCAAATATAGATCAGGGGTTATTGATGTACATCACTAGGAGATGAAGTTGTCCAAGTATGGTGGGTGTAGGGCCAGTAGTATTCCATATACAAGGTTGACTAAAAACCTTAACCAAGGCGTGACGGTGACGCCGACGCCGGGGTGACAACATAAGCTCTAACTATTCTTCGAATAGTCGAACTAAAAAAGTGAAAGTGAATGGGTTTAACGTCCCACCAACAGCTAAGGTCATATAGAGACGGGATCACAGTTTAAAGTCTCATACGACAGACCAGTGGGATGGAAATACTATGAAACTATTTTTGATGCCCAAGGCGAGGTTTGAACCCACAACCTCCGGATTGGAAGTCTCTATTGGTGTTCTAATTCCTAGGCCACAACCCATCCCTGATAGTATATAGAGAAAATGCCACGCTAGTGATTTTGATTTCAAGGTTTCCGAGCAGTTTAGCCCTTAGAATGCGGGAAATGTAAAATGTCGTCTGCTGTTGATTTATGTTTTGTCTTCTTTCTCAATAAAAACATGGTTTGACAACACTTTAGAATCATTTCCAATGACGACAATTTTTAATTCAGCATTGTAAAGGTGAAGAAAGAAGAAAGCCTATGCCAATGGATGCTATGTATATTCCATGCATCGGACTCAAAGGTAATACATGCACACTCACGTGTTAAAACATAAAACAGAGAAACATTCATTCATGTTGCTTTAGACTATGTCTGAAAGAGTGGAGAAAAGATAATGATACAGAGTGACTCTGTACAGGAATCACTGAGGCGCATCAAACTCGCACACAACCAAGAACTGGATATTATGTTTGTAAAACATGCATATGCCTCGTGGCATACTGGACTCGAGAATGGAAAAACCTTTACATAAATGTACACGGACAGACGGACATACAGAACATCATGAGCAACACAATATGCCCCCCTTGCTATCACATAGGGGCCATAAATATGCTGCATGAATATGATGCCAGCCAGCTCTGCGCCAAAGTGGCCTAAATGTATATTGGTGTTTTTCATTGTATTTGCAAGAGGTTTGGTCAATTGAAAGTCCTGAGAGTTAGCATCATATTATTACCATGTTAACCCTTTCAATCCTAAGGAACTGGAATGGACTGTGATATGCTAATGTTCCGACCAATCCAATGGTCACACAATGATTTTCAGATTCGTCCATTTATGAAAAGGGGGTGTTTTTGTTCTAAGAAATATTAAAATTACACGTGTACTTTCAAAAAGTGCAGATCCTGATGAGACGGCTCGTTACGAGCCAGCTCATCTGGATCTGCACTTTTTGCATAAACCGCTATAGCGGGATTTCGGGTTCAAAGGGTTAAATATTCGGACACAATTTGCTATGGGAAACCCCAATTAAATAGCAGTTTCCCAAAACAAATTGTATTAAAATACATTGTTGTTTTCATTAAACCTGTACTGCCATACAAACACTAAATATTTAAATGCTCACTGTTGTGGGCATACCATATATTTTGATGTGTTTCCCCAAATGGTGTCCAAATATTTAGGGCTATGGTAATTCCATTTCTTCCCATCCAAGTCAAGCCGTTATAAGTTAGTTATCAGTAAGTCATCCTGTATCCATTCTCTATATTGGAGAAATAAACACAGATGAATATGCGCAAGATGTGACCCTGAACTTGGGTATCGGGGTTGCATGCGTGGGCTATCGAATTACAATATGGATGAAGATAAACACCCATGTGAAGTTTCAAGGTAATGGGCGAAGCAGTTGCAGAGATAGAGAATAACAAAAAACTTTTAACCAAAAAACTTTAACCAGACGTACGTTAAAAAGTTAATGTTGAAAATGGCTAAGTCAATTACGTAGAAATAATAGGTGAAGGTAAAAAAAATGGTCACATGTTGGATATTTTTATGTGGTAAGCACCCCTTGGTTATGAAGCTGTGAAAGTTTGGTGGTCCTAGGTGGTACAGTAACAAAGAAATGGACTCAAACACGAAAACTTAACATTGTAAACGCGAAAACTTAACATTTAAAATGGCTAAGTCGACTGCGCGGAAAAAATGGGTCAAGTTAAAAAAAAAGTAACATGTTGGATAGTAATATGTGGTGGGCACCCCTTGATTATGAAGCTGTGAAAGTTTGGTGGTCCTAGGTGGTACAGTAACAAAGAAATGGACTCAAACACGAAAACTTAACATTGTAAACGCGAAAACTTAACATTTAAAATGGCTAAGTCGACTGCGCGGAAAAAATGGGTCAAGTTAAAAACAAGAAACGAGGCAAAGCCACGAAGGCCAGGTTTTTTCCAAGCATGGACACTTGGATAACATAATTATACCCACTTTTTGTAGACTAGATGGCCGTGGCCTGCATGTCGCGCCTTGGGGCGAGGCATGGACACTAAAAAAAATAGATATAGTAGATGGAAAAACTTTAACAAAAAAACTTTAACCGGACACACGGACGTATGCCAAAATGGCGACGATATCGTGCTTTCCGCAAGCAGGTGCGACAATGATGATAAACACCCATGTGAAGTATCAAGGTAATGTGTGAAGCAGTTGCAGAGATATAGTACACGAAAAAACTTTAACAAATAAATTCAAAGTAATTTGACCTTGACATTGCGTTAGGGGCCGCACGGTTGGGGGTTAGAATGAAAATATGGACGATGATAAACACCCATGTGAAGTTTCAAGGTAATGGGCGAAGCAGTTGCAGAGATATAGTATAACAAAAAAGTTTTAACCAAAAAATTTAACCAGACGTACGTTAAAAAGTTAATGTTGAAAATGGCTAAGTCAATTACGTAGAAATAATAGGTGAAGGTAAAAAAATGGTCACATGTTGGATAGTTGTTTGTGGTAGGCACCCCTTGGTTATGAAGCTGTGAAAGTTTGGTGATCCTAGGTGGTACAGTACCAAAGAAATGGACTTAAACACGAAAACTTAACATTGTAAACGCAAAAGAAAATTTTAACATTGAAAATGGCTAAGTCGACTGCGCGGAAAAAATGGGTGAAGTTAAAAAAAAGTAACATGTTGGATAGTGATATGTGGTGGGCACCCCTTGATTATGAAGCTGTGAAAGTTTGGTGGTCCTAGGTGGTACAGTAACAAAGAAATGGACACAAACACGAAAACTTAACATTGATTGTGGACGCCGATCGCCCGCCCGCCCGCCCGCCCGGCTTTCGCCAATCCAATAGCCTGGATTTTTTTTCCAAAAACCTGGCTAAAAAAGTAACATGTTGGATAGTAACATGTGGTGGGCACCCCTTGATTATGAAGCTGTGAAAGTTTGGTGGTCCTAGGTGGTACAGTAACAATGAAATGGACTCAAACACGAAAACTTAACATTGTAAACGCGAAAACTTAACATTCAAAATGGCTAAGTTGACTGCGCGGAAAAAATGGGTCAAGTTAAAAAAAGTGTAACATGTTGGATAGTAATATGTGGTGGGCACCCCTTGATTATGAAGCTGTAAAAGTTTGGTGGTCCTAGGTGGTACAGTAACAAAGAAATGGACTCAAACACGAAAACTTAACATTGATTGTGGACGCCACCCGCCGCCCGCCCGCCCGCCCGGCTTTCGCCAATCCAATAGCCTGGATTTTTTTCTCTCAAAAAACCTGGCTAAAAATGGTTACATGTTGGATAGTTGTATGTGGTAAGCACCCTTTTGTTATGAAGCTGTGAAAGTTTGGTGGTCCTAGGTGGTACAGTACCAAAGAAATGGACTTAAACACGAAAACTTAACATTGTAAACGCGAAAACTTAACATTGAAAATGGCTAAGTCGACTGCGCGGAAAAAATGGGTCAAGTTAAAAAAAAAGTAACATGTTGGATAGCGATATGTGGTGGGCACCCCTTGATTATCAAGCTGTGAAAGTTTGGTGGTCCTAGGTGGTACAGTAAATTGAAAATTGAGTATTGAAAATGGCTAAGTCGACTGCGTGGAAAAAATGGGTCAAGTTAAAACAAGAAACGAGGCAAAGCCACGAAGGCCAGGTCTTTTCCAAGCATGGACACTTGGATAACATAATTATACCCACTTTTTGTAGACTAGATGGCCGTGGCCTGCATGTCGCGCCTTGGGGCGAGGCATGGACACTAAAAAAATAGATATAGTAGATGGAAAAACTATAAGGAAAAAACTTTAACCGGACACACAGACGTACGTACGGACGGACGTATCGCGCTTTCCGCAAGCGGGTGCGACAATGATGATAAACACCCATGTGAAGTATCAAGGTAATGGGTGAAGCAGTTGCAGAGATATAGTACACGAAAAAACTTTAACAAATAAATTCAAAGTAACTTGACCTTGACATTGCGCACAGGGGCCGCACGGTTGGGGGTTAGAATGAAAATATGGACGATGATAAACACCCATGTGAAGTTTCAAGGTAATGGGCGGAGCAGTTGCAGAGATATAGTATAACGAAAAAGTTTTAACCAAAAAATTTAACCAGATGTACGTTAAAAAGTTAACGTTGAAAATGGCTAAGTCAATTACGTAGAAATAATAGGTGAAGGTAAAAAAATGGTCACATGTTGGATAGTTGTATGTGGTAGGCACCCCTTGGTTATGAAGCTGTGAAAGTTTGGTGGTCCTAGGTGGTACAGTAACAAAGAAATGGACTCAAACACGAAAACTTAACATTGATTGTGGACGCCGCCCGCCGCCCGCCCGCCCGGCTTTCGCCAATCCAATAGCCTGGATTTTTTTTCTCAAAAAACCTGGCTAAAAATCACTAATATTTTCCGTAAATGTGTGGACACAAAATTCAGCGCTCACGCGGAATTTAAATCAAATAAAAAATACTAATTTAATAAATAGACGCCGAAGGCTACTGTGTTTGCGGCCAGTTAATTCTGGTCGTGATAGCCACAGGCGCAGTTCGAACAGTGTTATTATCAGATGGAGGATATTAATTATTTAAAATTCATGAAAAAAAATGTTTGCTGTATGAAAAGTTAGCTTATTCTAAAAGAGCCAAAATTTAATGCAATATTAATTGTGACAGCCAAATAAATATATTTTGGGACAGTAAAAAATTATTAAAATCACATAATTAATGGAAAACAATATGTACCCAGTCAAGGTTTGAACCCCCGACCCTTTCGGGAATCGGTAATTCAATCATAAAAGTCGGCGACCTTAACCTCAGGACTATTGTACCATTTACGATGATTACATTTGTACAGAAGTACTATCAGTATTACGCAAACATTTTAACGTGATAATTATTAAATTAGTTGCAACTCCGTCTACAACGATACCTTTACAGCGATACGCTATTGAAACAACATGTATTAGTACCCATAACATAACACAGTAATGTATCATTATATATCACAGGAGATAGATTAAAACTATATAAACTAATGAAAATAGTTCCCATACGTGGTAGTGGTGTATATTGATTATCTCCCTTGCCAAAAGTAGTTCAGTTATTTATTAATTCCAAATAAGACGTGTTTGCGTATGTAAATGCGGGCCACATAGTCGGGCCATAGAAGAATGAAAATATGGATGATGACAGAACAGAATATTAAGTTTTGCGTCAATCTGACTTACAATTGCAGAAATTTATTTAAGCAGATTTCGAAGACACTGGATGTAAAATTAATGACTATGTTTCAGCAAGTGGACTGGACAAAAATGTATCACACTCATGTTCTACATGTCACCGAGACTCACCATGGCTCTGTTGTAGTGGAGATCTGCACTGTTCCCGGCCACTGGGTCTTTCTCCTGTAGGTAGAGATGGTCAGGTGAGCCAAGATAGATAGATCAGAACATCAGCAGCCTATTTCACCAACATTGCAACATATACTTATCCAGCAAAGTATACTTTGAGGGAGAAATTTTCAATTAAAGGATAAATTTATTAATTTTTATTATACTGAATTTATTACATTATCACAGCCATTTTGGCTGTGATAATGTAATAAAATCAGTATAATAATTCTGCATACTTTTAATCATCAAATATATGCAGTTGTTAGTTCTCTTTGAAATAATGCATTTCGGGAAAAATAAATGATTACTCCCTCAAAGTATACTTTGTTATATAAGTATACTTCGCAATGTTGGTGAAATAGGCTACAGACCGGAGTCCGAGCTTATAAAACTTACTTGGTACGTACTACGTTCTCATGAGTTAAATCAGGGAGATTGATTGGTGGAGCGGCCAATCAAACTTCCTGATTTTGAGTACAAATTTTATAACAACGGATCCTGGGCCCGGTTGACGAATGTGACCTTATGATGTGTGTCACCAGTGTATCCCAAGATCAGCCTTTGCAGTCTGATCAAGATCTACACTGTTTGCCATTAAGAAACTGAAGGAATATATCCCAATCACACTGTGTGACTATCCAGTTTACAAAGGTCATTTTGTCAGGGGTGAGAACAGAACTACATGTAGTTCCAAATGCCAAATCCAAAAAATGGCTAAACAAACATATTTTTCCACCCACAAATACTTTAAAGTGTGCTTCCCATTTTTAAACATTCGTATTTTTCTGCAATTATCAGCCTCAAATCCTGATATTCAGGAAATATACTGAAGATTTCCACCCCGGTTTTGTGTCAGTCAATGGCTCACTTTATGGCCTAATAAATACAATCTTTTTACATGATTTAATAGATTGTCCAGGATTTTGATATTAAATACTGTGTCTCAGACACAATCTACTCAAACTTTACAGTGCATTCTTTATTTGTTGTAAAAGCTTCTTTTAACAGATAGTATAAACAATTACAATGTAATAAGAAAAATTCTGAAATAGCCGCTGTGAAATTTAACTCTTTGCATGCTGGGAAATTTGTAGGCTATAAATAGTTCAAAAATAGCAAATGACAATTCATTATATTTTCTTTTATTTCTCCTTATAAATGTCATGAATATGTCTTGGAATTTCATTAGAATTGCGTCCAGAGCGGATATTTTCGCCGCTAGCATGCAAAGAGATAACATTGATATTCACCAAACAACAAACACATAATACAGAGATGCCCCCTGCTAGAGCTATGGAACGACAAATCTGCATAAACTCAAATAATTAATGGTAGCTCTAAATAATTAGAGCTACATGTAGCATTAAATATTTAGAGCTAGAATTCGTTATTTGAGTTTAAGTAGATTTGGCTGGATCTACATAAACTCAAATAATTATTGCTACTAGCTCTAAATAATTAGAGCTAGCATTAACTATTAAGAGCTAGCTCCAAATGATTTAGAGGTCTTCAAATCATTTGGAGCTAGTTCTAAATATATAATGCTAGCTTTAATTATTTAGAGCTGGCATTAATTGTTTGAATTTATTTAGATTTGGCATTCCATAGAGAGCAGCACAGGAAATATGTGTGGGGGGAATTCCCAAAATCAATATAGGAATGAAGGAAGGCCTCGTGCAGTATTATTATTCCAGTATTCCCGCGACTTTTCCAAGTTATATCCCAGATAAATTCCACAAAAACGCCATTCATTCCTTATAATTCCAGCATTTGAAATAAATTCATCCAGAAAATGTGTTTATTTTCCGTTTTCTTAAGAATTATTTTAACTGCGCCTCACGGTTACGGAAAGTAGTTCGGCGTGGGAGTTTACTGGGATATAAATTTTGACGGACCAATCAAATGTGGGGGAATTGTGTAAATATTTTTCTGCTGGAATTATAACTGAATATTTACACCAAAATAAATATATTTTCAGCCCTGAAATTAGAATAACCTGACCTGGTGCCAAATCAATACCACATCAAAGTCTGTTGGCCCCTTCCCCAAAAAGTAATCGGATGATCATCTTACTGATACAAGAGACGACAAGAAGAAGACTGTGAAAGAAGACATATGTCTAACACCGAGTTTGAATACTCACGGCCTGTTTGTATGCACTCATGGCTCGTGAAAGGACGGCAGCGTACTGCCCCGCAGCGAAGAACAGCGACAGGTACGCATTGCCCAGGATCACTGGAACATGGGTACACACAATATTACAGTAGTAGATACCAGACACACCAAACAATGATGTCCCGGAAGTTGTAGAGATGTTCCATTGAAAATCATTACATTTTTTTATCCACCTGGCTAAATTGATTATTAAACCAAATGTCTGCCAGAAATGTTATTAAATTTGTTGTGAAAAGTGTAAGGTATTGTTAAACCTGGAATTATACTTAATCTAATATGTGGCAGTGACTGGAACAGTCTGATCAGGATCTGCATTGTTCACCATTCCAACAATGGATTTGTGACCAGTGTAGATCCAGATCAGCCTGTGCAGTGTAGATCCAGATCAGCCTGTGCATCCGCACAGTCTGATCAGGATCTGCACTGTTCACCATTCCAACAATGGATTTGTGACCAGTGTAGATCCAGATCAGCCTGTGCAGTGTAGATCCAGATCAGCCTGTGCATCCGCACAGTCTGATCAGGATCTGCACTGTTCATCATTCCAACAATGGATTTCTGACCAGTGTAGATCCAGATCAGCCTGTACATCCGCACAGTCTGATCAGGATATGCACTGTTCACCATTCCAACAATGGATTTGTGACCAGTGTAGACCCAGATCAGCCTGTGCATCCGCAACAGTCTGATCAGGATCTACACTGTTCGCCATTCCAATCACCATTCCAACAATGGATTTGTGACCAGTGTAGATCCAGATCAGCCTGTGCATCCACACAGTCTGATCAGGATCTGCACTGTTCGCCATTCCAACAATGAAGCACCCGTCATGCTTCAAACAGGCAATATATGTAGATCGCTATCAGGCTACAGGACTATGCTATTTGATCAGGAGCTACACTGATCGCAAATCCCATAAGACCCATTTCTCCAGTCACTGTCACACATTTAATATGACATTGGAAACATCAATATTTTACCATTTTAACGTACCGTTAGTTAACTAAATATGTTTTTGGCAAATATCTGTCTGTTATGTGTAGAGCAATTATTTGTGACTATAAAGTAGATTTTTAACACTGTCAATCACATTAACAACCTCCATGGACCATGACTAGATCTGATGTATCTTAACAGATTTCCTGAAAGTGATATATATAGTCTCGTGATTCAGAGGGTGTGACTGAAAAAGATGTCACAGATGTCATTTCACCATATATCAGAGCTCCAGTTAAGGTGCGTAATTCGACAAACTTGGGGTGAAATTTTGTTATTTCTTCATCAAAAATGGCAAGTTGTCCTTTAGAATCGTCCCATTGAGATGATTCTAAAGCACTCCCAACTTGCCATTTTTGATGGAGAAATAAGAAATTTACCTCCAAATTACGCACCTTAACTGGAGCTCTGTATATACGAAACATAAGTGGTGTAAACTACTGTCACTTTACAGAGCCGTGCTGGTTGAAATGTGAGACGAGGGTGTTATCTACCACAAGACCAGGAGCCTATTTCATCAACATTGCAAAGTATACTTTAGTAGCAAAGTATACTTTGAGGGAGAAATTTTCAATTTTATGATAAATTTATTAATTTTTATTATACTGAATTTATTACATTATCACAGCCATTATGGCTGTGATAATGTAATAAATTCAGTATAATAATTCTGCATACTTTTAATCATGAAATATATGCATTTGTTAGTTCTATATGAAATAATGCATTTCAGGAAAAATAAATTATTACTCCCTCAATGTATACTTTGCTACTAAAGTCTACTTTGCAATGTTGATGAAATAGGCTACAGCCACTCACACCATGACGTTCCATCCTTAATGTCCAGTTGTATCGCCTCTTTTGCCTTGTCCACCGAGTCCTCGATGTTCTTTGATTTCTGTTGCGGTGTTGCATCTACCTGTCGCAGCACCATGGAGAGGTTCCGCAGGGACACCTTGTTTACCGACTGTAACAACAGCATAAATGCTGTATAGAATGGCTCGCCGAGTAATTCCGACAGTTTTCGAGACGAGTCTAATGAACTTGATAGCCCTTTCATAGAAAATACCCAGCTAGTGTCTTTTCATATCAAGTTTGTCAGGCACGCCTAGGAACCAAGTAGGATTTCCGAAGCTTGCCGATTCAATAGGGTTCTTCCCATGGTTGATATGAATGAGCGGAATCCCTGATGTACAAGCGAACTATCGTGAAGATCAGCAAGACGGTAGTATATCGCACGGAAAAGAAAATTGTCTACAGACAGACAGACAGGGTAAACACTACCGTAATAACCTTGAAATATTCGGACACAATTGATGCTGGGGAAACAATTATAAATATATGGTTACCCTCATCAAAGAGTATCCCAATATCCATCGTCAGTATGGTTGTACTGTATGGTTGTATTTGGATACAATTTGTTCTGGAAAATCCCTATTTATAGAGGTTTCCAAAAACAAATGGTGTACAAATACTTAGGGTTATTACGGTACATGCTCAGACAACTATCATTGCGGTAGCATAATAAATATCAGCTACATTCACAAAATGTAAACATATTACTTATACTGATTTCAACTGGTGATCTAACAGATACTATGGCAGTACACCATCTATATAGATCACCACTTTCATACTTACATGTACGAGGGCGCCTGTGAAGCAGTTTTTCGCATTGTTGATGTCGCCTTTCTTCCAGTAGGACTCGCCCAGCTGGTTCCAGCCCTCGACCAGCTTGGGGTCAAGTTTCACGGCCTTCGACAGGTAATCCTCGGCCTTCTGGTCAAAGTTGGTGGTCACGTTGAGCACCTTGCCCAGTAACATGTAGTACTCCGCCTTGTTGGGGAACTCTTCTGTAATGTTTCAGAGCTACATATAAGCTTTGTGTCTAAAAAATATTGTACCCTCTGATTTCAAATTCAAAGCGTATTTTATTTTTACAAATGGATTAATGATTTTCTTCATTATTAAATAGGGAACAAATGATCAAAGCAAATTTAAACATTCACTTATAGTTTTCACTTATTTATTCACTTATAAGTATTCACTTATTTATACTGTAATACAGTTGAAAATTTACTTAGTTGAGCTGCAAAAAGCAAACAGTTTGTTTTTTGCTTTTTGCAGCTCAACTAAGTAGATTTTCAACATTATTACAGTATTCCAACTACCCAATTTGAAAATAAATGTATATTTTCACATTGCTGTGAGTTTTGTCATCCAATTGTTGATAATCAATGCGTACTCTGCTAAAACAAGTGCGTAAAATATGTCATTACACATCTTATCTGGAGCACTGATGTTTATTTGTTTGTTTAATCCTTTCACCCCTAAGCAACTGCAATGGATTTTGATATGTTAATTTTGCAAGTCCATTTATGAAAAGGGGGTGTTGTTTTGTTCTCAAAAATATGAAAATTTCGTCACAAGCCGGCTCATCTGGATCTGCACTGTTTGAATAAACCGCAATAGTGCGCTTTCGAGTTCAAAGTTTTTGATAAAAGAAGACTGTTAAAAGCCGCATTCACTTGAATACCACTTTATCCCATCAACACAGTGCGTATGTGCCGTGAAACACGGTGCCGTGAAACATTTTTGATATCCAGTCAATACAATTTTTGCATTTTACAGTCATTTGTAGGTGTTGACGGGATAAATAGAATAGTAGATTAGTGCCCTGAATGGGAAAAAATATCTGGCGCGGCACGGAAACGGGATGTGCTCGGCAGAGCCTCGCCCATCCTGTTTCCTGAGCCTTGCCAGATATTTTTTCCCATTCACGGCACTAACCTACTATTCTCTATATACAGGTCTGTGGTTACCGGTAATTACGGTTGAAATTGTAAATAATCAACAAAGTTATCCCTGGAGCCTGCATACCAGTCCGAGTTTCCAACTCGCGGAATGTCTCCATCATCTTAGTGCTGACCTCTGCCCGTTTGTCAGCTGACCGCTCGAGGCCAAATTTCTCGAAGTAGTGATCGCGAAACTCATACAGCTGATCCACCAGCTCCTGAAGTACATGAGAATAGGTGGCATTGAGGTGACATAGATAACCTCAGCTATCGGATGTATAGTATGTATGAAATAGTAAAATTCATTCAAGGATACAGAAAATATAAAGACAGACGAAATAGTAAAAGACAAACCGTATAGTTGAGATGATCTAAGCTAGCACTGAGGTGACTGTAATACACTCAATTTGCTAAAACTAAAATGTGGCTGTGACTGGAGAAATTGGACTACCGGTAGTGGGATTTGTGACGAGTGTACAGTCAGTTCATCATGTTTTTGCAATAATCCACCACGCCGTCACAGACATTTAAACCTTTCCACGCTGGTCCGTCACAGACTGCTGTAGTGGAACCGTAGTGGAGTTTCCACGCTGGCTATCGTTGATCCACGATGGCGCCGTGACAAACTCCACGCTCCAAGGTGGACAGTAGTGGTGAGTGGTGATGTAGATTAATTTAGCCATGAATGCCGTGTCTTTGACCACTAGAACTAGTTTGTAATCGCAAATCTCCACGCTGCAGGGTGGACAGTAGTGGAAGGGTCATATTCAATATCGTCATCACAGCCGCCCACCACACAGGATGGACGTGGTTACCTGTATAATCTAGAGGTGACGATGTTCCACTACACAGGGTGGATATTGCAAATAGTAATTATTTAAGTCAAAAGTTGTCTATTGTTTTGATTTTGTGTAATGGCGACTCCCATGAGTGGTGATGTAGATTAATTTAGCCATGAATGTTGTGTCTTTGACCACTAGAACTAGTTTGTAATCGCAAATATCATAAGAGATGTTAATTATAACATAAACTGGCCAAAACTAATTAAGCGCTATTTATTCATAAATGGCCCAAAATAATTTACGCCAATGCGTCCCGACGGCGCACATAAATTCGCGTTTTCGATATATGGATTATTTTGTTCCAACAAAGTTCCGCATTTGTCTCTAGTAAGAAGACATCAGGCACATTTATTTATTTGACTTTCCTGGTGACACGTCAGCTGGTACCGTTTCATAGCTTCGCTTACAAGGTAAATAGGTGACTGGCTGGTAACCAGTCAGTGTAACATGACGCTTACGCACGACACTCCACGAATCTCAACCAATCATAAGCTTAGCGATGATGTCATCGGGAAAACCAATCAACAATTAGACAATATGTCTAGATAGAAATGTTGGTACGATTGAATTGTCTGTCGTGACACATTGGACTGGTATAAATGTAGGTTTGATCAAATGTTCGATTGGAAACAATGTTGTTTCAATGAAAACTGTTTGCGCTGTCATATAGTAGTATAGGCCCGAAAAATGTTACCGAAGTGTTACGACTTAAGATAAATGTGGAATTTTGTTGAACAAAATAATCTCTAGCTTGAAAACGTGTTGACATAGCACATCGGCAGGCCCGTAGCCAGACCTGTTTAGGAGGGGGGGAGGGGGGGGGGGGGGTGGGTCGTTTCGAAGGCCCAAGGGGCCTGAGGTATCTAGGGGGGTCTAAAAAAGTGGACCTCGAGGCTAAAAAAGTGGACCTCGAGGCTGGGCGGGGGGGTCCTCCGACCGCTCCGACCCCCCCTGGCTACGGGCTTGATCGGGGAATATATCTTTGCAGAGGGATAACATTTTCCTAACTTCTGCAATTGGCGGAAATTATATAAATCGGTTGTCTGTTTCGTGAGAGTCCGTTGTCTCGAGGCTGTCCGAGTATGGACCATTAAAAACATATAGGCACCTTGTATTGTGTTCGAACAGGGAGTAAACTTTTTTTTTTCAACTGATTTTTTCCCACTTATTGACACTTTTAGCTATATTTAATGTATTTATAGACCTTGGTCCGTTACTTCAAACTGTGTGCGGGAGATCCTCAGATGAAGGCATGATTGATGGCATGAAACAACTCAACTTCTCAAGTCACAACTTGTTTTTTTCACATAGGTTGAATGAATTATCATTCATTTTCCACATCGCATCACGCATACATTTCCAGAATTAATTCCGTCTTCTAACTACCAAATATGCGAACAATGAGGAGAAATAGAATAATGTTTACAACCTTTCCCTTGTGAACTGACGTTTTGTTGTCATCCTCAGACATTGTTGTTGTTGTTGTTGTATGTCGTTAATTTCAGCCGCTGACTTTTCGGCCCTACATCAATTATCTTTTCAACTGCTCTCAGCGGCTCGGCTTTCAGCGGCTCGGGTTCGTTCCTCGCTTCCGGCACTGGAGTTTGTTGAAATACAATTGTATTTCCCTCTCTACCAGCTGATTGTACCCAGTAGCCTATTTCACCAACATTGCAAAGTATACTTACTTTTCTAGCAAAGAATACTTTAAGGCAGAAATTATCAATTTAAGGATAAATATATTAATTTTTATTATACTGAATTTATTACATTATCACAGCCATTTTGGCTGTGATAATGTAATAAATTCAGTATAATAATTCTGCATACTTTTAATCATCAAATATATGCAGTCGTTAGGTCTATATGAAATAATGCATTTCAGGAAAAATAAATGATTGTACTCCCTCAAACTATGCTTTTCTAGAAAAGTGTACTTTGCAATGTTGGTGAAATCGGCTACAGGTGTGCCATGTCGTGGCTTGATCCGCGGGTATTCAAAACCAAAGAGCAAATTGGGACCCTTAAATCGAGCAACAAACAGTCATAAAGACTTACCAAAGTTGGTTCCATGCAAGTGCAGTTTAGTAGCCAATATATTGAACACATATTAAAGAAGATTGCCGAAGGTTACAATATACGCCTGTTGAGGTGTAGCCAGTATACAAGCCGGAAAACTCCACGGAAAAAAGAAATCAGTAACAACGATGGGTATACGTCACAAAAACTAAAACATAAATATATAAAAATGTTAACGCAAATTTAACAAAGGCACGTCGAGACAAGGCCTGTCAGCCTTTAGGAAGATAACTCACTGAAAACCAATAGGGTTCTTCCTATTGCCACGACAAATATGACTGTGTACCAAATTTGGTTATGATCCGTCAAGTAGAACTCTAGTTATTCTGGATACAGAATGCGAAACATAATTAAATTGGCCACCAAGGGGGCATGATAAGTTATCCGACAATGGACATACGTCTTCGTCTTGCCATGATAAACATGTATACCGAATTTGGTTACGATCCGTAAAGTAGAACTCTAGTTATTGCGTGGACAGGCTGTGCCCGTACACTGCCCGCCCGCCCGCCCGCCGGTACAAGGTGAATACATAATACACAGTGGCGGATCCAGGATTTCACCAAGGCATCACGGGACGGTTGAAAATAGCCAAAATTGACTGCTTTTCTGAGGGCGGCGGGTGACTTATAAAAATCACCGCCTCTCACAATCAGTTAAGGAGGCTCTTGCGACAAGTATTGAAAAATACTCGCAAATGAAGTACAAATCGCGCGCCACAATAAAAATTCAGTAACCGCATCAGATGTGTTCAATTAATTTTTTACAAAGTTACCCCACCCACCTATTTTTGGCAAGAAATTTCAACATGACTGAATTTATCGGAATTGTTTTCATGAAAATATGAGGCACAGATACTTTGTTATGTCTTCTTCTATCACTTGTAACACCACACCATTTTCTGAAAATGATTTCAAAGCGGGGTCATAACCAGCTCAAATTTTCGCTACAAATGCCCGAAAAATAGCTTAAATTCTGACGCGAAACCGTATCGGCGAGACAGCATAGCATGCGCCATTTTCCAAGATGTCAAAATAAACCGGAGCTAACATTCAGTTTCGTAGAAGTATGAAATACTCTAAAAACTACACCTAGTCAAGCCTCCCAAAGTCAAGAAATATTCATAAACCTATTTTTCTAGACACACTGGTGTAACTTACAGGGTCGGTAGTGAAGTATATAGAAAATCGTCCACCCCCTTTTAAAGCTAGCTGCCCACTGTCCCGTGAGACCTTAAGGGGAAATATTTTTTCCCCGAAACGGCTCGTCTCGCTCTATATTGCTAATTTCATCAATTTTACGTAAAACGCAAACAAAGAAAAATGTACAAAATGAAAGCTGATGTCGAAATGGGGCGCGGATATCGCCCACCCCCAAAATGGCGAAACGCGAAGTTTCATTTCGGTGTATCGACAGAAAAATACCATGCTTACCTCCAGCCCTGCTGAACCCTGCATATTTGAGAGCAGTAAACTAAAACTGCTGGATGTTATCTTGGGACATGTTCTTCTGTCAAACAATACTTGTTAGAGGTGAAATATGACACCTTGAAATATCAGACTTTTCCCTTAAGGCATCACGGGACGGTTGAAAATAGCCAAAATTGACTGCTTTTCTGAGGGTGGCGGGTGACTTATAAAAATCACCGCCTCTCACAATCAGTTAAGGAGGCTCTTGCGACAAGTATTGAAAAATACTCGCAAATGAAGTACAAATCGCGCGCCACAATAAAAATTCAGTAACCCATCAGATGTGTTCAATTATTTTTTTACAAAGTTACCCCACCCACCTATTTTTGGCAAGAAATTTCAACACGACTGAATTTATCGGAATTGTTTTCATGAAAATATGAGGCACATATACTTTGTTATATCTTCTTCTATCACTTGTAACACCACACCATTTTCTGAAAATGATTTCAAAGCGGGGTCATAACCAGCTCAAATTTTCGCTACAAATGCCCGAAAAATAGCTTAAATTCTGACGCGAAACCGTACCGGCGAGACAGCATAGCATGCGCCATTTTCCAAGATGTCAAAATAAACCGGAGCTAACATTCAGTTTCGTAGAAGTATGAAATACTCCAAAAACTACACCTAGTCAAGCCTCCCAAAGTCAAGAAATATTCATAAACCTATTTTTCTAGACACACTGGTGTAACTTACAGGGTCGGTAGTGAAGTATATAGAAAATCGTTCACCCCCTTTTTAAAGCTAGCTGCCCACTGTCCCGTGAGACCCAAGGTGGGGGTGGGGCACATGGAACTTGAACGAGGTATGCTGGTTCGTCGACTGAGCGGTGCGAGGGTGGCTAGGGGGGTCCGGGGGCATGTCCCCCCTGAAAATTTTTGAATTGAGGAAGCCATTTCCCATATGTTTGACTTCTTATTAATAAAAAGTCATAGCCCCTATACATGAATACCCGTCACTGTGTCTAAGAAGTAGTGCCACCAATTATATTCTTAATAAAGGTACCGGTATTTGAGAAAACTCTGCAGGATTTGATTGATGGATCAAATGCTGCACTTATATACGCGTGTTGGAATTCCCATCCACTCAGAAGTATGACTATACGTATAAGATAATTATATGTGTCCTTACTAGATCACACACACAGGTCTAGTATGCCAGTAGGCCGTGTAAGAAGTATTGGCGGGCAGTAACTCTGAAAAACTCACTTACCATCGTGGACGGTAGTCACCTGTATATATATATACACATCGCTGATTGTAACGAATACTGCATGACTATAGGTCATGAAACGTTTCGAGGTCGGCTTTATTCGCTCACTGGTTCAGACAACTGGGACTCGGTAATTGATAGAAGCATTCAACTCGTATCGGTTATATCAATTTATTACAAACTATGAAAGAGTGGACATAAAGCAATATCATTACACAAACGTTTAATGACATGTACCGGTTTTTAATGGTCTAGTTTAGTTTTAATACTCATATACAACATGTACATTGCTGAGTTAATACTAGTATGTAGATGTTTATTAATGTCTCATATATCAAATAGTTTTCATCAACATTGTAAACAACTACAAAATCTACGCTATTTTCCGTAAATGACGTCGACAGTTGACGGAATAATCGTGGTCATAGTAAATGCGGAATAGAATTCCACATTTGCTATACAAAGTCAGCTATTGACGTGATTACGGAAAATATCTGTGTAACCACATCTGTCGCACATCTTCTTAGGTACGAAACCACGTCTACTTGGCTTTTCTCATATGAGACACGTCATGTGATTTTGTACCTAAGAACATGTGCGGTATTTCATGAAAAATATTTACACCATTAACGATATTTTCCGTAAATGATGTCGAAAGGTGACGATTTTCATAGCAGACGACATTTTCATAGCAAATGCGGAATTGAATTCCGCACATTTGCTATGAAAGTTTCGTCACCTTCGATCCCGTAAAAATTCAACTTGCTGTACTGTATTGGGGGTTGGATTCTAAAATCACAACGGATTATTTACATCGAAAATAATAATATATTCAGCCCTAACATTAGAATAACCTGACTGGTGTCAGGTCCGTACCACACACCAAAGTCATTTAGCCACTTCCCCTAAAAGTAATAGAATTACGAATAATTACATTACCCATTTAAGGGGTATAACCAGATTCAACTCTCACATAAAATAATGCCAAAGACGTACATGAGAGCCAAACAAGGTCTCCGGTCGGGATTCCTGTAAGGATGAATCCTTAAGGATAGGGTAAGGATGATCGTTATATTACCCATCGCATGCTCCCACCTGCCACGCGAACATATAGATGATGATGAAGAAGAAGCATATGCTGTGTCAAGCGAACGCGACTTTTAAGTCTTCTTTTATTAAAAACGTTAACGAGCATTTCATATGTATTTCACCATGACATTGTGCATGGATATCGGGTGGACGAGCTATTACATGTATTGTATATATGCAGATCGCAAAACACGCTCAGCTGTATTGGAGTGGTCATATGCCTGAGCGGAACCTCTCTAAACCGGACACACTGGGGACCTCCCAGGGTGTCCGATTTAGAGAGGTTGCACTGTAGTGATAAGCAAACAAAGATCACAGGAAATTAAAAAAAAACATATAAGGATACCGACTTGGAACGGTTCGTGGGTAAACTGCCTACGTTTGGGTTAAAACCAGCTTGGATGTTGCAATAAAACTCCTACTTATCGCCTGTCCACATTATCTCCGGGACCAATAGGACGTAAAATAAACTAAGACGAGTATTACAGATGTAGTAAACATGGAAGCAAACCTACCATAAATACGGAAGCCCATCAGGGCCACTTCACTTGTTTTTAATTTCTATTTATTCAAGATGTTTTCTTGAATTTTCAAGTTATTTTCTTGATTTTTCAAGATCTTTTCTTGAAAATTCAAGAAAAGAACTGGAAAATTCAAGAAAACATCTTGAAAATTCAAGAAAAGATCTCGAAAATTCAAGAAAATTCAAGAAAGTATCTTGAAAATTCAAGAAAAGATCTCGAAAATTCAAGAAAAGATAAAAAAAAAGTGATTTGAGTGGCCCTAATGGGCTTCCGTACATAAGCAATGAAAACGCATAAATATAAATATGAAAAGTCATGCAGAGCATGATGTTATTAGCCGATCAAATCAGGGTAAAGTGCATCGAACATATGTAGGTGTCTCTGGTAACATTGTCAATGGTAAACTATTTTCGACCACAGTTCTGTACCCAGCGTTGACATTTTTCTCGATTTTGTGCAGGTTTTGGAAACCCGTTCCCAAATCCATCCAACAGCAGCAATGCCATAGCAGCAATGTTTTGTTGTCACCATTATGTTGTGAAATATTCCAGCGTAACACCTGTACTGTATGCTCTATTTATCTACAAATTACACTCCGCAATACACAGAGTTGTAGTCACTGTGTCCGAATTCTGTGGCAGCATGCGAGTGGGCGGAGCTACCAGGGCTATATATATCTAGCGGTTACAGTCTCATCTAAAAATAGACGCAAGCTCCTGCGTATTCAGGCACATGCCCAGATTGGCCTAATGTGCCCCATCCGTGATTTTTTGCGCGATGTCGGGCGCAAGACAATCAATAATTTGAGGCATTGACAATAATTAAGGGGGATTGCCGCAATCGCGCGTGCTGGATGCATCCCTGCCATCCCTGCATGATACGTAAACAAATCAAAGTTGGCTATGAAGGGCAATTCTTCGTTTTGATTGGTGGAAAATATTGTGAATATTAACTAGCGTCAAATGACGCGCATACGCGATCCAATGGGATAAACCCGAGATGCTGGGATAAACCCGAAAATGCTGGGGTTGCTAGTAAGGAGATTTTGAGCAGAGGTCGATTATAAATTAGCCGAATAAACACATTTTACGCGATTATACGTGGCTGAAACTTGTTCTGTTTAATAAATAAAAGCTTTAAATTAGCCCAATAATCGGCGTATGTTGGCGTATATGGCCATTAGAGCCAACTATGGACTTCAACAACAATAACTTCCGGGTTAAATCTCTTCCGGCTTTCAGCTCATTACGTATTCAAAATTGTGTTATTTGGCTATAAGTAAAGTTTTAAACGGAGATAATTGCCAAAAATGCAAACTTTATCGGTTGATGCAATTTGGAAGTGATACAGAAAAATTCGCGTTCGTAGATTACCGAATAGCGGAGAAAAGGGTTGCTACAATTTTTTTTCAGAATTCGATGGATAACCAATATATTAGCCGATCTATAAATAGATCGGCTAATAAAAACACACATAGTATAATCTGAGAAGGCTACAGAACTACTGAACCCAGCACATGCACATTATAGTTCACCTTACTTTCTAAGCCAACCGCTGGAGAGTATTGTGCTCCACTTATTTCACGTATTATGTTTCATTCCAGTAAATCGAGGGTGGTGCTCAGTGTTCGAAAGTAATGAAGAAACCGTGTGTGGTTAGTGGTGAATTTCGGATTGGAATTACTAGAGGTACATATATATTTACTCATGCAACAAACATATTGAGAGCATTGTCAGTATTCATACGTCACATGACCCTATCATTCGTTGATCCATTATCGAGTGTCTGCATTTTTAATCAAGTATGCCTTCCTAATTCATTGTGAAAATGCTAGTCTGACAGAAAGTATTCCATTCTATATGGATTTTAAATAAATCCAGGTGAAACAAAATGTAAATGATTTGATTTAACGACGGCACTGGTTCGATGACCTTGCTTGTCGGGACCGACTATTTAAGTCCACATCCGATATGACTAGGCTAGCACGAGGTTGTCTTGCCCAAGGACACGCCGAATCGACAATTCGCAGCGGTCGAGGTGGGAATCGAACCCGTGGTCTCCCGATCCGCAGTCCCACCCCCTACATACTGAGCTAATCCGGCCACCTCTCAGGTGACACAGGTTTCTGTTAAATTATATAGTGGCAATCAATGGCGGAATGTAACCATTACCAGATTTAATGACTACCTGCTCGACAAGAAATTGAAAATCAATACTCGGATGGGACATTGCTTTGTACACTTGGCTGAACTTATAAGTGTGTTATTGTTCACATATTGGATTTTTTCAGGAACTAAATGCTGCGGTCGCTAGCGCTCCCTCGCATTTAATTCCTTAAAAATCCAATATGTGAACAATAACTTTTACATAGAGAATCCCAGTCATCCATTTAACCAGTCAACTCATAAAAACGCAGAAATCACACACAACACACACATTAAGTAGTACAATGCATGTGCACACGTCTATGTGTGTGATGATTGTCTTAAAATAATATGTAAAACTTCTCATAAAATAATACATTCATTTGTAGATGTAGTTTTACTGACACATTAAATTAATATAATACTTTATCTACATATAGGCTGTAAGTATTGAACTAAATGAACATCCAATATTATACATCGTTTACATGATACATGTACCAATATACACTTACAATATACATGTAGTTACACTGCACCAATATACACTTACAATATACATGTAGTACACTGCATGCAGCTTAAATTGATGGCTCGCTGACAAAATGGAGCTTACAACGTTTATAATAGTTGTAGATCCAAGTCTTAGATATTATTATCACAGTTTCTGTAAATATAGTTCATGAAAGTTGACGAATTCGATTCCGCATTTGATATGAAAATATTGTCATCTTTCGACGACATTTACAGAAGATATCAGTTTGTGTAAACAGAAAGGTCTCACATGTTCTTAGGTACACTATCATGTGGTGTGTCTCATACTAGCATTACGTATCTATCATGTGGTGTGTCTCATACTAGCATTACGTATCTATCACGTGGTGTGTCTCATACTAGCATTACGTATCTATCACGTGGTGTGTCATACATAGCATTACGTATCTATCATGTGGTGTGTCTCATACTAGCATTACGTATCTATCACGTGTGTGTCTCATACTAGCATTACGTATCTATCACGTGGTGTGTCTCATACTAGCATTACGTATCTATCACGTGGTGTGTCTCATACTAGCATTACGTATCTATCACGTGGTGTGTCTCATACTAGCATTACGTATCTATCATGTGGTGTGTCTCATACTAGCATTACGTATCTATCACGTGGTGTGTCTCATACTAGCATTACGTATAACCGTTTTGTCTGTTGGTAATAATGCTATTAACCCTTACACCACTATATTTTTTTGTCGTCTGCTGTTTGTTTTCTATTTTCCATTTTTATCACCAAAAACATGCTTTGACACTTTAGAATCATTTTCGACATGATTTGACAGCACATTATAATAATTTCCATTGGGAATGATTCTAAAGTGCTGTTAAAACATGTTTTTATTGAGAAATAAGGCTATATATAAAGCAACAGCAGACGACAATTGTTGTGTGTAGCGGTCTAAGGGTTAAGCTGATTACAAACGTCGTAAGGTGCCATTAGCGAAATCCAAACATACTTTAAAACACCATACACCATACACAGAGCTCCAGATAAGGTGCTTTTTACGCAATTATTTTAGCTGAATACGCATTGATTATCAAATGTGGGAGTACAAAATACGCACAGCAATGTGAAAATACGCATTGATTTTCAAATTGAGTAGCGAAAATACTGTCATAAAGTTGAAAATTCACTTAGTTGAGCTGCAAAAAGCAGGTCAAATAAGTGAATGTTTAATTTGTTATATTTTTTTATCATTTGTTCCCTATTTAGTAATGAAGAAAACCAATAATCCATTTGTAAAAGTAAAATACGCAATGATTGTGAAATCAGGGGTATAGTACGCTTTAGACACAAAGCTTATCTGGAGCTCTGTATACAATATGTTTTAAGTTTTGGTTTACATGTGCATGCACATTGAACATGATTACATATACATGTACTAGATAGTATATACACATTACATTTTAATTACGTAATATACGACTGAGTGCGTATAGATTTTAATAAGTGTTAATATCAAGCATATTTATGGAAACATACAATTATTATACAGTAAATGAATGCGTGTTTCTATATTTTATTTTAAAGGTTCATGTACATGTCCACTCAGCAGGCACACACTGTTCTTTATAGGAATTCAATAATTGTATAATTTTGTCACTATTCCACCAGTTATAAAAATGACAAGTGCCCGCTATACATATAATTATAATCATTTAGTAATATTTATTTTACTGATAGTGACTCGAGGTGGTATCAGGCTATTTTCATATGCAAATGTGGAATGCTATTTTTTAATCAGTTATACATGTACTAATTAAATGCGTCACCTAAACAAATAATAGTTTCGACAGATTATAAAGTATGATCATTGCACATCAAAAAATAAATACAGAAACTAATAGTAATGTCCGTTAGCATTTTCAGGAAACACGATTATCGCCCCTTATATCAGTGTGGAAATATACGTCTGATATAAAATGTATAATAATGCCAATCAATACGTAGGATAATGGTGAATGAATGTTTATTTTGCCAGAAAATGTCTCCGATGATGTCTCTGATATAAAGAACATTTTGTGCCTACTGAGGGGGCATGTACCTCTAAAAACACTGTGTCCGTTTCACTATAAAAACAATGTGACAAGTATCATAGGCATAGGCTGCATGATACATGCATGAAATACACGAATGTATGAATAACATTTGACAACATTCATGTACTTCAATGTATATAAAATCAATCGAAAATCAAGTTCTGAAGCAGTTATCTTTCATAATTTGTCATATGTGGCTGTGATTGGAGAAATGGGACCAGTGTAGATCCAGATCAGCCTGTACATCCGCACAGTCTGATCCGGATCTGCACTGTTCGCCATTACATCAATGAAACAACACTCGCCATGCTTCTAAAAGCAATATAGATCTCTATCAGGCTACAGGAGTGTGCTATTTGACTAGGAGCTACACTGGTCACAAATCCCGTAAGTCCCATTTCTCCAGTCACCGCCACATATATAAATGTGAACTACATACCCGGAACTCACTACCATGTACCATATAGACGTTTCTTACAGTATCATATACACTGCCGCCTTCGCTGATCTTGCAAATACTTAATACTTTTCGTTATTTCAAAATACTTTAATATTACGCTTGAAGTCAAGCAGCTTGATTGGCTGAGCCTGAGCTGTGCTACAGCTCAGGCTCAGCCAATCAAACTGCTTGATTGCGATATGGCATTGCAAATAGATGTTCAGAAGCGTCTAGATAATCCTGGCAAGACTAACACAGGCGGCTGTCTGTCTGCAAACGTCATCTTCTGGTTGCTGGAAACAACTTTACAATTCTGAAATAGCTTTAATGTCTTTTGTTTCCTTTTTAATTTCCATTTTGCACAAAACAAGTAAGGTTTCCAGCACTTTATAATTATTTCCAATAGAAAGTATTCTAAAGTAATTCCGTAACGTTCCATTGTGAAAACAAAGACAAAATATGAAACGAGAGCCGACGGAACTTTTCGTTTCCCGCATTCTAAGGGTTAAACTATTACAGATGCTAATGACCCATCGCCATATACACAACATGAGACTCATGTTATATGATTACCAACGTTTTGATATATACCTCAGAGGTAGGACCATTCTACCGACACAAAACACGTGTACCTGTTACAGAAACACTGTATGGTTCCTTGATACTGAACGACGTACACCCATATGAGAGGCGCTATTTTCTGTAAATGAAATCGAAAGATGACGGAAACGTATTGTTTGTAAATATTTTCCTGTCGCATATGTTCAAGGTGTATGATCACGTGGTACTAACAACAACAACAACAACAACAAGTACGGAAACTTCCAGAATTCATCCGATTCAAAGTACGTATTCTTTTATATTGTCCTTATTACGTAACGGATTTTGATGAAATATGGCGCATCAAACGCGTCTTTTTAAGCTGCATTTGGTGATCTCTGTACTTTGGCCCAAACTTCTGTCGCGAAGAATCGATTTCCGTGTCGGTAGACACGGAAATCGATTCTGCGCAACAACGACATAAGTCTGTGCCAAACTCCCTGGACGACCAAATGCAGCTCATGAAGACGCGTTTGCTGCGCCATATTTCATCAAAATCCGTTTCATATTAAGGAAAATATCAAATAGTACTTACTTTGGAGTGGGCAATATTTCAACACTTTCAGCCACTGTTGTTGTCGTTATAACCACGTGATCGCATGGCGTGTCTCATATGTGAAATAAAACAATGACTATGTGAAAGCATGATGATGGTTAAATATAACCAATTTAAGAGGTAACTCACTACTACGTATTTAGGTTACATGTATTAGGTCCCAATATATAATCACATACACATGATTGTATATGTTCATTTATGCATAATTACAGAATGCGGAATGATAATGAAACGTTGTGTGGCAGCCCGTTAAGGACATTTCGTCTCTTCGTTACTAAGCGGTATGAAGATAGATGACAATTAGGACTTTTAAACTCAATTTCTTCGTTTCCACGTCTTAAAAAATTTCAGTATCATCTCTACGTGCCATTGAAAAGATGGAAAATACTTTATTTTTTATCTCCATGCGCGTAGAAACAAAGCGACGATATTCAAGGTTCTTAATTTTCGTAAATGCGCCGCATAGAAACAGAATGAACATTAAGGTTGATAATACTGGTCTCTACAACGTGTACTGGTCTCTACAACGTGTACTGGTCTCTACAACGTGTAGAAAACGAAGGAACAAATTATTTAATTACATTTCTTAATCTTAGTTTCTACGCACCAAATGAATGACGACACGAACTGTCCCTAACCAGTAGCCGATTTCACCAACATTGCAAAGTATACTTAAATAGCAAAGTATACTTTGAGGGATAAATTTTCAATTTTAGGATAAATTTATTAATTTTTATTATACTGAATTTATTTATACATTATCACAGCCAATTTTGGCTGTGATAATGTAATAAATTCAGTATAATAATTCTGCATATTTTTCATCATCAAATATATGCAGTCGTTAGTTCTATATGAAATAATGCATTTCGGGAAAAATAAATGATTACTCCCTCAAAGTATACTTTGCTAGATAAGTATACTTTGCAATGTTGGTGAAATAGGCTACTGCTACGATATCATCTGTTTGTCCCTCAATACTGTTCCATATATAGCCGGAGACACCCCCGCGGTCAGTCGTCCGAGTTCAGGTTATAGGCCGCGAGTTTGAGCCTGAGTAACGGCGACTGTGTGATCAGTGGTCCGTCACTGGACGGCGTCCGCTGGCTGTGCACCGTCTGCGGGGAGTAGTTGGAGAACGAACTGTCGAACGACAGCTTCCTGTGCATAGCGGGTAACGTGGCACTCGTCGGCGTGTTAGCTCGCGAGGACATCTTATACCCGCCATAGTTGGGCGACTTGCTGGAAAACGTATTCTCCCGGGTTAAGGTCCCGGTCGCGACTTCCTCCCCGGGCGAGTAAGTATTCGACCCGAGTCCGTAACCGGAGTGAACGGAACTGACATCATTCTGATACACCGAGTCATTCATAGCATTTTGATCAACGGCTTCGTAGTCGTGGTTAGCGAAGAAATGTATAGGCTGTTTCTTGTCGATACTATAGCTCCTCTGTCCCAGTGTGGAGTTGTCATCGTACAGCTTCGACTTCAGTATAGGCGGCGGGGCGACGTAGATGTTCGGCGACATGTTATAACGGGTCTTCTTTTGGCCCGAGGCAGCCGCCTTCTTGTTGCGCTTCTGTTGGCGCTGGAACTGGAGGTAGAGCGTGATGGCCATGCAGAGGAACACGACGCCGAACGAACAGGCCGTCACTATGACGAACAACGTCATCTCGTCCATCGAGGGGATCGCCGTACCTGTGGGGTTAGATTATTAATGTTAGTTTATACTATTGTTATTGTATTGTATTTGTGTGTAGTGGTCCATTAGTACCTACAACGACGTGTGAAACTATAAATCTTGAAATTAGTGCTTACACCCATGCAAATAACTCTCACATCGTATTCACAGGTAAATGAGGCATAACAGATGGCTAAATGGCCACAATACCCATACTTATACCCATACTTATATTTATAATCATGCAGAAAATCAAAGAAATAAAGTAACCATGAAAACAAATACATTAGATTATTAAAAGTTCAAGATGTGGATGTGATCTTATTGCTTGCCCCGCCTCTACGTGTGCACATGTCTGTTTGAATGAATGTAGCCCTGTCCCTAAACGTGCTTTCGAATTGCGATACTAAACGTACTAGGGTATTGACAGTTTAACATGGAAACGCGCACGTCTGCACAGGATGCGTGTCACGTGAATTTCTGACAACAAAGCGTGACGTCTGGGCCCAGTTGCTCAAAACCTCTGTTAGCGTAACAGACTGTTAAATCCTTAACAATGTTAAGGATTTAACAGTCTGTTAAGCTAACAGAAGCTTTGAGCAACTGGGTCCTGGTTATAAATACATACAAGTATAACGTATTATTTATTTGAATATTTAATGAATAAATGCAATAGATATTGGCCAAAGAGTCGCAATATGCAATTAATTGAAAATAAAGTATGTGCTTCATTGGTCGAGAAACTAGAAAAAACAATACTTACTAAATGTGCTATGTTTATGTACATTTACAATCCCACTGACAATCGCATATGAGACACGCCATGTGATTTTGTACCTTCGGACATCTGCGTAATTTCATTAAATACGTTTACAAAATTTACAATATTTTTTCATAAATTAAATCAAAAGTTGACACAATCTTCAGAGTACATGCAGAATATAATTCCGAGTGTACTCTGAAATGTTTGTCAACTTTTGACGCCGGTTATGGAAAATATTGTAAATTTTGTAAACGTTTTGAAATTATGCAGATATCCGAAGGTACAAAATCACATGGCGTGTCTCATATGTTACCCATCCCGATAAGGCAGTTTAACGTACATTGTGTCTGGGTAATGGCGCCGTCCTGTGACGTCTCCCCGGGCAGACAGCGTATACAGACGAGCTGGCCCTCCCGGTCCTGATACTCACCCGCCCGGCAATACTGGCACACGCCCAGACTCCGGTTGTGGATCGTGCCCAGCGGGCATGCGACTGGAAGGAAGGATACCAGTAGTTGTAGTCTGTAGCCGATTTCACCAAAATTGCTAAGCATACTTATCTACTAAGTATACTTTGAGGCAGTAATCATTTATTTTTCCCGAAATGCATTATTTTATATAGAACTAACGTTTGTATATATTTGATGATTAAACGTATGCAGAATTATTATACTGAATTTATTAAAGGATACATTTATTATGGCTATGATAATGTAATAAATTCTACATTTGTCCGTCAAAGTGTACTGAGCAAGATAAGTATACTTTGCATATTTTGGTGAAATAGGTTACAGGGCTACAGGACTGCGTCCCCAAGCTGGACATCCGGAAGCTTGCTTGGTCTAGGCCGAGTGGTTTTTAGTATGAATTTGGAGAGCGTTCTTTGTTAGAAAATTTGCTAGGGATGGTTGCAGTAGGGTACATGTCCAATGCTCTACCACGAAGCTAAAACCCATCCATGACTAAAACAAGTGAAAGTGGATGGGACGTCCCAGCAACAGCTGTGGTCAATTAGAGACGGGACCTCGGTTTCTAGTCTCATCCAAAAGACCATTGAATGAAAATACTATGAACGAATTTGTCTTATACCTGAGGTGACGTTTAACCCTTTCACCCCTAAGTAACTGGAATAACTGGAATGGAATTTGCTATGTCAATTTTGCAACCAATCCAATCGTCACACAATTAATTCCAGACTAATCCATTTATGAAAAGAAGGTGAATATGAAAATTACTTGCAAAAAGTGCAGATCCTGATGAGACGGCTCGTCATGAGCCGGCTCATCTGGATCTACACTTTTTACCAATACCACTATACAGGCATGTGATGTTGAAAAGGGTTATACCCACAGCATCCGGATAATAAGTCAGGTGTTCTAACCCCTGCCCACAACCCATCCCTAGCACGTATTCTATCAAAGCCAGCCTGGCATATTTGATGAACTAAGTACGTTTTATACACCGTCCTTATGCCACAGCTAACACATTTGTGGCTGTGACTGGAGTAATGGGACTTATGTGACTTGTGACCAGTGTAGCTCCTGATCAAATAGCACACTCAGGTAGCCCGATAACGATCTTTTATATTTCTTGTTAGAAGCATGTCGGGTGTTTCATTGATGGAATGGCGAACAGTGCAGATCCTGATCAGAAAAAAATGATTACAGCTGATTATCATTTACTCGAACAAGTCTTCGTCGAACAGTCCGGAAAATTTGTACTCGCCCTGCAGTCCCGAAAAATTTCCTATATAAATAATTCAAAATTTTACCTAAAATTCGAACTGCGGCAAATTCGGCAAAGAGCTACTTACTGCACACGTCGTCTTCGGTGATCTGGCCGTCGACACAGGACCAGGTGGCGGGGTGGGCGGTCACACTGTCGGCGAGGGCCAGGAACCGGTGCCCGCCCAGCTGGAGCTGCAGCAGTGGGGCCAGCGACATCAGCTCCGAGTGGATCTTTCCCAATAGCACGTGGACGTCAGAGTCTTCGGGCAGTGAACTGAAATATATAATCACGCAATGTGATTTGGTATCTAAGAAAATATGGGATATTTCATGAACACTGTTTACAAAATTTACGATATTTTCCTTAAATGTTCGTCAAAAGTTAAAATTTCGACAACTTTCGACGTCATTTACAGAACATGGTAGGTGGGTCAATGAGTGAATGGCGAACAGTGCTCACGCAGATTAGACGACATAGACGTAAATAATGGTCTGGACTAACACTGGTAGCAAATACTATAACCAGCATTTCGCCAGACATAAACACATATCAACAGTACTGACCACAGGTCAGTATTGTCTCTAGTATAAGTGTAATTTATATTAGACACTACGTATACATCATCAGGCAATGTATATCTGGCACCTGTGGTACATGTACTGACAAATATAGAGAATAGTAGGTTAGTGCTGTGAATGGGAAAAAATATCTGGCAAGGCTCAGGAAACGGGATGGGCGAGGCTCTGCCGAGCACATCCCGTTTCCGTGCCGCGCCAGATATTTTTTCCCATTCACGGCACTAACCTTCTATTCTATTTATCCCGTCAACACCTACAAATGGCTGTAAAATGCAAAAATAGTATTGACTGGATATCAAAAATGTTTCACGGCACCGTGTTTCACGGCACATACGCACTGTGTTGACGGGATAAACACTGTTCCTGCGTAAAGGCACCACATTACATCATAACAGTAGCTTTTGACTAGTAATAGTTTTCCACACCAGGAGATTGAAAGTCCATCCTTGTAATCTAGAATGTGCTATTAACGAACATAAAAAGGCAATCGTAACATGTATAGCATGCTAAATACATGTATTGTGTAACATTTCCAGACCAATTATAGCGCAGATAATCGTTGATAATTCCAGCACAAAAATGATTGGCCCGTAGCAAGTCTCTGTCCAAAATTTATATCCCAGTAAACACCAATGCCGAACTACTTTCCGTAACCGTGAAGCGCAGTTAAAATAATTCTTAAGAAAACGGAAAATAAACACATTTTCATGATGAATTTATTTCAAATGCTGGAATTATAAGGAATGAATGGCCTTCGTCCAGTATTCCCGCGACTTTTCCAAGTTTATACCCCGATAAATTCCACAAAAAGGCCATTCATTCCTATAATAAATAATGCGTTTCGTTTAAACAATATTTATTTCAAATAGTATACATGTATGCATCAAAATACATATAAAGTAACGGTGAATAAGGATTAGAAAACAAGCTCACAGAGCTTATATGAATTCATCTCCTTGAGTAACAATGCATTTAAATGCATTTCAACTGATGATAACGATACACGCATACCTGCATACCTGCATACTATAAAGAACAACCATTAGCAACAAATTACCTGTTAGAGATGGTGACATTGAACAGCACGAAAAAGGTCATCATCTCTTCATCAACCAAGTTCTCCTCCACGAGTCCATTCTCAAGGATCTCCTCACCACACACCGTATCCTCCTCCCCGCATGGCGGCACTGTCAAGTTACCCATGGTACACACATCCTGCAATGAATAGACCATTTACAATAAGACAATAACAGAGGGTGTTGTAAATGCGAAGGAATTTTAAGCCACACTCACCGTTTCTTTGTCAACCGTTGCACAATCTTTAAATGTGCTTAGAAGTATATGTCGCGACCACCATTTGAACCGTCTCATTGAGACGATTCAAATGAGTGGTCACAACATATACTTTCATTGAGAAATAACAAAAATAAAATCATACCCGTAAAGGTGTATTCCGCATGTAATGGGTTAACATAATTAGGTCTCATTGTGCACATTTGTAGGATTTTTATCATATGATGGTCACGTGATATAGGCAGTGTTGCAGCCAGTGAAAAAAAGTCATAAAACTATGGTTGTCAGATAAGATTGGATTTTTTCCAAGGAGTAGCAAGAAACGCTTCCTGATACATGGAATATAAGGCTAGTGAATGTTGATATCAGTCTTATCAGGCTTGGCTCGGATACGGTAGAATTTGTTTTGGAATTCATGCATTTCCCGGCCTATACCAACACACACTAGCCTGGTACATACAATCTGTATTTAGTGAACTCTAACCTGGAGACAGAGGCGTTCCCGCTCCAGGTGTCCGGCGATGGCGATGGAGAGATAGGCGGTCACCTCGTCCCGGTGGCGGGATATGGGGCCCTGGAACAAAAGCCGGAACTCTTGCTGCACGAGGCTCGGCGGGAGGCGCGCTGTAAACATGAAGTCATATCAATATGTTATTGATTGATTGTTTGGGTGATACGCACGTTCAGCATCTAGAAACTAAATTGCTACCCCGCTCCATACCTATATCAGCGGCGAATTATTGTAGCTAGTTCAGCATCATAATTATATACAGACAGTAATACGCTTGAATATGGTGAGCACTTTACTCTCAGTACTGATAGTTCAACAAAATACCTTCAACTCTGAAGTACAGTGGTACTGAAGTACAGTGTAGTACAGTGGTACTGAAGTACAGTGGTACTGAAGTACAGTCAGTGGTACTGAAGTACAGTGGTACTGAAGTACAGTGTAGTACAGTGGTACTGAAGTACAGTGGTACTGAAGTACAGTGGTACTGAAGTACAGTCAGTGGTACTGAAGTACAGTGGTACTGAAGTACAGTGGTACTGAAGTACAGTCAGTGGTACTGAAGTACAGTGGTACTGAAGTACAGTGGTACTGAATTGCAGTCAGTGGTACTGAAGTACAGTGTAGTACAGTGGTACTGAAGTACAGTGGTACTGAATTGCAGTCAGTGGTACTGAAGTACAGTGTAGTACAGTGGTACTGAAGTACAGTGGTACTGAAGTACAGTTGGTATGGCAAGTACAGTGGTAAATGTGGTACTGAAGTACAGTGGTACTGAAGTACAGTGGTACTGAAGTACAGTGAGTGGTACTGAAGTACAGTGGTACTGAAGTACAGTGGTACTGAAGTACAGTGGTACTGAAGTACAGTCAGTGGTACTGAAGTACAGTGGTACTGAAGTACAGTCAGTATGAAAGTACAGTGAGTACTGAGAGACAAGTCTAGTGGTACTGAAGTACAGTGGTACTGAAGTACGTGGTACTGAAGTTAGCTAGTCAGTGGTACTGAAGTACTGTCAGTACTGAAGTACGTCAGTGTACTGAAGTACAGTGGTACAGATGTACTGAAGTACAGTACAAGTAGTCTGGAGTACAGTGGTATGAAGTCAGTGGTACTGAGTACGAGTCAAGTGTACTGAAGTACAGTGGTACTGAATTGCGAACAGTATAGACGCTAATGTAGTGCTGGAATTTAATAAACAAAACTCAAGTCCATCTAAAATTCTTACTTATTAATTCAATTAATTTACAAGTTTATTAGCTATCTAAAGTTTCTAAATAAAGTTAACATTTACTGTGATTCCGTATGTGATTCCGTACTTATCGCTGTGCTCATATACTTCACATTGTGTGTGGCTGTCCCAATGAACCAGCCCTATATAGTATTTAAGGGACTAGGGAGAATCAAGAATAACATCCAATGGGATTGAAGTACATGTAGAATGATGCAATCCTTGACATTTGGTAATGTCACCCATTTGGGAAGGTGTCAGGGTCTAATGTGTCGCAATATAAACAGGTGGACCAAATAGTTCTCATTGGCCGTAATTTATATGGCTTACTTTACAGAGGTAAACTATCGTCACATCCTGCCATCACTCTGTTACTCATTCAGGTGCATGTTCAGTACAAATATCAGATGTTAAATTTCATTCCCATAAAAACACCTCACAGTCGAAACACAGATACTGTCATACAGCATTCACGTGAATAATAATTCCAGCACAAAAATATTTACACAATTCCCTAACATTTGATTGGCCCGTAGCAAGTCTCTGTCCAAAATGTATATCCCAGTAAACTCCCACGCCGAACTACTTTCCGTAACCGTGAGGCGCAGTTAAAATAATTCTTAAGAAAACGGAAAATAAACACATTTTCTTGATGAATTTATTTCAAATGCTGGAATTATAAGGAATGAATGGCATTTTTGTGGAATTTATCGGGCATATAAACTTGGAAAAGTCGCGGGAATACTGGACGAGGCCTTAAACAATTACAATTTTCGAAAAAAAAAAAAAAAAAAAAAAAAAAGTTTATACCCCGATAAATTACAATTTTCGAAAAAAAAAAAAAAAAAAGAAAAGTTTATACCCCGATAAATTCCACAAAAAGGCCATTCATTCCTATAGTATACATCCCAAACTTAACATCTGTACCTGCAATGTAGGCAACAATGTTAAACTAATCCAACTGCGCTGATGCTGATCTGGGACTATGATGTGTGTCAAGTGTGTCTTTTCTCAGCCATGGCCCATGTGAGACAAATAAAACAGCTGCACTGTACAACGTACGTCAATTGGCCCCATACCATATCACATCTTAGATGACTTATGACACATACCCTAGATAGTCTAAACTGATTCTTTGTAAAACTAGTTTATCAACAGAACATATCATATGCATATGCAAATGCAAAATATTTATATTAAATTAATTAATATATGAGACAAGCCATGTGATTTTGTACCGTCGGACATCTGCGTAATTTCATGAACTACGTTTACAAAATTTGCAATATTATCCGTAAATAGTGTTCAAAGTTGACTGACAACATGCAAAATTATATTATGCATGTACTCTGAACATTTTGTCAACTTTTGACTTTATTTATAAAAACTATTTTTTGTAAACGTATTTAATGATGTTACGCAGATGGCGTGTCTCATATGGCCTCCAAGGGCGTACGTACGCAGGCATGGCCGCTGTGTCTTCATCGTATTCCGGACTGCGTTGATGTCATCCGGGTGGCGGCAGTTAAACTTCCTGCGGAACACCCTGATGGGGTTCACGACAAAGCCGGGCTCACACCGGATACTGCACTCGCCGGCGTACTGGTTACTGTCGCTACACAGGACCCCACCATTCTCGATCGCTGGCAGCGTGCACAGCTTATCTACAAGGTTGGTAATAGTTATACATGTAGTCCATGTATTGAATTTTTAATAAATCATTTTATTAAAAATTCAATATGTGAACTATATATATAGTATTGTTTGCCCCGCCCCTTCACGTGCACACGCCGTGACATGGTTCGCGTGACTGAAAAAGACGTCAACAAGCCGGAACCTTCGTTTCTAAATATAAGTGTCTACTTATTGGAACATTTAATTATTAATTTAATATATATTGGCGAAATCGCGACAATATGTGATTAAGTAAGACGAAATGCTGTGCTGTCATTGGTCGAGAAACTAGGGCAAACAATAAATGTAGTTAGCCTATGGACTGAAGTCTAACTATATCCTTATTAATAAAACGGTATGTTGGTAGCGGTTACATTCCTCAAATTAATTAAAAAATTGTGCTAAATAAGAAGTTAATACCACAAAATCATCGAGGTGGCTGCTGCTATGAATATTAAGAAATGATGTAGATAATTCTACGATATATATTATAACAATAGAATTGACCTGCATATAAATCACCCCAACCGAGGGCATACAGAACATATCACAGTTTCTGTAAATACATTTCATAAAAAAATCACACATGTATCTTAGGTACAAAATCGCATGCTATGTCTCAATGAATGTACCTCGGAGTACAACGACTCGGAAGATGCAGTTTCTCTGGTTCTCGGCCCAGTCGGTGGCCGTGTAGTTAATCGTCGTCTCGCCGGCGGCAAACAGGGAGCCAGGCACATGCGATCCGGATATGTCCCGCAGACCCACGTTGTCAACAGCCTCGGGTTTGGTCCAGGAGACGAATTCCCTGACGGTGTCGGTACGGATTGTGACGTCACCAGGACAGACAGTGAACACCGGCGAAGTAATGTCTACAAATGTTTATAGGGACCTTTGTTATTGTGCAATATTTCTTGCAGTCAAATTTCACCAAAACACAAACTATGTATGCGATTGTTATGAATGGTGTTGTCTAAACATAAAGTGAAATGATATACATGTACGTACATACATGCACTTCATGTAATAACGATAAATACAAGGATTAAAATATTTACTAGAAGTACTAGATCAATCGAAGTAGAAAATACGAGGGTAATACACAATATACATTGTATTATTTAATGGAAATCACACTTCGGTTCAAAACATATCCATTCTTACTCGTAGATAGCTGGTTGGACTAACTGGTGACTTACCTTGCAAGACGATGACAAATTCACACAATGCCCTCTGCTCGTTGGCGTCGGTAGCGCTGAACACGAGTTTATGGCGGCTCTCTTGGTCCATGCCCTCCCAACGCAGCGCCACCCCGCGGGCGGTGACGTTGTAGGGGGACTGTACTGGGAGAAGGTTGCCACGGGCGTCGTATGCCACGGGTGTGTCAGGGTAGGTGGCCATGTCGTTCGTGTCCGATACCGCGATGATGATCGTGTCACTCGCCGGACAGTTCTCGAAATGTGGTGGCTCTGGAAGGATCAAGATATGAATTGATTTGATGATTTATATGTTTGTTTGTTTGTTTGTAGCTTGATTTAATGGTCACAATTAGCTCTGAGGTATTGAATACCCGCCAACCAAGCCGATATATGGCACACCTGGGTAGAACCAGCTGGTAGAGTGGGAACTACAAGGATCAACACTGGTCGCAAAACCCATAAGCCCGATGTCTCCAGTGAAATACTACTGTATATCATACAATATCATACACCATTCATTGAAACGGTCTTTCGAAACTTATAATTTTTAATTAATGACTCGTTAACATGAAATTCTGGTTATTTTATTGCATGAATGCTATACGGATGGTGGTACATGTACATCATTGTCTGTTCTAGATTATCATGATGGTGATCGACGATGACCATGGGTCACGTGACCAGTAGACGATTTCATCAAAATTGCAAAGTATACTTATCTAGCAAAGTATACTTTGAGGTAGTAATCATTTACTTTTCCCTCAAAATGCATTATTTCATATAGAACTAATGCAGGCCCGTAGCCAGGGGGGGTCGGAGCGGTCGGACGACCCCCCACCGCCCAGCCTCGAGGTCCACTTTTTTAGCCTCGATGTCCACTTTTTTAGACCCCCCCTAGATACCTCAGGCCCCTTGGGCCTTCGAAACGACCCCCCCTTCAAACAGGTCTGGCTACGGGCCTGTAATGACTGCATATATTTGATGATTAACAATATGCAGAATTATTATACTGAATGTATTACATTATCACAGCCAAAATGGCTGTGATAATGTAATAAATTCAGTATAATAAAAATTAATAAATTTATCATAAAATTGAAAATTTCTCCCTCAAAGTATACTTTGCTACTAAAGTATACTTTGCAATGTTTATGAAATCGGCTACTGGTGTTCGTCTAATGACACAAATGAGGTGATTCTGGCAATGTTGGTGAGATAGGCTACTGGTCTACCCATACCTTGAGTGCCATCATAATCGTCGGTCATCGGCTTATATGATTCTCCACCGTTCTCCGTAGTGTACGATATTCCATGTGTACTAAAATCGCCATGCGTTGTGGGCAATTTTGTCGTGGTAATCGCCCCTTCAGATTGTCTATCGAGGCTGCCCATTGCTCTCGGCGTGTTCGCCGTGGTACGGGCCGAGGTGACCGTCTCGCCATACTGCGACGGGGTCTCAGGGGTCTGGTGGTTAGAACACACCAACCAGTTTTACTTTATTTCTACGTAATTTTGTTTCCCATTGAAACACAATGGAGCGCAAGACGTATTTATTTCTCCATATTGCCGTCTTATGAGTTCATATTGGTCAGTACTGGAACTACGTTTCATCTCATAAAATATTTCCTTCTAAATTATCACTAAGTTGTTTACTTCATTCATATTTTGTATATTTTTCGAGGCGCATATATATTATCTGAGTGATTTACGTACATCTATATAATAAAAAGGTTATTTGATTTGTATGTGGATATATGCTTCTCGTTCCGCCGCGCAATGTCATTGCGCTCCTGAAGTCGCACAATATCGCACGCTGCGGAACTCGTGCATATGTTCATATACAAATCAAACTAGAGAAAGTGAGCAGGTGCTCATGTATACCGCCGGCCATAACGCAAATATTTAAAACAACTTTAACACAAGTAATTTGACATTGACCGTGGACAAAAACGTTAACACGTGGCCGGACGGACGGACGGACGGACGACGGACGGACGACGGACGGACGGACGGACGGACGGACGGACGGAATTACGAAAACTATATACCCCTCGACATACTTCGTATGCCGGGGGGTGGGGGGGGGGTGTATAATAACCTATACATATAATTTAACAGAATTCCAATAAGACATGTCTCTCATATACTTTCACTATTTGTATGGAAGTTGTGGGACTTACTTCTACATGACATAGCCTGTCTGCACTGGGTCTTCATGAATACAATAATAGGTTCACTTACTCATAAGAATGAAAAATCAAACCACGTCATGTTCTCCAACATTGTTTACATTATTTCACGACAGCAACCATGACCAAAAGGTTTAGCGTTTTCTTTTAAATCGTACACATAACCTGAAATATCTTACAAATATGCTGAAAACACCAACATGTTTCTCCTGTGGAATTAGGCAGTAATGCATCATAAGTTTCAAGCAAACTGTGTCTGCCACCTCAAAATATCCGGACTATTTCTTTCATACCGGACTACTTTGCGTTTTTGCACCATTTATTATTCTCTCACCTGGTCATAATTCTTGGTCGTGCGGGCCGTAAGTGTGGACATTCTGTATGTTGGTAGAGTGTGGTTACTGGCAGGTGTGACTAAATCAAGTCCGACATCCGATGGATACGTCTGTGACGCAGTAGATGATCGATTGCTGGGATGAGTGGGCGGTGTTTGGAGAAATTCCTGTTCGTAGATGTCCGTACCGTTGGTAGATCCATACGGTACGTCATCTGTGTCTTGATTTGGGTTTGGCGTACTATGCATACCTGAAATGAAGATTAATCAGCGAGATGCAAACGTACCCGACTCTGGTCAATGTTTCAATACGCATACTGTCTGTTTCACGAAAGCTGCCCAAATTTTACGGCTATATAAACAATTAACAAACAAGATTTCTTTTGATATTAAATTAAAGGAAAAATTAAGAATGAACCTTCTTTTTATTTCGTGAAATTTGGTCAAATATTGATTTTATTGTGAAAAAACAATTTCCCCATGTTAAATCCCCATAGACATCTTCACGGAGTGAAGATGTCTATGGGGATTTAACATGGGGAAATTTTTTTGAATTTTAGAAATACTGGACCGATTTTTAAAATTTAACTTTTGTTTTCTTAGTTAGATCATATCCAAGCTATCTAGTCAGGTTTCAGAGTCAATTTCCAAATGTTTTCGTTTTTTGACTCCTCCCACACTTCCTTACCACTTTTTCCCCCATGTTAAATTCCCATAGACAAATCAATTTTTCGTAATAAAATCAATATTTGACCGAATTTCACGAAATAAAAAGAAGGCTCATTTTTAAATTTTCCTTTAATTTAATATTATCGAAAATAATATTGTTTTTGAATTGTCTATATAGCCATAAAATTTGGGCAGCTTTCGTGAAACAGACTATAGTTTTATGTATATCGGATAATAAAATTCTGTAGGCCAACATGTACATTGAGTTTTGTCATTGAATAACCGCAGCCATTTGATAATGAGATGCATATATATTAGTTACAGTTCAAAACGGAAGCACGCTCATTTCCGGGGACCAAGACCCACGCTCGTAAAACTACTTTCTGAATATATTCTCCGAATCTGTACTCGAAATCATGCAGTTTGATTGGTCGAGAGTCTCGACCAATCAAACTGCATGATTTTGAGTATGATTTTGAGTATGATAACGGAATACGTGTTCCAAAAGCTTTATAAGGACGGTCCACTGTATATATACCATCTGCCGTGAATGTACCTGTAAGGCAGTCTGTGGAGTCTGGGTCGACCACGTGGTTCCTGGTACACAGGCACTCATACTGGCCACGTAGCAGGGGCAGACAAACATCCACACATGGTCGGGAGGCCCCGTAACACACGCTGTCTAAAATGACACAAGAAACATGGTTAATTAGTAATAATACTTCACATATAAAGCCTGTCCACGATATTAGGAATAAAGTGTCGGACATTACTTGCCACACGTGCCTATTGCGTTTCACTAATCAAATGTCTGTTTCTTTTTCTAACATATATAAGTCGTCAATGTACATTTGAAATACAATGCTAGTTTGTTGCCCGAGAACAATTGATCACAATTATAATGAGGTTGCAGAAGTACGACTTGCTCGAGAAAAAAAAAGACATAAGGTAAATACATGTAGTATGAAAGCTGCGTCCTGGACGTGTCAGTTCAATTTACCAAAGGGCACTTTTTTGAGAAATGTAAACTGACTACTGTTAGCTATAGTGTGTACTATTTTGGTCCAAGCGACTGTCATCTAAATATGCGTATGGTATGTTATATGTTACTCTGAGATTTATCAGAATGGTCGTTCAGTTCTTTCCAATTACTGCCATCATTTTGTGAAGAAAAAAAAAATTAAAATTCTAAAGACAGTCATGTTATCATGGGTCAACATGTAGCTTTACGATCGATGAAACTTAAATGTGGCTGTGACTGGAGAATTGGGATTTACGAGTTTTACAACCATTGTAGATCCAGATCAGCCTGTGCATCCAGGATCTGCAGTATTCGCCATTCTTGAAATAAAATGAAGCAATGCAATTAATAGACCTACCAGACAGATCACCCGGGTGGTGTAGAGCGAGTGACGTGGGGCGTGTCAGATTGTCGGCCAGTGTGCGCCGATGTCCACTGATCACATTCAACATCTGGACGGACCGTTCCTTCCAGTCGGAGTAGACCAAGATGTTCTGGAGGACGCCCAGTCCAAACACGTGACCCAAGTTCTCGGTGGAATCTGTGACCTCTCGTACCACATCACCTGTTTATGGATAAGACTGGGACTTAGCCACAGGTGACAGAAAAAAAAACACCTGCTGATGTAGTTTCTAATATAAATTGGGGGAAGGCGCAGTGACAAAACTAGTGCTATATCACAGGCACAATATACTTTTGAACCCGGTAAACGACTTTGTGATTGTGACGCTGAATTATGTAGCAGACGACAATAACTATTCCCGCCCATAAAGAGATAAGAACATATTAAAAAGTACATGTAAATGTATCCGCTATGAAAATAAACCCACCTTGTAGATCGGCAACCAACAGCTTGCCGTTACCGTCACCAATGAAGAGCATGTCGTCCTTTGCAACGAGAGAGTTCGGCCACTGGAGCCCGCTTGTGATTAGCTGCCTCTGTCGATGTCCGTTCACCTTAGATACGTGAACCTCGGAGCCTGCCGCGCCATCTCGGTGTTCCGTCCAAAACAACCATCTGGCAAAACGGTAGAACGTTAGATGATCAAATATTACACCCGGATCCTAAATCAGTGTATTCTTGGGACCCAGGGGGCCGTTTCACTAAACTTCGTAAGACTAAAACGTTCGTAAGTGCAAACTTATAATAGTCTACATTAACAAGGTTTTCTTGTAAACAATTATTGGATTTACATTTATTGAGCATAGGCTGCATATGCAGCCTATGCTCAATAAATGTAAATACATCAATTGAAATTTACAGACAATCCTAAATTTGCACTTACGAACATTTTAGTCGTAGGAAGTTTAGTGAAAGGCCCCCCAGGTTACACTTATCTCACGTAAGAACGTGATAAATAACCATGACTCAATAGCGACTAATAGACTATAAGTATATATTATATTTCTCCGGCAATATGCATTAGCAGAAATAACATGCACTTTCTTTAATGGATCCACTATATACTTATGGAGATGATATATTTCATCTTCAGAGGTAATTGAGAACTCATTTTCAAATTTCACTAATGCGTATTTTGGCAACAGATCAGGAAACATGTTTCAGTGACTACTATCACCACTGTAATTATGCTTTCCAACATTACTAAACAGACATTTTGTTTGCTACAATGATCGATATGTTTTCCCTGTGAGAAGCATACATGTATATGGTGAGGAAAGCGAAGCTCTTGTTAATAGTAAATAGTATATCTTGTTGTACATAAAGCCTGTCTAAACAGAGCAATAATACATGATAATTCCAGCACAAAAATATTTACACAATTCCCTAACATTTGATTGGTACGTTGCAAGTCTCCGTCCAAAATTTATATCCCAGTAAACTCCATGCCGAACTACTTTCCGTAACCGTCAGGCGCAGTTAAAATAATTCTTAAGAAAACTGAAAATGAACACATTTTTTTAATGAATTTATTTAAAATGCTGGAATTATAAGGAATGAATGGCATTTTTGTTGAATTTATCGGGGATATAAACTTGGAAAAGTCGCGGGAATACTGGACGAGGCCTTCCGGCCTTCGTCCAGTATTCCCGCGACTTTTCCAAGTTTATACCCCAATAAATTCCACAAAAAGGCCATTCATTCTTATATTTAACGCAAATACATAAGAAAGATACAATGAAATCTCTCTAAACCAGACACGTGTCCGCTTAGAGAGGTGTTACTGTAAATCAGACATTTCACAATTCTGATAAATCAAAAATAAGTTCACAGATGTTTTATTGGTGTTCGGTGTAGAGAGGATCCACTGTACTGTATATGCCACTCACTTGCCGCGCGGGTCGATAGTAACGGTCCGTGGGCTGTTCCTGTCCTCATGAAGCCGCTTGTACGACGCCAGCCCGCGGTCTATATTGAGGCGGGCGACAAAGCCGGGCCCGTTGTCGGAGGACACCACGGTCCAGTAAAGCCGCTGACGCTTGGCATCAATGACGAGGCCGTCTATAGGGCCCGTGTCCTTGTAGACGAGGATCGGGGACATGGTGGCGAGGTTGGACAGGTAAATAGAGTTGCTGCAAACAGGGATAGACAGGGAATAATCAATGTTATTACACAGACGTATTTACTAATGCATGGATGTGTGTCGATTATCTATAGATTCGATGATCACTGTCCAATACAAGGAGACACTCGAGTAGTAAATACAAATATAATACCACATGGCCGCTGTCCATAACATGTACAACCCGAAGGTGTATATATACATGTCTATTTATTTTACAATAATATTTGCAAGTCCATAATGTAGGCGCGGATCCAGGATTTCGGGTTGGGGGGTGGGGCGTAAGTATTTTGCAATACTTGACTATATTTTCGATAATATAGTCAAGTATTGCAAAATAGTCGACCGAGCAGAGCTCGGGATAGCGCTAGGGTGGTCCGGGGGCATTCCCCCGCTCCCCCCCGGACATTTTTTAAAATCTACATCGCATTTCCTGCGTTCTGGCGCATTTTGGAGCAAAAATATTGACAGTGTCACAGTATGTTTAGACATGATTTTTGATTGAAAACGTTTAAATTTTGAAACAATAAGAAAACGACCGAAAAATGCATGGAATACATGGCACTTGGCATGAAACGTGCCTTGTAACTTGTAAAAAAATCTATATTCGGCGAATTTTAAGGGGGGGGGGGGGGGGCGCGCGTCGGGTCCACCCCCCGCTGAATCCGCCCATGTAATGTGCATTAGTTGCAACAATGACACCTACTTGAATAGTCCAATAACATTTGACCCCTGGTGTTGTTTTCTGATATTCAATCAGAAATAACAGATGAAGAATAATTTTAATATTTATTGTATTATGTTAGAATTTGGTCTGCAAATTGGTACATACTTTGGTATTAAAACATAGCACACTATGCACAAGTGAGACTGAACAACATGTTACCTGGGTAAACTAAAGTGCAACCACTTTATAATTCCAGCATTTGAAATAAATTAATCAAGAAAATGTGTTTATTTTCCGTTTTCTTAAGAATTATTTTAACTGCGCCTCACGGTTACGGAAAGTAGTTCGGCGTGGGAGTTTACTGGGATATAAATTTTGGACAGAGACTTGCTACGGGCCAATCAAATGTTAGGGAATTGTGTAAATATTTTTGTGTTGGAATCATAACCACTTTACAACCATACAACACAGGGACGGCACAGTACCTCACATGTTCCGTCCAATACACACGCTCTTTTTCCTGGTCGTAGGTGACGGCGACGAAATTGCTGTTCACGTCGCCGTAATGCAGTACGACGGCCCGACCGTCCGTTTCGGGGTCTAGACTCATCATGTTGATCGTCGTCATGTCCGCCAGTATCAGGAAATTTCGCGGTCCTAATAATACAAGCAGAGAATAGCGGGTTAATGCTATCACACTAGATGTAATTGCGGGAAGTAATTCTGCAAATTCCTGTACCGTACGACGGTACGGGAATTTTGCAGAGTTACTGCACGTAGCTACTATGCCACAAGGTCATGAAACGCCTTTCTCGGTCCGGTAATGCAATTACAGAGAATAGCAGGCTATTTACACACATATCATGAAAATCAGGCTAGGGCAGAAAACGCGTAAATAGCATCTATTTATTTATTTCTGATGTAACATAGTATGCAACAGAAGACATACATGCTACGAAAGTCATCGTTATTGAGACGTACAATCTAAGAAAGTCTGAATTATTTGAGTATGTATTATTTAAATACTACATACAAACAAGACTACTGTCTGTTTCACGAAAGCTGCCCAAATTTAACGGCCATATAAACAATTAAAAAACAATATTTTTTTCGATAATATTAAATTAAAGGGAAATTTAAGAATGATCCTTCTTTTTATTTCGTGAAATTCGGTCAAATATTGGTTTTATTACGAAAAATTTATTTGTCTATGGGAATTTAACATGGGGGAAAAAGTGGTAAGGAAGTGTGGGAGGAGTCAAAAAACGAAAATTTTGGAAATTGACTCCGAAATCTGGCTAAATGGCTTGGAAATGATCTAACTAAGAAAGCAAAAGTTAAATTTTAAAAATCAGTCCAGTATTTCTGAAATTCTAAAAAATTTCCCCATGTTAAATCCCCATAGACATCTTCACGGAGTGAAGATGTCTATGGGGATTTAACATGGGGAAATTTTGTTTTCGCAATAAAATCAATATTTGACAAAATTTCACGAAATAAAAAGAAGGCTCATTCTTAAATTTTCCTTTAATTTAATATTATCGAAAAAAATATGGTTTTTGAATTGTTTATATGGCTGTAAAATTTGGGCAGCTTTCGTGAAACAGACAGTAGTACAATGAGCTCATTAACACACAAAAATTGGGTAAATGATTATCAGAATGTGTGCAACAAGTCGCCAATGACTCATGGTCAGGTGCAGCATTATGGTTGAGCTACTGGAATAAATGAAATGCCTGCGATCGCATTTACTAATTTAAAACTGTTTAAATGGTAATTCTACAAAAGTACTCACTGACACAAGCCTTGCCGTCACTGCCGAGAACCAGTGCTTGTCGATCCGGACACACACACCGGACAGGCTGTACCTGGTCCCACGGTAGAGATACACACTCGTGGCTACAGCCAAACTCGGCACACTTGCGCGAGAGTCCTACAATGTACATACACGTGATTACCAAGCTTCCGAATTGATACGCATACAGATCCAATGGGGGATTGAAACTAGTAATCACCATTTGCAAATCTATTTTTAGAGACCCGGTCCTATGCTATAATTATTTCAGTGTTTATTTCTTACTGAACAGCACACAATATGAGTGTATTTCGCTGATGTTTAATTCGAAAATCAGGTAGTTCAGTTCTCATGCAGAAGTCAATTCCGCATGAGCTCCGAATTTTATGTGAACTTTCGATGTAATTTACGAAATAATATAATAGTTATCTTCGCAATCAATATCGGCGAAACAAGGAGATGCGACAATGGAGATGATACCAGGGGCCCGTTTCACTAAACTTCGTGCGAATTAAATGTTCGTAAGTGCAAATTTAGGATCGTCTGGAAATTTCAATTGATGGATTTACATTTATTGAGCATATGCTGCATATTCAATAAATGTCAATCCAATAATTGTTTACAAGAAAACACTGTTAATGTGAAATTTACATACTATCCTAATTTTGCACTTACGAACATTTTAGTCGTACGTACGAAGTTTAGTGAAATGGCCCCAGGGCCGGGACCCATACTCAATAAATAACACAATAAAGTCGCAAACCATATTTACAATGAATTTAAAGTCTGCACTAGTATAACCTTACCAGATGCTGGTATGAGGGTGGGCGTGTAGAAAATGTCGCCAATTTTCCTCAGCTTCAGCAAGAGCGTGCTGGAGTTGAGTGTCTGTACAACCAAGGTCCGAGAGAGCAGCTCTGAGTAGTACAGGCTGTCTCCATTGACGGCTACGGCTACTCCATACGGAACCTGACGGTAGACAGCAATAGCCACTGTATATCCATGTATATAAGTAAAACGCTACGTAGACATGCTTTTTTGAAACTAAAAATGGCAGAAATAGAAAAATATTTTTGCTCATGTCTCGATTTGTGAGACTTATAGGTTAAATTTCATCATCAAATAGTTGAATGACTTTTTCTGTTTTATATTGCGCTTTATAATATGACCCCCCCCCCCTTTCTGAAAAGCTGGCAACGCCCCTGTTGACCATAACCATTTCACGTAAACATAACACTGCTTGCTAAATGCCAGTGGCTTGACTATTTAATTAACCCTTTCATCCCAAAATATCCAACATTGGATACTAGTAGTCAACGCTATTTGCGTTTGGTATATTCCATTAACCCTTAGACCGCTACACACAACAATTGTCGTCTGCTGTTGCTTTTAAAAAAAATTAAGATATCGGTCTAAGGTTTAACACTGAACAATACTGACAACTGCTGCATATCCTAAGTAGGCGGTTCGTTACGAGTCGGCTCATCTGGATCTATAGTTTTAGCACACATTTGTGATATGTATGGTTGAATGGTTAATTAGATAAAAGATGTATTTTTTTTAAATATCCGAAGTATATCCGGATCATCTGAGACTGATGCTACGTAATATAGTGAAAAGAAAGATGAAAAGTCATGCAGAGCATGATGTTATTAGCCGATCAAATCAGGGTAAAGTGCATCGAACATATGTAGGTGTCTCTGGTAACATTGTCAATGGTAAACTATTTTCGACCACAGTTCTGTACCCAGCGTTGACATTTTTCTCGATTTTGTGCAGGTTTTGGAAACCCGTTCCCATTTTACGCGATTATACGTGGCTGAAACTTGTTCTGTTTAATAAATAAAAGCTTTAAATTAGCCCAATAATCGGCGTATGTTGGCGTATATGGCCATTAGAGCCAACTATGGACTTCAACAACAATAACTTCCGGGTTAAATCTCTTCCGGCGTTCAGCTCATTACGTATTCAAAATTGTGTTATTTGGCTATAAGTAAAGTTTTAAACGGAGATAATTGCCAAAAATGCAAACTTTATCGGTTGATGCAATTTGGAAGTGATACAGAAAAATTCGCGTTCGTAGATTACCGAATAGCGGAGAAAAGGGTTGCTACAAACTTTTTCAGAATTCGATGGATAACCAATATATTAGCCGATCTATAAATAGATCGGCTAATAAAAAGACCGTAAGCGCTATCAGTATCACATATAACCAAGGGCTATTGTTTTGTCAATTGCCTCTCAGTTTGGTATTATAGTGACTGGATCCATCATACAATTTAACCCTTTGAACCCGAAAGCCCGCTATAGCAGGGTTTGCAACAGTGCAGATCCAGATGAGCCGTCTCATCAGGATCTGCACTTTTGCAAGTAATTTTCATTTTTTGGACAACTAAAACACCACCTTTTCATAAATGGAAATCTGAAAATAATTTTGTGACTATTTGATTGGTCGGAAAATTAACATATCGCAATCCATTCCAGTTATTTAGGCTTCAAAGGGTCAGGTTGCCATTGCATTACCTGTTCTGTTGGGATACCAGTGTCCTGCCAAATATCCCCCGCGACGTCGTACTGCAGTAGATGGGCGGCGTCGGTGCGATTATCGGCGTTAGTGTCCGTCACGTAGACCATGCTCCCGGAAACAGCGACCCTGCCGGGGTTAGAGAGATCCGACTCCCGGATCACCCGGATGTGTTTCCCATCTAGGTCAGCACGGACGACTCTCGGGCGACTCCCCGCGTCCGTGACGTACAGGTACCTGGCGAAACAGCAATTAAGGAATATATACGCCCACTCCAATGTAAGTATTATTTGATATTTTCCTTAATATGCAACGGATTTTGATGAAATATGGCGCAGCAAACGCGTCTTCATAAGCTGCATTTGTTGGTCTAGGGAGTTTGGGCGAAAATACACATACCACCAAATGCAGCTTAACAAAACGCATAGGCGTCGCCAGGAATATTCCAGCGGGATTCGTCTACCAACCAACGGTAGACGCCGACAGCCGAAGGCTGGAGACGGGGAGTGCACGAGAGGGGTGTCCCCTGTCGATAGACGGGGGGTACGGGGGTCTTCCCCCGGACATTTTTTGATTTCTATGTGCAATTTCCGATGTTCTAATTTCCGTAAGAAAAATATCTGTAAATCTTAGATAAATCGTAGAAAATGACGTTCAACACTCCTCCAAGGAAATCGACCCGAACTTGCGTCTCAGACAACTCTTGCAAGCCAGGTCCCTAAATCATTTTTCAACTTTTACTTTTCACATCGGTCATTTTCATTTATTTTGGTTGTTGAATCGTAGTGGAATTGCCGCGTGTCAGGGGCGTAGCTAGCCAATTTGAATCTGCAGGCCCCGTTGACGACTTCGAGCACCGTTGGTGCGAGTATGCTAGGGGGTCTGGGGGCATGCCCCCCCCCAACAAAAAACAAGAAACGAGGCAAAGCCACGAAGGCCAGGTTTTTTCCAAGCATGGACACTTGGATAACATAATTATACCCACTTTTTGTAGACTAGATTGCCGTGGCCTGCATGTCGCGCCTTGTGGCGAGGCATGGACACTAACAAAAATAGATATAGTAGATGGAAAAACTTTAACGAAAAAACTTTAACCGGGCACACGGACGTACGGGGACGGACGGACGGACGGACGGACGGACGGACGTATGCCAAAATGCCGACGATATCGCGCTTTCCGCAAGCGGGTGCGACAATGATGATAAACACCCATGTGAAGTGTCAAGGTAATGGGTGAAGCAGTTGCAGAGATATAGTACACGAAAAAACTTTAACAAATAAATTCAAAGTAATTTGACCTTGACATTGCGCACAGGGGCCGCACGGTTGGGGGTTATAATGAAAATAAGGACGATGATAAACACCCATGTGAAGTTTCAAGGTAATGGGCGAAGCAGTTGCAGAGATATAGTATAACGAAAAAGTTTTAACCAACACATTTAACCAGACGTACGTTAAAAAGTTAACATTGAAAATGGCTAAGTCAATTACGTAGAAATAATAGGTGAAGGTAAAAAAATGGTCACATGTTGGATAGTTGTATGTGGTAGGCACCCCTGGGTTATGAAGCTGTGAAAGTTTTGTGGTCCTAGGTGGTACAGTACCAAAGAAATGGACTTAAACACGAAAACTTAACATTGTAAACGTGAAAACTTAACATTGAACATGGCTAAGTCGACTGCGCGGAAAAAGTGGGTCAAGTTAAAAATAAGTAACATGTTGGATAGTTGTATGTAGTAGGCACCTCTTGGTTATGAAGCTGTGAAAGTTTTGTGGTCCTAGGTGGTACAGTACCAAAGAAATGGACTTAAACACGAAAACTTAACATTGTAAACGCGAAAACTTAACATTGAAAATGGCAAAGACGACTGCGCAGAAAAAACGGGTCAAGTTAAAAAAAAGAGTAACATGTTGGATAGTGATATGTGGTGGGCACCCCTTGATTATGAAGCTGTGAAAGTTTGATGGTCCTAGGTGGTACAGTAACAAAGAAATGGACTGAAACACGAAAACTTAACATTGATTGTGGACGCCGCCCGCCGCCCGCCCGCCCGGCTTTCACCAATCCAATAGCCTGGATTTTTTTCCAAAAAACCTGGCTAAAAATCGAAACTAGAAGGTAAATGATGCACTCTGGCACATTATTTTCTCCATTTTCTCGAAAATTCTGCAGGCCCGGGCATGCAGTGGCTTAATGCAGCTACGCGCCTGCGTGTCGTGTCTAGGTGGTGGGGTCCAAACACGACATGAATTTAATCTGGCGAGGGAGCAGGGTGGGGGGGGGGGGCTGTAGATGTGTTTTTTTTGGGTGGGGGATGAATATGTACACATACGTAGTATGTACTTTCCTTACCAATAGTCATATTTGCATCCAAAAGTTAAAACTGAAAAAGGGGTTCGTTCGCACCCACCGAACCCCCCCCCCCCCGGCGAAGCCTATGCGACGCGTTTGATGCGCCATATGTCATCAAAATCCGTTACGTAATAAGGACAATATAAAAGAATACGTACTTTGAATCAGACGGATTATGGAAGTTTCAGTACTTGTTGTTGTTGTTAGTACCACGTGATCATACACCTTGGTATTGTTTGCATCAAATAGAAACAAGAAACACTCATGCTGATAACACGGAACCTTTCTACCTATATGTGAATGCAGCCTCCAGAATAGTTGCGAACAGTAACTTGAAATCCACTCCCCCACCGTTTACTACGGACGGTACGTGAGTAGATTGCAAGCCTTAGAGTTACTGTTCGCAACTACCTCTAGAATAGAAACGTACCCCTGTTCCAGGTCCAGAGCTAGCCCCGCCGGCTCCTCGACCTCAAACAACAGCGTCTTCCGGTCGCCGGTGTCGACGTGTAGCCATTCGACGCGGTGCCAGCGATACACGGTACCGTCCAACGTGGGTGCCGACTGCCCCGCGTTACTGAAGTACAGTCGTCGGCTTCGCCAGTCAAATGTCATAGCTGCAGGAAACAGACAATGGGGCGTGTTGTACAATGTGTATTGTATAGGGCATCAGCATAAATTATTACAGGAATGAATGGCATTTTTGTGGAATTTATCGGGGTATAAACTCCACAAAAAGGCTATTCATTCCTTATAATTCCAGCATTTGAATTAAATTCATCAAGAAAATGTGTTTATTTTCCGTTTTCTTAAGAAATATTTTAACTGCGCCTCACCGTTACGGAAAGTAGTTCGGCGTGGGAGTTTACTGGGATATACATTTTGGACAGAGACTTGCTACGGGCCAATCAAATGTTAGGGAATTGTGTAAATATTTTTGTGCTGGAATTATAGTACTTGTATGCAGTAGTTCGAAAAATCCCCTAGAAAACATAATTATAGCTGGACACATATGACAAGGAATAGATAAAACAGCAACACAATTCCCGTATATCATTCCTACAACAGTTTCTGATTGTTTACAGAATCTGAATGAAGTGGCTAAAATATACGTTTCTAATATGCACTCTATAAATATCACGCAATCTGATTGGCTAATGGTCATACATTACAGGTATTTATTACACTCTTGCAAATTATTTGCACGGGTTTCGCTGTGAGAGAAAACCCGTAATCAACTTCTTACAAATAATACACCGTGAAGAGAACACCCGTAATTGCGCGCCTGTTTTCTTGAAAACCACCAGCTACCATGCAAAATGTTTAATTTTTATCACAGTCAAAATAAAGCTATTTTAAAATTTGGAAAGGGTCTCGACTAATCTAGAATGTTAATGTGATTGAACACATTCTAAACATGCACTGAAATATATCTGGCTCATAGAAACAGCTGTGTAATTTGGATTTCAAAAACTTTACATGACGTCACATTTGACGTCACACAACGTAACGTTAAAACGCGGGAAAACACGTCATTGTATAAATATTCATGCGCACAATTCATTGATTATAATCTAAAAAAAAAAAAAAAACTAAATGTGCATATATATCCGCCGTGGAAGTGTAATACATAGGATATTCCATCGTACATGTTTGAATAGCGGAAATAATACACTCGTGTCCGTCGGCGTCCGCGTAAGCAACGAGTTGCTTGCACGGAAGCCGACGCACACTCATGTATTATTTCCCACTATTCAAAATGTACCATGGAATATCCTCTATATCATTGTCGATGAACGGTCACAAATTATTTAAATATACATCCTGTCCAAATGCTTCATGCGTACCATTGGTAAGACGCATGGTTTGTGTTTTTCCGGAATCCATTCTGTCATTAAATGCACAGGTGGAAGACTCGGAACTAGAACCCAATACTTGGCTCATCTGGAAAATGTTATCCCACCCACCCATACACTATGCCTATGGAAATGTGTGGGTGGGGTAACGTTTTCCAAATGAGCCAAGTATTGGGTAATAGGTCCGAGTCTTCAACCTGTGAACATATGCTGTAATCTACGTATCACAAATTAATATGGGGAATGTGTTATTATCATGAGGTTGTATTACCATGTACGAGTCCCACGCCATGGGAACTGTTCAGGAGCGTCGTCCGTTCCGTGCCGTCCAGTCGGACGCTATAGATGCTCCTGTCGGCAATGTCACTCCAATACACCACCTGTAAGCAACACGAACCATCTTTTGGACAAGACACACTGGACAATATAGCAGTGAAACTACACATGCAACACTATGAGTATATTTTACTGGACGGTGGTGTCACAATCGATTGGGACGAGACACTATAGGAATGAATGGCCTTTTTGTGGAATTTATCGGGGATATAAACTTGAAAGAGACACTATAGGAATGAATGGCCTTTTTGTGGAATTTATCGGGGATATAAACTTGGAAAAGTCGTGGGAATACTGAACGAGGCCGGGGGAATGAATGGCCTTTTTGTGCAATTTATCGGGGTATAAACTTGGAAAAGTCGCGGGAATACTGGACGAAGGCCGGAAGGTCTCGTCCAGTATTCCCGCGACTTTTCCAAGTTTATATCCCCGATAAATTCCACAAAAAGGCCATTCATTCCTTATAATTCCAGCATTTGAAATAAATTCATCAAGAAAATGTGTTTATTTTCCGTTTTCTTAAGAATTATTTTAACTGCGCCTGACGGTTACGGAAAGTAGTTCGGCATGGAGTTTACTGGGATATAAATTTTGGACGGAGACTTGCAACGGACCAATCAAATGTTAGGGAATTGTGTAAATATTTTTGTGCTGGATTATTGGACGGTGGTGTCACAATCGATTGGGACGAGACACATTTCGATAAAATAGCAGCGACTCATAATTATTATGAATATATGGCTAGACTGTGGTCACAATAATAACGTTCGATCGAACAGATAATGTTTGCAACTGTACTGGACGGAGCCGTTACCTGATTCAGAGGGTCATATGTGACAGCCCGGGGCTGAGCGGAGTGGGCAACCATGGAAACGTCACCCGCCACACCGTCGTCCAGTGAGACAAACCCAACGTCGCCCGAATCTTGCAGTGTGCACAACAGCATCTCCTTCGGTACTGTAACATTAAATTACACGGATTGGTTTAGCGGACTTTATTTGAATAATCACGTCACAAACCTGTTTTATCATCATACGTTAACCAGGTTCAGCTATTTGTTCACTGCCTTCCAGAGTTACACCCATGTTTTCTTGTATTGTACTTCATTGTGTTATAATTCCAGCACAAACATATTTACACAATTCCCTAACATTTGATTGGTCCGTAGCAAGTCTCTGTCCAAAATTTATATTCCAGTAAACTCTCATGCCGAACTACTTTCCGTAACCGTCAGCCGCAGTTAAAATAATTTGGGAAGGGAAGTAACTCGTGATTGTTTATATTCGATAACATATTTAGGCCATACAAAAGTAGTTTGGTTCTCAGACACGGAGTTTGCGGACAGTGGTGAGGGAGGGCGATTTTGTTTACTATATTTTTTTTCTACCAGATATTTGTCTTTGATTCATTTTTTTCAAGTAGCCAGATGCATTTTGTATGTCTATTGATCATGTGATACACATATAAGTATATGTTTAATAAAGCTATTTTAACGTCTTTAGATGTGAAAACTCATTGAACATTTAACCCTTAGACCGCTATCTTATTTTTTTGTCGTCTGCTGTTTATTTTCTATTTTCCATTTTTATCATTAAAAACATGCTTTAACAGCACTTTAGAATAATTTACAACATGCTTTGACAGCACTTCAGAATCATTTCCAATGGAAATGATTCTGAAGTGCTGTCAAAACATGTTTTTATTGAGAAATAAGGCAAGATATAAAAGCAACAGCAGACGACAACTGTTGTGAGTAGCGGTCTAAGGGTTAACATAGTTTTACATGGTAGTGTTTTTGATCGATCATGTGGCGAATTGACAATATGTTTTCATTTGTCCATGCTGGAATTTTTTCTGACGCGGCGATATGTAATAACCAAAGTACTGTTTTATGGCCTTATAATGTACCTTGGCGATATTGCGAAATGCTAACAACTGAAGTCATTCGTGTAAGAAGTGGCCGGCTAACTCCATGAAGAAGTTAGAAATCTTCTTATCCCGTCAACACAGTGCGTATGTGCTGTGAAACACGGTGCCGTGAAACATTTTTGATATCCAGTCAATACAATTTTTCATTTTACAGCCATTTGTAGGTGTTGACGGGATAAATAGAAAAGTAGGTTAGTGCCGTGAATGGGAAAACATATCTAGCGCGGCAGGGAAACGGGATGTGCTCGGCAGAGCCTCGCCCATCCCGTTTCCTGAGCCTTGCCAGATATGTTTTCCCATTCACGGCACTAACCTATTATTCTCTATATCCACAGACACCATCATATCAATTAGCAGAAACAGTGCAACCGATCTACAGCAGCCATTCATGAGAAGACACACAACTGGCTGTTGTAGAAAGGTGTCTGTTGTAGGGAGGTTATATATGTAGTCAGCTGTGTCCATTTGGGATATACATGGCTGTTGTCTACAGAGCAGAGTTGTTGTAGAGATTTGGCCGTTGGGGTGGTTCGACTGTAATACTATACGGTGTCTATATACCTTGACAGGTACGGCTGTCGGTGGCGAGGGCCAAACCACCGTATGTGGGGCAGCTGCAGTGGTAGTCGGCGCCCAGGCCCGGCAAACAGAGGTGGGAACATCCGCCCCGCCCCTCCTCACGACACGGGTGGTCGCCTACAACGGGAACATCTATAGAGAATACTAGGACAGTGTCTTTTAATATCAGGCCGCGCTTTAAAAGTGATGTAACTACGACAACAAAATTTTAGATTTTTAAAATCGGTCCACAAATTCCAGAAATATTAAAAAAAAATCTAATTTAGCCCCCATGTTAAATTCCCATAGAAAAACTGTATTTTCCCTATAAAATAAATATTTGATGGAATTTCATTACATTAAAAATTTGGGCGACGGCGTCTTTTTGTTATTTATGAAAAAGTACTTACATTTAAATAAATTTTATATTTAATGTACCTAATAACCAAAAGGTTCGGCGGCTGCACAATGTGGAACAAACAGTAAGTGATATACTGAAAGCGGACATGTGGTTAATGAAAGGTATTTCTAAGGTATACCATGTTTTCTCCGGCTCCACACTCATATCAATGCTTCATTTTCAGACTACGGCTAATTGTGTCTAGCCATCGATCCAGACCGCCATTTGTTATAAGGTCACTTTAATGACAATTTAATAACTATGTTTATTTGAGACCAGACATTCGCCGTCTATATCGTGTTTTAGTGTGCTGGGGCCCGTTTCACTAAACTTCATACGACTAAAATGTTCGTAAGTGAAAACTTATGATAGTCTGTAAATTTCACATTAATAATGTGTTCTTTTAAACAATTGTTGGATTTACATTTATTGAGCATATGCAGCCTATGCTCAATAAATGTAAATCAATCAATTGAAATTTGCAGACGATCCTAAATTTGCACTTACGAACATTTTAGTCGTACGAAGTTTAGTGAAACGGGCCCCAGATTTGCCTGAATTAAAGTGTCACGTCTGTAAACGGGACACCATGGAGACCCTCCAGGGTTGACTATGATTCAATATATAGAATAAATAGTTATATATGATTCAATATACACACTACAGTAAAACCTCGGTAAAACTGACAATATAGGGACCGGTTGAGCGAGGTTATACTGTATAGTGTAATTTGAATCACCAGGGATTCCGCTGGCGATCGCCACTTTCGCAATTGGCGATAAAAATAAACAATTGGCGATAAAAAATTACAATTTTCGAAAAAAAAGAAAATGATTTTGTTATTATTTTTTTTTTTTTGAAGTGGCGAATTTTTTATTTTCCCCAGCGGAATCCCTGAATCACATATTATCCGTATCATTATGTAGCTTGAATCAAAAGTGTCTACTACTGGCCTGAGTATGTGTGAAACGAAATGACAGTGGGTTGATGTAGACGATTGTTAGAGGACTCGAAAAATGGCTTTCAAGTCCTCTGATGTAATTTTCTTTGTTTGTTTTATCAGAGTCCTCGGACCGAATTCCATTCATTCCGTATTATTTATATGTACTTTACCGATAGACTGAGGACTCAGAACAATGAAGTCGTCCTCGCAGTATCGATGCTCTGATGTACGTTTCTTTCTTTGTTTTATCAGAGTCCTCGGACCGAATTCCATTCATTCCGTATTATTTATATGTACCGATAGACTGAGGACTCCGAACAATGGAGAGAACATAGAGAATAGTAGGTTAGTGCCGTGAATGGGAAAAATTATCTGGCAAGGCTCAGGAAACGGGATGGGCGAGGCTCTGCCGAGCACATCCCGTTTCCGTGCCGCGCCAGATATTTTTTCCCATTCACGGCATTAACCTACTATTCTATTTATCCCGTCAACACCTACAAATGGCTGTAAAATGCAAAAATAGTATTGACTGGATATCAAAAATGTTTCACGGCACCGTGTTTCACGGCACATACGTACTGTGTTGACGGGATAAAATGAAGTTCTCGCAGTATCGGTGCTGCGAGGTTGTGTGCCTGTGTGTGTGTATAATACTCAGTACTGTTTTACATATTTCAGATACGCCATGCGATTTTGTACCTAAGAACATGTGCGATATCATAAAAAATATATATCTACAAAATTTCCGTAAATAACGTCGAAAGATGATGAACTTTTCATAGCAAATGCGGAATTCGATTCTGCATTTGCTACGAAAAGTTCATCATCTTTCGACGTCATTTGCAGAAAATATCACAGTTTGTGTGAATATATTTCATGAAAAAACGCACATGGTCTTAATAGTTACAAAATCACATGGCGTGTCTCATATCCTTTTAGTAGAACCATATATTTATATTATTCCCGGTGTCTTTGAATACAGCGTATTTATTCCCCATGCCTTTGTATAGTCAAGGTGTATGATCACGTGGTACTAACAACAACAGCATGTACCGAATCAAAGTACGTATTCTTTTATAGTGTCCTTATTACGTAACGGATTTTGATGAAATATGGCGCATCAAACGCGTCTTGTTAAGCTGCATTTGGTGGTCTCTGTATTTTCGCCCAAACTTCTGTCGTTTTTGCGAAGAATCGATTTCCGTGTCTCCGACACGGAAATCGATTCTTCGCAAAAACGACATAAGTATGTGCCAAACTCCCTGGACCACCAAATGCAGCACATGAAGACGCGTTTGCTGCGCCATATTTCATCAAAATCCGTTGCATATTAAGGAAAATATCAAATAATACTTACTTTGGAGTGGGCGACGTTGTTGTTGTTGTAACCACGTGCTCATGCACCTTATAATCACGACGCAGCTTTATTATTATACATTGATTTCAATGATTGAATACAATCTATACATTGCTGACGCACCAAGCCAGCTGCACCTTTTAACCCGATCGATACAAACGCAATAACAACATGTCATGTTGACTGCTGTTATATCTTCCATGTCGTGATTAACACACATCTACGGAGCCTCGCAGGGGACGTAGAATTCTTTTTTTGTATTAATTCGTTCCCACGAAATAACAATTCGTTCCCTCAATTTAACAATTCGTTTCCACGAATTAACAATTCCCACGATTTAACAATTCGTTCCCTCAATTTAACAATTCGTTTCCACGAATTAACAATTCCCACGATTTAGCAATTCGTTCCCTCAATTTAACAATTCGTTCCCACGAAATAACAATTCGTTCCCATGGGAACGAATTGTTAATTAGTGGGAACGAACTGTTATATCGTGGGAACGAATTGTTAATTCGAGGGAACGAATTGTTAATTCGAGGGAACGAATTGTTAAATTGAGGGAACGAATTGTTAATTCGAGGGAACGAATTGTTATATCGTGGGAACGAATTGTTAAATTGAGGGAACGAATTGTCATTTCGTGGGAACGAATTGTCATTTCGTGGGAACAAATTGTCAATTCGAGGGAACGAATTGTTAATTCGAGGGAACGAATTAATAAAACAAAATCCATGTCCCCTGCGGGGCTCCGTACAGATCCATTATACTGCTAACCGAGTTATTGCTATTCAAAATGCTTTCAGCGATATCGGTTTTCAAGGGGACTGGCTCAGACGTGCGAAAATAGGTGGTCTCCTACAGCTTAGTGGGCGTTATTAACCTGATTACGTTAGTAATACCCCCTCCCCAAAAATTGGGACTGTATCGTCTATTTTTATTCTTTATATTTGAAAGTACAGTCCACACTCGTTTACTCAACGTCCAAGGGTAGCAATTTTGAGTTAACACGAGTTATTATTAAGGAACACATGCACCTGTAATAAAGAAGTTGACTTTGAGAAGTAGTTTGACTTAAGAGAGCTTTGAGGTAACGAGTATAGACCGTGTATGGTGTATGCTATGACCATTCATTTGAACCGTCTACACGAGTTCAATCGAGTGGCTATATCATGGACAATTGTCGAGAAGTTTTTAGGAGTTTCCAGCAACACGGTAACCAATGTGGTTTTCACAATCTACAATTGGGCCACCTAACTGTACATGCGCATTTTATAGTACTCGTTTGGGCGTTCTGACACAAATTTCGGGTTAGGTGAACGTACTTTATGTACGCTGTGGTTGTGTGGACGGTTACATTACGCAACATGGAACTGCGTGTACAGTTAACTATACGTACCCTGGGGTTGAATGTACGGGGGATTACCTTGGGTACCCTGGGGTTGCGTGGACGGTTTACTGTACGTACCCTTGGGTTGTGTGGACGGGTTAAGAGAGGCGATGGAGAACAGCTCACGGGTACCGAGACCAGAGATCTCCTGTGTCCACACGGGATCGTCCGTCTGTATGACCAACGAGTAGATGGCCGTGCTGAACCACGTGCTCACGACGGCCGTATTGTCGTAGACGGCGAGCCCGTACCCCGGGGCGCCCTGGGCGATATCCGACATGGCCCGTTGTTCCCGCACGCCCTGGCCCCGGATACTGCACGAGAAGACGCCGTGGGCTCGGGCGTCCACCCAGAAAAGTTCCCTGAAACACATACATGGGCAATATATAGTGAACTGGTTAAACATATTGTAATAGATAACACACACTACGTGTATTAACACTTTCACTTTTAAATAATTCACATATACTTGTTCATGCTATGTTTTTAACTAGTTCATTAATCGTATGTGGAATATTTTTTTTAATAATCTGAAAAATACTCCAAAATTCTATAGATGTAGAGGAGACGCTCGTTAGGAGCTGGTTTATCGGGATCTACAAGTATTTGCAAATGTTGGTTTTAATGTCTGTAAGGTTGAGACGGTTATATATACTAGTAGGTTAGTGCCGTGAATGGGGAAAAATATCTGGCAAGGCTCAGGAAACGGGATGTGCGAGGCTCTGCCGAGCACATCCCGTTTCCGTGCCGCGCCAGATATTTTTTACCATTCACGGCACTAACCTACTATTCTATTTATCCCGTCAACACCTACAAATGGCTGTAAAATGCAAAAATTGTATTGACTGGATATCAAAAATGTTTCACGACACCGTGTTTCACGGCACATACGCACTGTGTTGACTGGATAAATGTAAGTACGCTGTACATACATTGTATTGCTATCACTAATTACATACCTTATATCAATATTGATTAAATTGTTCTGCCGACACATACATTACTATATATTTAAAACAGGAAGTACATTGGTTAAAACTTACATTACATGACCAACACACACACACACACACACGCACACACGCACGCACGCACGCACGCACGCACGCACGCACGAACACACACACACACACACACACGTGAAATATGAACTACAAGCCAATAGTCTTGTATATGCACATCTGTTAATAACGGTTTTCAAGCAAACATTATGTCCATGCTTTCATCATTTGGTTTCTTTTTGAATCCAAAACACAGAACATTTACACAACATAACAAATAGTAGCATTAAACTACATTTTATTACAGTATTTTTCAACAATTAACGGTATTGTTGGATACAAATACAACTAAACGACAGTTATACCTGTGCGTCGTCGATGAAATATACAGAAACAAAACATTGTGCCTAGTTTTATCAAAACGCCGATGTCCGTTCCATAATTGCTAATCATTACATGTATAATATACGTCACATACATACATGAACAATAACTAGCTTGGCGGACGGATGGATTGGTGTATGGCGCCCGCTGGTCTGGTATTCGCAGGCTTTCACATATTATCATGCGGTGCCTCATTCCTGAGATAGTTCAGAGAATACATTCCGGGATAAGGCCTGGGGAACAGCTGCTATTGTGGGACACGTGCCGCTCTGTCTGACAGCCGGGACTCGCTATGAATTCCCGGATTCATTATGGCAGGGCGGTAATTGTGGCCGTAATTTGAGAAATTGGGTTATTGGACTTGTGACCAGTATAACCCCTGAACAAATGGCGCATTCCCGTATCCTGATAATGATCTATATTGCTTGTTAGAAGCATAACGAGTGTTTTATTGATCGAATGACGATCAGTGCAGATCCTGATCAGACTATGCGGACGCACAGGCTGATCTGGATCTACACTGGTCGCACGCAAAACAAGTATTCCCCATTTCCCCAGTCACAGCCACAATTAAGAGATAAAAACGTCAGCCTCCGCGACTACAGATGGTACAGTAACGGTAGAAATGTGCAATGCATTTGTGTCGAATTTTCGAAGAAAGCAATATGCGTCCCGTTGAGGCATGTATGAAATAATTGGAAGTTGTATTTTGAGAAGCGCTCTGTTGTCTTTGTTGCATCGTATGACCAACGCTGAAGACGTACAGGTTAGAGAATACCAAATGGTGTACAATCGCAAAAGTAGTCCGGTATACAAAAATAGTGCGGGTGTTTTGAGGCCACAGACACAGCTTGCTTGCAAACCTTGATCAATTACTACCCAGTTTCACTTGAGGAGCATTTTGGGGTGCTTTTAACACCAGTTTTCAGCATATTTATAGCATTAAAAAAAAACACTGAACTTGTTGGTCACGTGATGTAAACAAAGTTTCATTGGCACAAAAATGTAAACAATCTTAGGAGTGAGTGAACCTATTGTTTAATGCATGCAGAACCGGTACAGCCTGGCTGCAGGTCATGTACGAGTAAGTCCCACAGCATCCATACGAAAAGTAGGAGAGACTGGCCTCATTGGAATGTCTATATTGGATGGGTTATGGTTTTATTCTATTGACATAAAGTGCTTCTTATTCGCAATTGTAAACACGGTTCCGATTATTCTTAGGATCCCGTCCCTCCTCCCGTATCGCCGTTCACAAATAAATCGTGGTTTTCTGTGGGTGTTCAATAATAAATTTCCGATCAATCAATTAATCAACAGGACATAGATGTTGTCAAGCATTTAGTAAAACAGGGTTGACCGATACGCGGTAACGAGCGCTGTTCCCTAGTGCTGTTCCTGTTCAATCCTCGACCAGGGCAGTAATTGAGATAGTATAGTGGTCGCCAGATCGGACAAGTGGATTTTCTCCATGTACCCCGGTTTCCTCCCACATTATATACTACTCGTATATGACAACGAAAGCATTTATATAAGTACTCTGGGCCCGGTTGTTCAAAACATCAGGGCCCAGTTGTTCAAAACACCAGTTAGCATAACGGACTATTAAATCCTTAACGGACTGTTAAATTCTTAACTGAATGGTTAAAATCTCTGTTAAAACAGAGATTTTAACCATTCAGTTAAGGATTTAACAGTCCGTTAAGCTAACTGGGCCCGGTTGCTCAAAACATCCGTTAGCTTAACGGACTGTTAAATCCTTAACTGAATGGTTAAAATCTCTGTTTTTGTTTTAACAGAGATTTTAACCATTCAGTTAAGGATATAACAGTCCGTTAAGCTAACTGATGTTTTGAACAACCGGGCCCAGGTGGATATTTATAATCGTTGTAATAAAAATAAAGTTTTTTTTCTCTAAAAAAGTACATGGCAATCTGCGATTTCAGGCGAACATGAGAGCGGTGCCAGTTAATCGTCCACGATAGCGTAAATCCCCACAAGTCACACATGGAAGGCCGATGCCGTATGTAAATCAATATAGTAGATTACCAAGATTGACTGGAGGCCGTTGATCGTGTTCAGCATGCTAATCAATTTTGTTGACTTGAAATTGCACTTGACTTAGTCCGACTTCCATTTGCACCTAACGTAGGTCTACTCGGGTTTGCACTTAGCGATAATTTGGATATGACAGAAAAAATGGGGCGTATGCGTTTTGCGGCCTGTGTAGATCCACATTTATCCCGTCAATACAGTGCGTATGTGCCGTGAAACACGGTGCCGTGAAACATTTTTGATATCCAGTCAATACTATTTTTGCATTTTACAGCCATTTGTAGGTGTTGACGGGATAAATAGAATAGTAGGTTAGTGCCGTGAATGGGAAAACATATCTGGCGCGGCACGGAAACGGGATGTGCTCGGCAGAGCCTCGCCCATCCCGTTTCCTGAGCCTTGCCAGATATGTTTTCCCATTCACGGCACTAACCTACTATTCTCTATAAACCGGTGCATCATTAAGTTACGTTGCGGAGTCTCGAAAGCTAACGTACAGCGGTATAGGATCATGTGATCTATTGTTCGGTTTTGCACATGAGTTGTGATGTAAATCTTATTTTTCATCAATACGACTGCCGTTTCTTCCGTGTAAAGATGACAATGATGTTCAAGCCGTTAACATTACGAATCAGACACTATCACATTTATAATATACATGGCAGCATTACTTGGGTAGTTAATCCGAAAATTCAGTAGAGAAACTGTACTGGTTGCAAATGCAAAATAAGTTTATATGCATTTTCTGTACATAATTCAGACTAAGTACAGTTGCTAATTTCGCTAATCTTTATTTCTGCATGACATGACGAATGAATAAAGAGACGAAGTGTCGCTAACTAGTCGCCATATGTCAGAGTTCTCTGACAACAAAGCACAACGGTTCGGTTGTGTCCTCGAGTGAGTCATTCGTGGTGTGAATTACAGACGCCTATTGTTACATGCGCCGCTCTGTCTCTGAAGGCGCCGATAACAACCGGGAGGTTTGAGAGCCATTGTCCTACAGGAGCCAGTGGGCCGTTTCACTAAACTTCGTACGCCTAAAATGTTCGTAAGTGCATAATTATGATAGTCTGTAAATTGCACATTAACACTGTTTTCTTGTAAACTATTATTGGATTTGCATTTATTGAGCATAGGCTGCCTATGCTCAATAAATGTAAATTCATAAATTGAAATTTCCAGACGATCCTAACTTTGCACTTACGAAGATTTTAGTCCTACAAAGTTTAGTGAAACGGGCCCTAGGAACGGAACGGGACGTGATTTGTGGCTGTGACTGACTGGAGAAATGGGGCTTATGGCAGTTGTGACCAGTGTAGCTCCTCATCAAATAGCACACCCCTCTAACCTGATAACGATATATATTGCTTTATAGAAGCATGACGGGTGTTTCGTTGATGGAATGACAAACAGTGCAGATCCTGATTAGACTGTGCGGATGCACAGACTGATCTGGATCTACACTCGCCGCAAAACCAATAAGCCCCATTTATTCAGTCACATCCAAATTATTGGGAGGACTTTTTGAATATCTATAGCGTGGTACTGACTGACGAAATCTGGACTATGCTATTTGTGGTAAGTTTTCAAACTCAGGTAGTTTGACCGCTCTGTTTGTTGAAATGCGTGCATCCCGTTATCTGAGTACACCACCAACAGTGGAGATCCGGATTAGAAACATGTTTGTCGTAGTGACATGTTTGTCCCATATCCTACATGTACATACATTTCTCAAGTAATTTTATGCAAGTACAGTGAAACCTCTCTAAACCGGACACCAAGAAAACACATGTGATCTTATTTTGAATTTCTTGGGTCATTTATTTCAGGTGATACTGTCTGTTCGTGATCGCATGGCACACGCCTATGGCTCAGAATGATCAAATGCCTGATTTACAGCGAAACCTCTCTAAGCCGGACACACTGAGGACAATTGTATTTCCCGCTCTACCAGCTGGTTCTACCCAGGTTTGTCATATAGCGGTTTGATCCGCGGGTATTTAATGCCTAAGAGTCAAATGGGACCCTTAAATCGAGCAACGAACAAACAACCATAGTCCCTTAGCTACTAGGCACAACGCGAAGTAGGGAATTACAGTAAGTGTTAACTTTATTTAGAAACATTAGATAGCTTAATATACTTGCAAATTAATTGAAGTAATACGTAAGAATTTTAGATGCACTTGAGTACAATATGACAATCAAACCTACAAGGAAGTCCTACAAATTGCTCCAAAATCCTAAGGCTACGGCTAACCATGAGAGTTCATGATCTTCTCTCTAAAGCAATTATGGTCATATACAGAACGTGGTACGTCTCTGTAGTTGTGAAGGTCGTAGTTAGAGGATCCTCTAACTACGACCTTCACAACTACAGAGACGTACTACGTTATGTATATGACAATAAGTGCTTTAGACTCCGATTATAGGTACGTATAAGTACAAAACTATATATGGCCATCACAGTTTCGCGTAAAAGGTCAGATCAATCATGGTGAGATAGCGAATCCATTAAGCCATCCAATATACCATAATAACTTCTATATAATAACTTCTATATAATAACTTCTATATAATAACTTGCTCCGCCGGAGAAACACTTTCCTATCAAGTTTACTCGCGTTGTGCATCACGCATGATCTACACTGCACGAACTGGGCTTTTGTAGCCGTGACAACAGCCAATCAGAAATGATCCTCGGGGAACAACATATTCCCACATTTGTGGTTGTGGCTGGAGAAATCGGGCTTATGGCATCGGCGCTGTCTGAACAGGGTCTGCCTGCTCGCCATTCCGCGCGTCTTATTTCGAAAACAAAAAACCAACACATTATAATTCCAGCACAAAAATATTTACACAATTCCCTAACATTTGATTGGTCCGTAGCAAGTGTCTGTCCAAAATTAATATCCCAGTAAACTCCCAAGCCGAACTACTTTCCGTAACCGTGAGGCGCAGTTAAAATAATTCTTTAAGAAAACGGAAAATAAACACATTTTCTTGATGAATGTATTTCAAATGCTGGAATTATAAGGAATGAATGGCCTTTTTGTTGAATTTATCGGGGATATAAACTTGGAAAAGTCGCGGGAATACTGGACGAGGCCTTCCGGCCTTCGTCCAGTATTCCCGCGACTTTTCCAAGTTTATACCCCGATAAATTCCACAAAAAGGCCATTCATTCCTATAATATAATTATGTCTCTGTGACTGGAGAAATGTGGTTTGTGGGACTTATGACCATTTTTGCTTTTGATCAAATAGCAGACTCATGTAGACTGATACATGTGTAACGATCTACGTTGCTTGTTAGAAGCATGACGCGTGTGTCATTGGTGTAATGACGAACAGTGCAGATCCTGATCAGACTGTGCGGATGCACAGGCTGATCTGCACCTACACTGGTCACAGAACACATAGGGCACATTTCTGCAGTCACATATCCTTCTTTGACTATCAAATTGCACTAGTGGACCAGGATCAAGACTGATCACAAAGCCACATGTCTCTAGTGAGAGCCACATCTGTGTATAACGATATGGCCTGCTCAGGGTTCATGTCGGTGTGACAGACGTGGTGATAACTAATGCTGGTTTTAGCTGGCTGAAACAGATACTTTGGTTAAATGCCATCCATAGAATACAAGAAGGCCGTCGTCTGTTAGGGATGGCTAGGAGTGTACAAATTGCTCGCTTAGCGATGTACACTCCGTTGGGCTGGTTGTAAGGTTCGACCCATGCGGTTTCGCCTTGGGTTGGGGCGCCGTTTGGTCGTCTAGGTACGGGTGTTAACCCGGGACTCTGAGATGTAGGCGAATTCCTAGAAACGATCGATTGCGTGCTAATAAAGTATAATTGCAAAACAACTACGTTGTTCGTCTTATAGACGTTCCAGACAGGGTGAACCGCAGATGGTGATCACAAGAACGTTACATACGAGGGATGTTCACAAAATACCGGGGGTGCGTTTCACTAAACTTCGTACGACTAAAATGTTCGTAAGTGTAAATTTAGGATCATCTGTAAATTGCAATTGATGTATTTACATTTATTGAGCATAGGCTGCATATGCAGCCTATGCTCAATAATTGTAAATCCAATAATTGTTTACAAGAAAACATTGTTAATGTGAAATTTATGTGAAATCATCATTTTGCAATTACGAACATTTTAGTCGTATGAAGTTTAGTGAAACGGGCCCCCGGTTCTGTAAAATCCATGTTTGTTGGGTTAACTGTCTGAAATTTCACATACGGATATGATTGATACATGCCGCATCGATTTAATATTCACAACTCAACGTAAATATATCATGGACATTTTTATCGTTACTAACGCAACGTCATCACGCGATATGCGGCCCAACGTTAAAATGACTTATATAACTGCTATGCTCCTTATTGTTCAATATAAGAAGAACATGTCTATGCTTTTAGTTCATGATCGCACAATGAGTTATAATTTTTCAATATAAACACAACGGTACTGTATGCACTCCCGACAACGGTGTTGCCAAGAAATGTACCTTTGTTAAAAAATATCATGATTATAACATTATAACAAAATAACATTATTGACTGCTGACGTAACCGAAGTGGGTTCCGGCTTTTCGTGTACGAGATTAAAACAAAAGAAGTCACAGGGGCCAAGCTTGGACGAATATGGAGGATGGAATAATAGCTCCCATTCACGATATTTAATGATAGATGCATCCCCTGTAACTGCTAGATTTGAAAAAAAATGTACCGACATCCCCTGTCCACTATCTTTCAACTCAAGCACAATTGGTAACACGCATGGCCTTCTGCTCCATGTTCAGCATCGTTGGGATCCATCTATCTCTAGGTCTCCTCATATTTAAATCTGTTTAATCACACTATGGAGTGTGCCGGTAGTGAGTTCAACCGATATGATAGTTCACGCACAATGATCCGTCGACCCAGAATTTTACTTCGGGTCGCAAAACCTGACGATGTCACTTTTTGGACGCCCATGTCTGGCCTAGCCTTCGCGCCTTTCCGACTATCCGACTATATCGCTAATAAAGTGTCACACAGATGGTTCGCTTTCACCACATAAATGTCACATCATCAATATCTCGTCTTGATTTATGCGTTTAGATGAACAATTTAATAGCACACTTGGTTCTTCCGGCATGTTCTCATAGACAGAGCAGACAGTCATTACCGGTCATGACGTCATATTTTTCAAATATGTCGTCGCATAAGAAAAGTCAATTAATGTCGCTATTATTTACCAACATTTATATGACCCAACAACAAACACACGGAAACGCCAGCACTTCTCATTCTGCCTTCTTTCAAATATATGCATACAAAATTACGTTACTTGGGCCGCAATCCAAAACATGACGTTACCATAGTAACTGCAACACGAGCAAAACACATTATTTTCATACGTTGTCTTGGACTGATGGGAAACTCTTGGCCAGGCTACAAGATATCCAAATTTGGTTGATATGCGATAGAAGATGATAACACGTTGGGACTTGTCCGGGTATTTTATGAACACACTTCGTACACGTATGTTGTCTGAAATTTTGGATGCTCCCATATTCTGCCTACATCAGCACGTATCGCCGTCATTAACAGGGTCCTAATGCAGCGGGCATAATGCCATCGAGCACGTTAATAATTTACACATTGTGACCGCACTGTATCCGCAAATGCCATGTCCCAAAGGTCTAATGCACTATACAGTGGGGTCAGCGTGTAAGTGCACACACGAACGAACCAACCTGTCGTGTTCGTTCGTGTGTGCACTTACACGCTGACCCCACTGTATACATATAGGCACACATCTGAACTGAACTTCATACACAGCTGGCTGATATCGATGTTCCCCATCCTCTACACATTAAAATATCAACGAGGGTGGGGAGCTCTAGGGTGTGGGGAGTATGGGGTTGGGGGGGGGGGGTGGGGGGGTGGGGGCGGAATTGGATAGCTGTGTGTTATATCTGAAGTTCGCATGGTCTTGATAGAATCATGACCCCGAGAGATGTTGGCTTGAAGATGAGCTCTCTTACACACGGGGTGTTTCAGATGATATCTCAGATACCAGGGGGCCGTTTTTACTAAACTTCCTACGACTAAAATGTTCGTAAGTGCAAAATTATGATAGTCTGTAAATTTCACATTAACAATGATTGCTTGTAAACAATTATTGGATTTACATTTATTGAGCATAGGCTGCATATGCAGCATATGCTCAATAAATGTAAAGCCATCAATTGAAATTTATAGACTATTCTAAATATGCACTTACGAACATTTTAGTCGTACGAAGTTTAGTGAAAAGGGCCCCCGATATCTCTTTGTAGGCGGCATATGTCATACAATGTATATCAACCCAACAAACACTTTTATCTGATCACATTCTAAACAGTTTGTTAATTTGTTATTTGTTAATACATCTCCGTTATTAGTTGAATTCATTTAATAACATTAAATGAATAACAATTGATTGCCAAACGTGCTCCAAACACACATGCCCCCATATGTGCCCTGTATTGTACTGTACACGGAGTGCTACATGGATCTGACGCATTCCGCCATGTCAAACAAACAGGCAACATATACAGCACGCCATACATTGCAGGCGATACTAATTGCTAACAATTCGGAGGGACTCACGGAATATTCCGCCATGTCAAACAAACAGGCAACGACATATACAGCACGCCATACATTGCAGGCGACACTAATTGCTAACAATTCGGAGGGACTCACGGAATATTCCGCCATGTCAAACAAACAGGCAACGACATATACAGCACGCCATACATTGCAGGCGACACTAATTGCTAACAATTCGGAAGGACTCACGGAATATTATCACATGCAACAAAATTCCGTCATATTGTAACAATGCTACGGAGCCCCGCAGGGGACATGGATTTTTTATATTAATTCGTTCCCACGATATAACAATTCGTTCCCTCGAATTAACAATTCGTTCCCACGAAATGACAATTCGTTCCCTCGAATTAACAATTCGTTCCATCAATTTAACAATTCGTTCCCTCGAAATAACAATTCGTTCCAACGAATTAACAATTCGTTCCCGTGGGAACGAATTGTTATTGTTATTTCGTGGGAACGAATTGTTAAATTGAGGGAACGAATTGTTAATTCGTGGGAACGAATTGTTAATTCGTGGGAACAAATTGTTAAACTGAGGCAACGAATTGATATTTCGTGGGAACGAATTCATAATAAAAAAAAGATTCTATGTCCCCTGCGGGGCTCCGTACAATGCAGATAGGTTCAATAGATCTAGCAGCTTAATCCATGTGGTACATGTACCTTATATGTACACATGATACCAGGCTTGTGCCTCTCTAAACCTCTCTAAACCGGACTCCCTAGGACGTCCCCAGCCATTCTCAGACATATGTATGTGATTTGCAAAGTATGAACACACATCATCATCGGAGATAGATGACCATCAAAATACAGTGCAACCTCTCTACAACAGCCACCCATGGGAAGACGCAAAACTGGCTGTTGTAGAGAGGTGGCTGTTGTAGGGAGGTTAATGATAAATTAAATTATGTCGTCCGCTGTTTATTTATTTTCTTCGATAATTCTCATCAAAAATATGCTTTGGCAACATTTTAGAATCATTTCCAATGGAAATGATTCTAAAATGCTTTCAAAACAAACATGTTTTTATTGAGAAATAAGGCAAACGCAACAGCAGACGACACGTTTAGTGCTCAGCAGTACAAATGTTAAATACAGAGGAAATCATCCATTTGGGATATAAAATAGCGGCTGTTATAGAGAGTGTGTTGTTGTAGAGAGGTGGCCGTTCGGGGAGGTTCGACTGTAATTTCACATATGTTTTCTTGAAGGCCGGTTTAGAGAGGTTCCACTGTACTATCACGTTTATGAAATCAGGCAAGGCAGGGACTATAATTGTTCCTTTTCACAAGATATCATTCTACATTCGCTCCTTTTACAAGCAATAAGGCCCCAAACTACACAATTTGGACCGGATTTCTATAAATAAATTCAACGGGAGATAACTAGCTACGATCCCCCATTGTAAGCATATTATCATTCTCGCGTACCGTAGTTGTAAATATGTACAGATCATGCTGGCATGGATATGCACAATATACGCCAGTAATTTCAAGTTGTCATTATATGCACATTTAATGTGCAACCTAATTATTACACGTCATCTGAGGTTATATTTTCAACTATTCAACGTGTTTAACTTCGGAGATCTTTGGTAGAAACGTATAGAAGAAATGCCTTTAATGGACCACCATACTATAATTCCAGCACAAAAATATTTACACAATTCCCTAACATTTGATTGGCCCGTAGCAAGTCTCTGTCCAAAATTTATATCCCAGTAAACTCCCATATGCCGAACTATTTTCCGTAACCGTGAGGCGCAGTTAAAATAATTCTTAAGAAAACGGAAAATAAACACATTTTCTTGATTAATTTATTTAAAATGCTGGAATTATAAGGAATGAATGGCATTTTTGTGGAATTTATCGGGGATATAAACTTGGAAAAGTCGCAGGAATACTGGACGAGGCCTTCCGGCCTTCGTCCAGTATTCCCGCTACTTTTCCAAGTTTATACCCCGATAAATTCCACAAAAAGGCCATTCATTCCTATAACATACACGGGAAACTTCGAGAATGATCGCATAGCAAAACAAAGTGAGATTAGTTCGACAATTACTGCGAGTGCTACTAAATAGACTATGACAGTAATCAGGCAACAACGTCCTATGGATGCAGAGCTACTCTTTACAACAGATATACATGTACATGCATGTAGTTATGTGCGGGCATATATTTGTATGTATATCAGATTGAAGACAATGTTCTATGACTGCAAACAAGCTTTAGGACATTGATGTCACCTTGAGTTAGTGAATATGTTTTGGATACAAACCACGTTATACACCAGGTTACGGAAAACTATGCATGCATTCCACACACAACACACATAGATGTAGTAGTAGGTCGGTTTGACAATGGAATATAGCTATGGGATATATGCGTGTCCCGCGGAAAAGAGTGAACGAGCGAGCATATAAAAGAGAGAAAGAATGGGAGAGAGAGAGAGAGAGAGAGAGAGAGAGAGAGAGAGAGAGAGAGAGAGGAGAGAGAGAGAGAGCGTCAGACAGACATGAAGGGAACGGGGCCGTGGAAGAGATGGTGATGGAGAGCGAAGGATAGTGATTGAGAGAGAGAGAGGGGGAGAGAGGCAGAGAGAGACAGAGACAGCGAGAGAGAGATGGATAGTGATGGAGACAGAGACAGAGGACGAGGGTGAATAATGGAGGCAGAAAGCGGGTGCGACAGGGAGGGAAGACAGAGTGGGTAAGGGAGCTAGACATGTTTTCTTTTCTATTTTCTGTGAGTGACGTAAGCTTACTTTGAGGCGTGGCTGATGGCCAGCTGGTTCGGCCAGTAGAGTTTCGACTTGAGGATCACCCGGCGGTGGCTGCCGTCCATCCACGCCCGTTCCATTCTCTTCGCCCGCTGGTCCGCCCAGAATATGTACCTACAATAAGCGAACGTGCTGTCTTACAACTGGCTACTGATATCAAGCCGATGGCGTACATGTACGTTTTACATTAACCATCATTTTCTGTCTGTCACGCAGACACGGAAAGGCATAGATATAATCCCCCATTTGTCGTGGCGCGTCATATTATGGCTCCATGTCAAATCAAGTATGTAAACTAATTTCATCTCCATCCATGGCTATCATTTAGACATTACAAGCCTTAGGTCAATTTGTGTGTTTGCGCCTAGGGATAGTATCCGGTGTTAAATCAATATGTCGTCAATATTCAGGATATCACATAACAATTTCAACAATGCCGTTATCCGGAATATTCCCATATAAACCTATCATCGCTGACCACCTTACCCGAATATCGGCGAGGCCACGATGGAGCGAGGCTGCCGTAGTCCAGAGGAGATGAGAACACGCCTGCCGCCGCCGTCATAGTTAGCCACTTCTATGGTCTTGTGGTCCGTGTCCGTCCAGTACACGTGGTTGGACACCCAATCCACTGACAGCCCGTTAACCTCACCCACATCTACAACACAGAAATGTTAGTCTTTATGTTTTTAAATTGTGATATTAAATATTCACGGTGTCTTGATTTCGCGAATATCATAAACTGCAATTTCGCGATGTTTTGATTTCGTGCATTTAATGACGTATTTTCGCTGCTTATTTACCGTAAATGTATGTGCTGCATTTAAGAATGAAACACCACATGCATGTATCAGCGTCGTTATACCGTTGTATCATTTCCTGTCGCAATATAAAGTGGAACCCATCTAAACCGGACATCATGTGAACATGTAAACCTAGAAACTCCACGACATGTTTGTATGCTTTGCAATGATAACCAACGTTTAACATGTGTATTGGTGTCCCAGTTAGAGAGGTGCTACTGTAATTCACAAATACGAGGTTGATCAATGTTCATAAATAAATGAAATAGAAAAGGGTGACTTACATTTTGACACGCTGTGCACTACTGTCTGTTTCACGAAAGCTGCACAAATTTTACGGCTATATAAACAATGCAAGAAAGTATTTTTTCGATAATATTATATTATAGCAAAATTTAAGAATGAACCTTCTTTTTATTTCGTGAAATTTGGTCAAATATTGATTTTTTCACGAACAATTGATTTGTCTATGGGAATTTAACATGGGGAAATTGTTTTTTAAGAATAAAATCAATATTTAACCAAATGTCATGAAATAAAAAGAAGGCTCATTCTTAAATTGTGATAAAATTTAATATTATCGAAAAAAATATTGTGTTTGCATTGTTGCTATAGCCGTAAACTTTGGGCAGGTTTCGTGAAACAGACAGTAATTTTGCTTATTGCACATTTAAGCATGCAAGCAATACGTGTTTCATAGTTACGCACGTGTTTACATTTATGTTCCTACAAATACGGTACTAATTCTGGGATGGCTCTCGCATGAACATGGACAGTATACGGTGTATGCTTTGCCATCATGACCAAACCAGAAACATGTTTCTGACCAAACATTATCCACAGACATAAATTACAGTGACATCCATATAAGTGGCCACACTAGAGCTCCGAATTATAGAGAGCTAGCTTTACCTTTTACAATCTGGACCACCCCGTCCCCTTGTAGATCGGACCTGTAGATACCGGCGTGATCGAAGCTGATATCCGACCAGAAGAGATAGCCATCGGCGATGTCCACCGCCAGTCCCACTATCCGGTAGCCCGCCTGAACAACAAGGGCATACATGTCAATTTATATACAACTTAATTTATTCATCAATTGAAAATCGCTCCCACAAGTATACTAAACAAGATAAGTGTACTTAGCGATTTTGGTGAAATCGGCTACAGAAGAAGTGTCAATTTATATAACGGTTCGTGTGTCTGTACAAAGGATACTCAGCTTGGCTAGCGGATTATTCATCGCACAGACATACGAACCGTATATTTATTAACTCGCGGTACCCTCGTGTCAGTAACTGGTTCTATTACATTTATAACGCAATATTAAAGTGCAATCACATCGATTAGGCATCAGGGCTCAGTTGCTCAAAACCTCTGTTAGCTTAACAGACTGTTAAATCCTTAACAATGTTAAGGATTTAACAGTCTGTTAAGCTAACAGAGGCTTTGAGCAACCAATTAATTAAGTGTATTCATTATGTAACTGTTCCAACAGTACCAGTGCCTGCTATATACAGATATATTCATTTCGTAATCTTTAATTTACTGATAGAGACGCGCGTTTGTATCAGGTTATTTTGATAAGCAAATGAGGCAGGATATTTTAAAATTATATACATGTATATCAAATAAATGCCCCACCTGAATAAATAGGTTATCGACATATTATAAAGTATTATCATTGCACATCTAAAAATAAATAGAGAAAGCAAATAGTTGTTCTGTTAACATTTTAAGGAAGCACGGTTATCGCCCCTGATATCACTAGAGGCAATTCACGTTTGATATAAAAAGTATAATACTGTCAATTAACATGTCCGGGAATAGCATATGAATGTTTAATTTGTCCGGAAAATGTCATATCTAATGAATGGATGAACAAATATGTCTCCTTATCTTACAACATGTGATGTGGGAGTCTTGGGGGCCGTTTCACTAAACTTCGTACGACTAAAATGTTCGTAAGTGCAAAATTATGATAGTCTGTAAATTTCACATTAACATTGTTTTCTTGTAAACAATTATTGGATTTACATTTATTGAGCATATGCTGCGTTTGCAGCCTATGCTCAATAAATGTAAATCCATCAATTGAAATTTACAGACGATCCTAAATTTGCACTTACGAACATTTTAGTCTTACGAAGTTTAGTGAAACGGGCGGCAGGTTCAAACAAAACGGGTGCAACAACAGCAATGTAGCCTTCATCCGGTATACCCACTATGAACATATGCGCTTCAAGCATCGTGAGTGGTGTTCACGAATTTCAGTTTAAGCAGAACCCTGCTTTTGTTCTAAACATCCTCTACGACAACATGCAGTGCTCCAGATAAGCTGCGCATTTGCTTAAATACCCAATTAAAATTGCTAAAACCCCAATTGAAATCCGAAGTAGCGAGTATCAAAAAGCAATCAAACATTTGTGGTACCTTTATCATGCTGCAGAAAACAATAAACAGACATATAGCATATTTTTATTATTTTCCATGAAAACACATCTTGGTATTTCATTAGAATTGTCTCCAACGAGACAATTCTAATGAAATACCAAGATGTGTTTTCATTTCGAAGCAATCTATTCCATAAGTGCTGTCTGTCGATGTGTAAACAGTAGCGTGATTTGATTTTACCCAACTAAAATTTTGAAATACCCAATTGCTTCAGAAATGATGGAGTGACAATACTCAATTTCTAAATCCTTATCTGGAGCCCTGTACATGTATTACACACATGTTGAAGGTATGTGCATGTAACAGTTTCTAATTCTGTTTCGAACGAGCGAACAAAGGATGCTGATGAACAAACAGCATTTCTTGTTGTCGGAAACTGTAATTAACAGTTGTGTTTAGAACGTCTAATCGTAAATAGGCGTGGTATTGTCAGGTGTTGAGCGGAGACTTCAGGAAACCACGCGGGACGTGCACATTATAGTCCGGAAGAAACGAGAAACACATGTCTATCGCACGGGTAAAGGCTAACCACACTGGATTCAATGGCGGATTGTACAGTCGAAACTCACTAAACCGGACACAGGGAAATGTAAGTTTTGCTCAATTCTGGTCGGTTTCATTGCAATTTATCACCGATGATGACGTCTGTTCGTGATCGCAAAGAACCGACGCGTGTCACGAGGTAGTCATATGTATGTTGTACAGTGGAACCTCTCTAAATCGGACACCCTGGGAGTCTCCCAGGGTGTCCGGTTTAGAGAGGTTTCACTCTAATACTATGCAGAACTTGGTACCACTCACCCACACGGTGAGTGGTACCGTATTCTGCATGGCTATACATATTTTTGTATTTAGATGACGAAAGAATATTAAGTTGACCAATACATATTTATCGTGAAGATGAAACGATAGTAGAAATCAGCATGTTCAACGTACACATCCGCTTGCGTTAATCTTGCCCATACTATATTAACTTTCTAAACATATATTGGTTATGCCAACTCGCAATCAAGCAATTTGATTGTCCGAGTCTGGGAACCGTTTCACTAAACTTCGTACGAATAAAATGTTCGTACGCGCACATTTAGAATCGTCGGGAAATTTCAATTGATGGATTTACATTTATTGAGCATAGGCTGCATATGCAGCCTATGCTCAATAAATGTAAATACAATAATTGTTTACAAGAAAACATTGTTAATGTGATAATTACAAACTATCATAATTTTGCACGTACGAACATTTTAGTCGTACGAAGTTTAGTGAAACGGCCCCAGGAACTGTAGCACAATCAAGCTGTTTGATTTCAAGCACATTATTCACGTATTTTGAAATAATAAAATCGACAAATTTTGTCAAGATTAGCACAGGCTAATCACGGCCATTTCACGACCATTTCAGCGGCTGACAGCAATATAAACACTATCAGATGACACCATTACCGCAAGACGGCTCCGGTAACATGTACACCACAAATCACCACATAAAGATCGGTAACAGTATGCATTTATTTTCGTGACAATATCAAATTTATTTGATCAACACAGCCTTTCATTTGTCTTCACTGTATGTAAGGTCTGTCAACCAACATGTACACATGCTTATCATTGTGACCACGTGCGTCAGAATGTGGCTAGTTTACGACACATAGTCCTGGATTATATACTAAGCATGTACTCGAAATTTGAAACTTTAACTAATAACTATAAAGAGCTTTCAAGAAAGGAAATTGTTGTCTAATTTATAACCCAATGTTTCTGACGTTTGCGCAGAAACTTTGGGTTACCAGAGCACGTGCTTATAAAACATTTGGAGTATGTAATCGGTACTCAGACTCAAAACGTGTGACTGAGTTAGAAATACACATACAGCCAATGGTACAGCCAATGTATATATGAAAACAATTGTTTGGTATGGTTTATTTTTTATTCAAAACAAGCAAAACAATTGTTCAACACATATAGTGTGTTTAAACATCCTTGAAATCAATTAGTAAAATGACAGGTGGAAGACTCGGACCTTGACACAAAACAGATGCACATTAACAAAAAATCCATTACCCCACACACCTGGTGTTGTACTGTACGTTACTACACATAACATACAGTACGACACCAAGTGGGTGGGGTAATGACATTTTTTCTAAAATGAACAACATACAATACAACAGCAGGTGGGTGGGGTAATATAAATTTTAACGGGAATTTCTTGTATGTCAAAGGTTAGAGTCTTCCAGATGTGAGTAAAATGTACCAGTTTGAGTACTGATGACCGAGTACCGAGTACGTACTCCACTAGAACTGGAGCAGAGTTTGAGCATATTCGAAGATATGCCGAGGACGTTGACTTTGTATATGGATGTGAATGGAGAAATAGGGTTTAAGGGATTTGTGACCAGTGTAGCTCCTGATCAAATAGCACTCTCCTGTTGCCTGATACCGATCTATATTGCTTGTTTCAAGCATGGCGGGTGTTTCATTGATAGAATGGCAAACAGATCCAGATCACACTGTGCGGATGTACAGGCTGATCAGTAGCCGATTTCATCAAAATTGCAAAGTATACTTTTCTAGCAAAGTATACTTTGAGGGAGTAATCATTTATTTTTCATGAAATGCATTATTTCAAATAGAACTAACAAATGCATATTTCATGATTAAAAGTATGCAGAATTATTATACTGAATTTATTACATTATCACAGCCATAATGGCTGTGATAATGTAATAAATTCAGTATAATAAAAATTAATAAATTTATCCTAAAATTGAAAATGTCTCCCTCAAAGTATACTTTGTTAGAAAAGTATGCTTTGCAATGTTGATGAAATAGGCTACTGGATCTACACTGATCGCAAAATCCATAAGCCCCATTTCCCCAGTCACAGCCAGAAGGGCCAGAATATATACGGACCTTGCCGACGATAACTCCCACGTCCGTATCCCCCTTGACGTAGCTGATCACGTGGGTGCCGTTAGTGACGTAGATGGGCGATACGCTGGTGCCTGAAACGGACACTGGTCACATGGTATGTCTGGCAAATAGTTATGTCATTTAAGTTATACAACTGGGGCCCGTTTCACTAATCTTCATACGACTAAAATGTTCGTAAGTGCAAACCTATGATTGTCTGTAAATTGCACATTAACAATTGTTTCTTGTAAACAATTAGTGGATTTACATTTATTGAGCATAGGCTGCATATGCAGCCTATGCTCAATAAATGTAAATCCATCAATTGAAATTTCCAGAAGATCCTAAATTTGCACTTACGAACATTTTAGTCGTACAAAGTTTAGTGAAACGGGCCCCTGGTCGACGCAATTTTACTGTGCATAGTATTTGAGACACAATATTATGTCTCGATAAAAAATCAGGACCGGCATCAAGTTGGTGTACATGGTGAGTTTGAGTTTTGCCAGAATGACCTCATTTTTGTCATTAGACGAACACCAGTAGCCGATTTCATAAACATTGGAAAGTATACTTTAGTAGCAAAGTATACTTTGAGGGAGAAATTTTCAATTTTATGATAAATTTATTAATTTTTATTATACTGAATTTATTACATTATCACAGCCAATTTGGCTGTGATAATGTAATAAATTCAGTATAATAATTCTGCATACTTTTAATCATGAAATATATGCAGTTGTTAGTTCTATATGAAATAATGCATTTCAGGAAAAATAAATGATTACTCCCTCAAAGTATACTTTGGTAGTAAAGTATACTTTGCAATGTTGATGAAATAGGCTACAGGGTGCCGTTTCACTAAACTTCGTACGACTAAAATGTTCGTAAGCGCAAATTTAGGATCGTCTGGAAATTTTAATTGATGGATTTACATTTATTGAGCATAGGCTACATATATAATAATTTAAAAGAAAACTGTGTTACTGTGAAATTTACAGACTATCATCATTTTGCACTTTCGAACATTTTAGTCGTACGAAGTTTAGTGAAACGGCCCCCGGGCCAGTGTCTTTTAGTATGAAGTGTATCAGGCACGGCTGGGAAATGAATACTAAAATGGTGTACACGGTGAAGTGAAGAATGAAATACAATTAGTGCATAAAGTGGGCTTTTTGGAGCGTAATAATGTAGTGAATTCAAACATATTACATCCGTGTAATACATATGTATATGTATGCTTACACGTATGCAAATCGCGCTGACACACAGGTCAAAGTCTCGGACCCAGAAAGGAGATAATTTAAAACGTTACCTCACCCACCCACCTATTCGTTACATATGGTATCATATGTATCGACCTGGGTCTGCGTCTTTAGCCTATGTGCTGGCAATTCTAACACGTTCGGTGATCAGTACAGCTTCAATATATGGTGCTGTGCTTATGTAATTATCACATTCACAAGTATTCTTGTTTATTATCTATATCTGCCTGTATTCGGTTCGGAAACGCATGTGATTCGGTTGGTACGCTTACGGTAAAACAATTAGGAATAATTCCAGCACAACATTTACACAATTCCCTAACATTTGATTGCAAGCAAGTAGCAAGTCTCTGTCCAAAATTTATACCCCAGTAAACTCCCACGCCGAACTACTTTCCGTAACCGTGAGGCGCAGTTAAAATAATTCTTAAGAAAACGGAAAATAAACACATTTTTTTGATGAATTTATTTCAAATGCTGGAATTATAAGGAATGAATGGCCTTTTTGTGGAATTTATCGGGGTATAAACTTGGAAAAGTCGCGGGAATACTGGACGAAGGCCCGATAAATTCCGAATTATACCCCGATAAATTCCACAAAAGGGCCATTCATTCCTATAATATCAATAAAATATATTCATATCGTGATTCATATCGTGATTGATGTCACCATGTGTACACTACCGCCTGCGGTAATCTTGCCAATACGTATAGAGAATAGTAGGTTAGTGCCGTGAATGGGAAAAGATATCCGGCAAGGCTCAAGAATTTCTTTATTTCTCATCAGAAGTATATGTTGTGACCACTCATTTGAACCGTCTCGCCGAGACGGTTCAAATGAGTGGTCACAACATATATTTTGGTTCAGAAATAAGGAAAATAGATAGAGAATAGTAGGTTAGTGCCGTGAATGGGAAAAAATATCTGGCAAGGCTCAGGAAACGGGATGGGCGAGGCTATGCCGAGCACATCCCGTTTCTATACCTACTATTCTATTTATCCCGTCAACACCTACAAATGGCTGTAAAATGCAAAAATAGTGTTGACTGGATATCAAAAATGTTTCACGGCACCGTGTTTCACGGCACATACGCACTGTGTTGACAGGATAAATCAATTTATTCATTACAAAATACTTGAATATTGTGCCTGAAAGCAAACATATTGATTGGCTGAGCCTGAGCTGTGCTACAGCTCAGGCACAGCCAAACAAACTGCTTGATTACGAGTTGATATTGCCAATATATGTTCACAAACGTTGACATACAGGCAAAATTAACGGAGACGGTGGTGTACTAAAATTACATATTTATAAGGAACAATATGTTTAAATTCATTTGTTATGACGACCATACACTCAATACCACTACCCCCACCAATCCCACCCCGGCCCCATAACGAAATCTAAACTCAGATGGTACACATATGGTTCGGATGGAGAAAATATAAAAGGAACTAATCAGATCGGCTATGTCACAATTAACATACACGTCTCTTGTCATGTTTTATATCACCACTGTACCATACTGGCATTACTGGGCCCGTATATATCCATATACAACACATACCAATGACACGGAATGATACCGGGCTACAATTACCTGTATTTAATCCGAAAACACCGAATATTATCACAAGAAACAAAACTATATCCATCTTTGTTAGAATCACATTATATGTTCATGGTGTGTGCCTGTATTATAGTGCGCTGTGCTGGAGCGGAGAGAGCGGTCGATATGTCGTGAGTCACGGCCAATGAAATATTCAGCCTCCGGAAAGACTAGCCAGAACTCGTGCGGGATCGATACTCGGCGGATTCTGTTAAGTCACTTAGTAACGATTATATTGCCGATCGCTTTACCACAAACGTTTCCGAACATTGGGAACACAGTAAGTTGGTGTTGTTACATGTTTATTGTGGCAGCGCGAGACATCTGGAATATAAACAAGTCGGGGTCTCCATTTCAGGTTGATTGCCAGAATTGTGTGTATCAAACAGAGTATGCATTCAACGCGTCTCCTGTTTTAAACACAAATAGCATCGCCGGGGCCGCCGTATAACTAAACACTAAAATAACATCCTTATTGTGATGTGACCAGTGTAGAACCTGAAGATTCTACAATTGCAGTGGAACCTCTCTAAACTGGATACAGGGTGTCCGGTTTAGAGAGATTCCGCTGTAATTCTGTCATATAAGAACTTCAGAGTATAGTGTGTGCTTGCAATTAAGAACATGCATTGTCTGCAGAAATACAATACTGTCAAAACATGTCACAATGGAACGCATTGACGTTTCATGATGCCCGTTTAGAGAGGTTCTAAGAAACATGTACAGGATATTGCAGTGACTGGACGGACTACGGTGTAGACCCTGATCAGCCCGTGCGAATCTCTGTGTCTGGGTTGATCCTGAATAAACTCCGTCATGTAATGTTCGCCAGCAATTCCGTGCAATATGTGTTCCACCAAGACATAACATTTCTTTGACCAGTGGCAGTGTAGCTCTTCATCAGCTAGCACATTCATGCAGTAGGATACGGCCATATTGTGTATAGAGCATATATGAATAATGTTCTCTAGCACATCGACAAACGTATATACCCTGATCAGACTGCGCAGATGCCAATGTTGATCTGACGCTACATAGGTCACAAATTAAATAAGACCCGTTTTGCCGTAGTCGGTATAATGTGTGTCCCGACACTACAATGGTTTCCTGGATTCTATTCCAACTTGGTAAGCATGTAAACAGTAGACAGGTAGACACATCTTGAATGTTTCACCGACCAGTGTAGGCCCAGATCAGCCTGTGAATCCGTGAATCCGCAGGCTGACCTGGTGCTACACTGGTCGCAGCCCAAGTTGATATCACGCTACACTGTTTGCAGCTCAGGCTGACCTGCTGCTGGTCGCAGGATATGCTGATCTGGCGCTACACTGGTTGCAGCACAGGCTGATCTGTAGCCGATTTCATCAAAATTGCAAAGTATACTTTCCTAGCAAAGTATACTTTGAGGGAGCAATCATTGATTTTTCCGAAATGCATTATTTCATGCAGAACTAACGATTGCATATATTTGATGATTAAAACTATGCAGAATTATTATACTGAATTTATTACATTATCACAGCCAAAATTGGCTGTGATAATGTAATAAATTCAGTATAATAAAAATTAATAAATTGATCCTAAAATTGAAAATTTCTCCCTCAAAGTATACTTTGCAATGTTGATGAAATCGGCTACTGGTGCTGCACTGATCACAAATGTCATAAATCCAATTTTGTCACGGCTGGTCACACATGTTCCAAGACACGGTACTGAACTGTGTAAACATGGCGGGATCATCGGCGAAGCTGCCTAGCATAACTCACCGTTTCCATGTTTCGGTGTGTGAGTTTGACAGTTATTGTTTGCGCTTGATAGATCTACAGTGTGTAGTCAACTCTGCCAACACGCCCCAGCCAGTGTACATGCCATGCCATTTAGTTAGAAACGCAATTATGGCAGAATTATATAATATAAACTTCGCTGTAAATAAATGGATATGTGTCAAATGCTCGGCTAATGACGTTAAAATCTCGCAGAACATTTGAAATTATGATGGTTAAACGCCTTTTCTTCCGAAAATCAGTAACGCATGCAGCAGATGTATGCCTACATGGGTATCAATAATACAATTAATACTAATAATATTAATAATAATAATAACAAGGGCAACGTTATCACTAAGCTAATCCCCTCGCTGGTAGCCTTGACAATACTAAAAAAAAACAACAATCTTTAACAGTTTTGTCTTAAACACAAGGTGAACATAAGTCCTCAGTGACATGGACCTTGGGCGATCGGACGTGGGTCGTACGCAACACAAAGCACAATTCCTAGAAACACAGTGTGGCCAAATATTTTTAAAATCGGTGAAGCGGTTCATAAGTTATTCAATCAAAGTACTAAAAGTAGTGAAATATATTATCTCCACAAAAACTGATCAGTGTGCGGGGTAAGTTAACTTTGTAAAATACACTGGTGTAACTTGCAGGGTCACTACAGAAATATATAGAAAATCGTCCACCCACCTTTACTGATAGCTCCGTACGTACTGTCCCGTGAGACCTAAATATGAAAGGTGTTACTAACGCATGGACGTACGCACGGACGTACATGGACTAACGTTATTATGTGTTAATACTATTATTATTATCATTTGGAATGGAATGGAATGGTGCTTAACGGCCCATCAACACAAAATAGTATCATTTAGGGCCAAGCAATGTGGATGAAGAATACAAATAATAGTAAAATAGTATGCTATATGTGATTAGGGTAAAAATATTAATATGATGAACAATATAAATGAAAAACGTGTATAGAATTATAAAATTATTGAAATGAGAGACATGTATACAATGATAAAATTAAATTTTCCGATACAAGTTGGTTTCATGGAGAAAGCGAAGCAAACCTTCAATGTTCTCCACCTGCTACACAATGTAGATATAAGTAAACATGTAAACATGTACTATAACTAAATTAGCACTTTGTCACTCTATAATGCGATGAAAGTGCACACATGTGTGACCAAACAGCAGATGTGGACTTCGATCTTTGTGCAACACTTGCTTCACAATGAGGACAATGCGGATTAAACCTTTTCATGCTGAGGATACGACAGCATGTTTGCGGAACATCCTAAATACATTTATTCTATGCGCTCAGAAGTATATGTCGTTCAAATGAGTGGTCACAACATATACTTTCATTGAGAAATAACAAAAATAAAATATTTAATAAATTTCATACCCGTAAAGGTGTAGTTCGCATGTTTTGTTTGATTATTAGTGTTTAACGGCCTATCAACAGCTAAGGTCATGTAAGGCCGGGCAAACGGGTTCAATCCCATTTTAACCTGCTGCATTGGGGGGAAAATCCCAAAATCAGAACGGAATATTTACATCGAGAACAAATATATTCAGCACTGAAATTAGAATAACCTGACCTGGTGCCAGGTCCATACCACACCAAAGTCACTTGGCCCCTTCCCCTAAAATCATATTTCGCATGCAATGGGTGAATTACAAAACACTCGCCGAACGCACCCGATACTGTATCCACTGGGGCTGCACTCCCCGCCGGCGTAAAATGTTTCACGTCGAAAAATGCAACGGTTTCGTGACGAAATATCACTCAGATCCACTTAGAGCTAGTACATAAACACATTTCTCGTCAAATAACCGGCGCAATTTCTAGACGAAAATGTGTATATGCAGTATCGTTTGTATGTTGTCGTATGGGAATGGCGCCTATTTCGACGTGAAACATTTTACGCCGGCATGAAATGCAGAACCAGTGGTATCGAGATGGCGGGAGATACGCCTCGCTACAACTGGCAGCGGCCTGCAGCAAGTCAATGCATTATTCCAAGCAGTTCATGAAAGCCGATCAGTTTACTCATGAGCCCGTGGACGCTTGATCAATCAATATCCGCGAGACGCTCCTGCCTGCTGCACCACGCGAAACATTGGCCAATAATCGAGTTGTTACTTGTTTGTTGTTCGAGTCATCACGATCGATAACAAAACAAATGTAACAAAGACCGCCGACACCAATCGATGGGCGGGCAGATTTTAGGAGTCCAAGATTCAATACGGTGTGCAATAGGAACATATACACACACTACCGCCTGCGTTAATCTTGCCAATTTCTTTATTTTAAAATACAGTGGAACCGCCCTGGGGACCCCATTGTGTTCATTGCTGCAAATGACAAATATTGGTCATCGAGTGATTATAACAGTGGACGCCCTCTAAACCGTACGCCCTGCGGACCCCATTGTGCTCAGTTTAGATGGGTTTCGATGTAATTTATTTTATTTCATCTGTTCATGACTGATAATGACAAACATTGGTCACTGAGTGATAACAGTGGAACCCCTCTAAACCGGACACCCTGTGGACATCCCAGGGTGTCCGGTTTAGAGAGGTTCCACTATATCAGACTGCATATTGAGCTTGCAATCCAAAAGTATGTCTCTGTTGCAATCAAGCAGCTTGGTTATTTATTATAGGAACGAATTGCCTTTTTGTGGAATTTATCGGGGTATAAACTTGGAAAAGTCGCGGGAATACTGGACGAAGGCCGGAAGGCCTCGTCCAGTATTCCCGCGACTTTTCCAAGTTTATATCCCCGAGAAATTCCACAAAAAGGCCATTCATTCCTTATAATTCCAGCATTTGAAATAAATTCATCAAGAAAATGTGTTTATTTTCCGTTTTCTTAAGAACTATTTTAATTGCGCCTCACGGTTACGGAAAGTAGTTCGGCGGGAGTTTACTGGGATATAAATTTTGGACAGAGACTTGCTACGGGCCAATCAAATGTTGGGGAATTGTGTAAATATTTTTGTGCTGAAATTATTAGGTGGCATGTCCAATAGATGTTCAGAAACGTTGATAATCTGGGGAAAAAAAAAGGCGCCGCATTTCTGACGAATAAATTTGCGACAGTTACACTCAGAAAAATACTACTATGCGATAGTTCTAAGTAGAGCCAAGTAGCATCTAGTCAGGAAACAGGTGTAATTATTTTTCGACGTGAACCAGTTTACGTCGGCACAGAGTACAGCGCCTGTGTATACGGAGACCTGTGCATGCATGGGCCGCCGGCTGAGAAAAGAAAACTCACATCATTTGAAGGTTATTAGCCCTCTTGTATATTAAGTCGTTAGTATTGGAACATACGCATTCTGCTGACGACACGCAGTCTAGTTCATACATGTAGTTGCAAACAGTAACTCTTGCAATCTATTCCCGTACCGTCCGTAGTTGCTACGAACGGTACGAGAGTTACTGTTCGCAACTATCTAGTTCAGTGGTGGGCTGGCGAAGGGCGTAGGTCCTTGCACGTTGAATGGAATGGTGCTTAACGGCCCATCAACACAAAATAGTATCATTTAGGGCCAAACAATGTAGATGACGAATAAAAATAATAATAAAATAGAATGTTATATGTGGTAGATGATTAGGGTAAAAATACTAATATGATGAACAATACAAATGAACAACGTGTATATAATTATAAAATTATAGACATGAGAAACATGTATAAAATGACAAAATTAAATGTTCCGATACAAGTTAGTTTCATGGAGGAAGCGAAGCAAACCTTCAATGTTCTCCACCTGGAATAACTCTGCAAGTGAAGAAACATTGAACTGTTTGCCTCGAATATCGGCAAAGTCGATACAGTCCAGTAGGATGTGTTGCACGGTAAATGCGCTGTGGCATGGAATACACCATGGACGCGGCTCACCTTTGAGCATATACGAATGCGTTAGTCGTGTATGTCCAATGCGCAATCGACTAAGGACAACTTCATCCCGGCGTACATGTCTGCAGCCATGAGTCCATTCGTCCAGAGTCGGTTTCACAGCCTGAAGTTTATTATCTGTAAGCAGATCACACAGGGTCTGCATTGTATCGGAGATGAACGAGTTGATGGAATGGTGCTTAACGGCCCATCAACACAAAATAGTATCATTTAGGGCCAAGCAATGTAGATGAAGAATGGAATGGTGTTTAACGGCCCATCAACACAAAATAGTATCATTTAGGGCCAAGCAATGTAGATGAAGAATACAAATAATAGTAAAATAGTATGTTACATGTGGTAATCAATCAGATGATAAGGTAAAAATATTAATATGATAAACAATACAAATGAAAAACGTGTATAGAATTATAAAAGTATAGTAATGAGTAACATGTATACAATGATAAAATTAAATTTTCCGATACAAGTTAGTTTCATGTAGAAAGTGAAGCAAACCTTCAATGTTCTCCACCTGGAATAGCTCCGCAAGTGAAGTAACATTGAAGTGTTTGCCTCGAATATCGGCAAAATCGATACAGTCCAGTAGGATGTGTTGCACGGTAAATGCGCTGTGGCATGGAATACACCATGGACGCGGCTCACCTTTGAGCATATACGAATGCATTAGTCGTGTATGTCCAATGCGCAATCGACTAAGGACAACTTCATCCCGGCGTACATGTCTGTAGTCAGGAGTCCATTCGCCCAGAGTCGGTTTCACAGTATGAAGTTTATTATCTGTGAGCAGATCCCACTGGATCTGCATTGTATCGGAGATGAATGAGGTGATGGATGATTTAAAATCATGATAGCAAACAGGAAAATGAGAAGTTGGTAGATCCAGGGCGGCCTTGGCAGCACTATCTGCCCTGTCATTGCCCTTGATACCAGTATGACTGGGTAGCCAACACAAAATAATGTCCTTGCCAGACGAAAGTAAAATATGGTGTAACTCCATGATTTGGCGGATAAGTGGATGTTCAAGCTTCATGTTGTACAGAGCTTGTAGTGAAGATAATGAATCGGAAAATAAAATGAATTGCTTTCTCCAAGATATTTTCACGAAATCAAGAGCAAGTAAAATCGCCCTCAATTCCGCAGAAAATATCGAAGATTTGTCTGGGAGTCTGGATTGAACATCTCCCTCGGGGACAGCGGCAGCAGATGCTACCCGGTCCCCGATCTTTGAGCCATCAGTAAAAAGCGGAGTGTATGTATTGTATCTGTCTTTAATCGCAAGAAAAAGTGATTTAAAAATGGATGGATCAGTTGTTGCTTTCGTGGAGTATCTGGAACAGCGTATTAGGCAATGTGATCCAGATCCAAGCCAGCATCGTGTATCAAATGATCCATTCTCTTGCCGAATGGTGGCTTGAAGCTTGGTTTCTTATCGAATACAGCATCTGTAGTTCGATGAAAGACGGTGTTATAAGCTGAATTAGATGGATTGGAATGTAGTTTAGTGGCGTATTGCAAAGATAATTTGGTGCGTCTGTCGTGGAGAGAAGGCTCATTTGCTTCGGCATATAAGCTCTGTGCGTTAGACGTACGGAATGCACCCAGGCAGAGTCGTAAGCCTTGGTGGTGTATTGGATCGAGCGTCCGAAGATCGGATTTACTGGCAGACCCATATACAGTGCATCCGTAGTCTAGTTTTGAGCGAACATGTGCGATGTAAAGGCGGTGCAGCACCGTTCGGTCTGCACCCCAGTCATGATTTGCTACCACTCGCATTAAGTTGAGTGCTTTCTGGAATGGAATGGAATGGTGCTTAACGGCCCATCAACACAAAAGAGTATCATTTAGGGCCAAGCAATGTAGATGAAGAATAAAAAGAATAGTAAAATAGTATGTTACATGTAATAATCAATCAGATGATAAGGTAAAAATATTAATATGATAAATAATGGAATGGAATGGAATGGTGCTTAACGGCCCATCAACACAAAAGAGTATCATTTAGGGCCAAGCAATGTAGATGAAGAATAAAAAGAATAGTAAAATAGTATGTTACATGTGATAATCAATCAGATGATAAGGTAAAAATATTAATATGATAAACAATATAAAAGAACAACGTGTATAGAATTATAAAAGTATAATAATGAGAAACATGTATATAATGATAAAATTAAATTTTCCGGTACAAGTTAGTTTCATGTAGAAAATTAAGCAAACCTTCAATGTTCCTCCACCTGGAATAGCTCCGCAAGTGAAGTAACATTGAAGTGTTTGCCTCGAATATCGGCAAAATCGATACAGTCCAGTAGGATGTGTTGCACGGTAATGCGCTGTGGCATGGAATACACCATGGACGCGGCTCACCTTTGAGCATATACGAATGCGTTAGTCGTGTATGTCCAATGCGCAATCGACTAAGGACAACTTCATCCCGGCGTACATGTCTGTAGCCAGGAGTCCATTCGCCCAGAGTCGGTTTCACAGCATGAAGTTTATTATCTGTGAGCAGATCCCACTGGATCTGCATTGTATCGGAGATGAATGAGTTGATGGATGATTTAAAATCATGATAGCAAACAGGAAAATGAGAAGTTGGTAGATCCAGGGCGGCCTTGGCAGCATTATCTGCCCTGTCATTGCCCTTGATACCAGTATGAGAGTGCTTTCTGGCATTTAGCTTTCAAGTATCGTAAATGGGGTTTAAAAGTGAGTTTAGTATCAAAGATAAGACCCAAGAAATTTCTGCTCCCGAACAACTGGGATGGGATGTGTTCCCAGTTTAAGCTCGGGATCAGGGTGAAGACCGCGTCTTTTGCAAAAATGCATGCAGTTAGTTTTAGATTTCGAAAACTTAAAGCCGTTTTCTGTGGTCCACTTGTTTATTCTATTGAGGCTCAGTTGTAATTGGCGCTCAATAGTATGCATGTTCTTTGATTTGTAACATATTAAAAAATCATCGACATATAAAGAACAGTCAACACCTGGTTGCAGGCATTTTACAATATTATTCAGTTTAATGCTAAAAAGGGTAACAGACAAATACTTCCCTGCGGTACACCCATTTCCTGTTCATGGGGATCAGAAAGGGTTGTACCGACTCGGACTTGGAATTATCTGTCTTTCAAAAAATTAGAAATAAAATCAGGGAGATGACCCTTCAGACCGAGATCATGAAGGTCCCTCATAATCCCATACTTCCACGTCGTGTCATATGCCTTTTCTAGGTCAAAAAATACGGCAACTATATGCTCATTGTTAACAAACCCATCTCGAATGAATGCTTCGAGTCTAATCAGATTATCGGCAGTGCTTCTCTGGCGACGAAATCCAGACTGATACTCAGATATCAGTCCATTGGATTCCAGAAACCAGACAAGCCTGTCGTTAATCATTCGTTCCATGGTTTTACAGACGCAGCTAGTAAGTGCGATGGGACGGTAACTTGATGGGTCGGTGTGATCCTTGCCCGGTTTGGGAACAGGTATGATTGTAGCTTCCCGCCATGAAGGCGGAAATACGCCTTGTTCCCAAATGGTATTAAATATTTCAAGGAGGTTGTCTAAAGAGTGTTCAGGTAAATGTTTAAGCAGTTGGTAGTGGATATCATCAGGGCCTGCTAAGTATCATGTGCTTTCTCGAGGGAAGCTTTTAATTCCCTCATAGAGAAAGGAGCGTTGTAATGTTCTGAATTGTCTGAATTAAAATTAAGTTTAGTTTTCTCTTGCTCAGGTTTCACCTTCAAGAACTCCTCAGAATAGTTATTACATGAGGAGTTCTTGGAGAAGGTGGTATCTGCTAATGTGTTTGAAATGTCTGTTTTGGAAGATACTTTATGTCCTGCTTTGTTGAGGTGATTGATAGAAGTTGATTTACCTTTACCGTTTATCTTACGAATCATGTCCCATGTTGTTTTCATTTTAGATCGCGAATTCAACTTGGAGACAAAAGATCTCCAAGTCTTTCTCTTGCTAGCTTTAATTGTGCGTCGAGCTTTCGCTCTAAAAATTCTATGAGCATTTAAATTATCTGCTGTTGCGTTATTATTAATTTTACTTCATAAATAAACTTACTTGGTATCTACACTCAGGATTCGTGTTCGGCTCGGAATTTAACCCGCTCTTAACCGGAAGTGAAAAATACCCATACACCGGTACCACTTCCGGAAAGGCCATGCCTCAATTCAGTTTCGTTTTTTCGGCGCTTGTAGACGGACGTTATTAGCTCGCTTCACTTAGTTGAGTATTATATTGAAGTTTATTGTTTAGTGCTAGTTTGTATCGGTATGGCGGATGCCGTTTTAGGCCGTGTCAGTAGCGATGATGGGGAGGAAACGTCTTCGAAGGCGCTCACTTCCCCTGGCGGGTTGTGTGTTCGTGAAGGTCACACGAGTGATGACAATGGCAAATCCTCGTCTAAACATCGTAAACGTAGGCCTTCTAAGTACGTCCAATTGGACGAAAAATGGTCACGGAAACATGACAGTTTACAGCAAACTGTAGATAAGATGTTTTCTATGGTTGAATTTCTGACCACAAAGGTCCAGAAAGATTCTAAAGCCGGATCACAAAGATCTGAGCCTGACAAATCAGTGTCACAAAGACCTGAGACTGAAACGCGGTCCGAGTCACCAAGACCGGGCACGTCGCGAGAACGGCCACAAAGGTCACGACATTACACATCGTCATCGGACGATGATGACGTAATTTCACTGCAACCGAGACAATCGGAGAAATTGATTTCTCGTTCTGACAGCGAGGCGGAAAATTATGAAATTAGCGACATTTCACATACCGGGTCACGTGACAAAAACACACAGAAACCGTTGTTTGAGATTTTTGGCCCAGACGCAGTGGTAAAAAAGGAGGAAATAAGATCAGGTTTGGCGATCGATGCCTCACAACGCGAGGTTTTGGACCTCAGCTGGAGGTCAGAAAAACCAAATTCTGTCTCGGCATTCTCAGAAGAAAATTTTGACCTGTTTCCGATAAACGAAGAAACAGATCAGTATTTGCAAGTGCCTACACTAGATCCGTTAGTGGAATCGGCATTGATTAAACGACATGGTACGAAGGCATCCTTTATAAAGGGCAATTTAAAGGGTGCGTCGTTGCATTCTCAACCGTGCAAAATGATTGAGAAAATGGCTTTCCGAGGCCAACAAGCGGCAAAACTTAGCATTGTTATGCAATTATATACGCAGCAAAGTCTCGGTTCATTGCTACAGATCGTGCAAAAGGGCGATTGCGATTCTGAGCAAATTACACAGCACATTAAGGACATATTCAGTATGTCAACAAAATGTCTAGATCAAATTGGGCGCACAGGCGCTTTTCATCATATCATACGCAGATCTACGGCCATGACTGACACGTGTTGGTATGATCTTGACGACACAAATAAATTCAAAAATTTGCCATTAGCCGGTGATGGTGTCTTTGGAGCAGGTCTTGATAAGCTACTTAAAGAACGCAAAGTAAAGAAACAACAAGTAGAGGACCTGCTACCAGAAATTCGGTCAAAACAGGCAGCCAAACGAGGCTATGCTAGTACCGCCACATCCGGGTCGGCAAAACGCGCACGTTATTCAGAATCAGATCGGCGCGAGCATGACAAACGGCCTGAACCGGGACCGAGGGATAGTTTTCGGATCCCAAATTTGTCTACGAAGCCATATTACAATGAACAGCCAAAAGACTACTACCGTGGCAGACGTGGAGGCTTCAACAACTACTCTGCCAGAGGATCGGGCAGGGGCAGCTATCGCGGCCGATATAGGAAATGACATGGTAAGTGCCCACGTGAAGCATCCGCACATACCGGTGGGGGGAAGGTTGACACATTTTCTGGAGAAATGGAAAACAATTACAGACGACAAATGGGTTTTAGATGTAGTAGAAAATGGCTACAAATTGGAGTTTCTCAACAAACCCGTTTTCAAGGGCATAAAAGAAACTTCAGTAAATTCAAAAGATCTACCAGTTATCATGGCAGAAATAAATCAACTGGTACAGAAAAATGCAATCGAAATTGTACCACCTCAATTGACACAAACAGGTTTTTACAGTACGTTCTTCCTAGTACCGAAGAAAAACGGCACTCTCAGACCGGTGATAAATTTAAAATCTCTAAATCTATATCTGCGGAAGCTTCATTTCAAGATGGATACACTGACAAAAGTATTAAACTTGGTGAAAGATGGAGACTGGGCATTCACGATCGATCTAATGGACGCCTACCTACACATTCCACTGTTTGCAAAACACAAAAAATATCTAAGATTTTGTGTCCAAGGCAGAGTGTATCAGTTCAAAACACTATGTTTTGGCCCAACATCAGCACCACGAGTGTTTACCAAAGTAATGTCAGTGGTTGCAGCACACCTGAGGTCAAGAAGCATTCGTCTAGCCGCATATCTAGACGATTGGCTCACAGTAAACCAAGTACGGGAGCATTTAATAAAGGATCGATCGATAATTCTAAATCTTCTGTTTCACTTAGGCTTCATGGTAAATCAGGAAAAGTCAATGTTGACCCCATCACAAACTGTCACCTACATTGGGGGGCTGTTCAAACTACATCTGGGGCTTGTGTTTCCAACTCCAGACAGGTTGCAGAGCTGAAACATGCAGTTCAAAGTTTGAGGAACGGTCAGGATACAGCGCGAGATTACTTAGTGTTGCTGGGGAGCATAGCCTCCTGCATCGAACTGATCCCGAATGCGCGTTTGTTCATGAGGCCAATCCAATTACATTTACTGCAAGGTTGGTCCCCTTCGAGAATGAGCTTGAATGTTCATATTCCTTGTACGCCATCAGTAAGACATCATTTAAAATGGTGGCTACATCCAGCAAACATTTCAAGGGGTCGCTATCTGCACCAGAATCAGTCAAATGTAGTGCTGACCACGGATGCGTCCCTATCTGGCTGGGGAGGTCATATGAACAATCAAGTAGTTCAGGGGGTGTGGTCAAACTTGACAGCAATGCAACACATCAACTATCTGGAGTTGGAAGCAGTGTGGCTAGCTCTCAAACATTTTCTAACCAGTCTGAAAAACAAAACGCTTTTGGTTCGTTCAGACAACACGACAGTGGTACATTACTTGAACAAACAGGGCGGAACACGGTCCCGTCAACTGTGTCAAAAAACATGGGAAATTTGGCAATTGGCATTAGAAAACAATGTGACTTTACGGGCAGCTCATATTGCGGGGAAAAAGAATATTCTGGCAGACAATTTGAGCAGACAAAAAATTCTGGAGACAGAGTGGTCATTAGACACGACAACGGCTCAAACAGTGTTCAGTCATTGGGGTCTGCCAGTCATAGACATGTTTGCGACAGCAGAAAACCGGAAGACTCCGATTTTCTGCTGTTGGATCCAGCACCCTCTGGCATTGGCAGTGGATGCTCTGTCGATACCATGGGAAAATACATTTGCTTACGTTTTCCCGCCAGTATGTCTAATTCCCAAGGTGCTGAGTCACATGCAGATGTTTCATTGCGAAATAGTACTGATTGCGCCAAATTGGCCGAGACAACATTGGTTTCCTCTGCTGTTGGAAATGTTGATAGCACAGCCACTACAATTACCACAAATACCAAGTCTGTTAACACAGAACAAAGGGCAGACAATTCATCCAAAACCTCAAAGCCTCAAATTGACTGCATGGTTGCTATCAACCAACGATTTGAAACAAAAGGATTTTCAAAAGTCACTAGAAGTCTGTTGTCCTCGTCATGGAGAACAGGAACACAAAAAAGATTACAAATGTAAATTTAGGCAGTTCAGTAGTTGGTGTGGTCAACAAACAGATTGATCCGTACACAGCTACTTTGAAAGACTGTGCAAACTTTTTGTCCTTTCTCTATGAAAAAGGTTTAAAGTATAGGACCATTGCAGGGTACAGATCAATGTTGTCATCAGTGTTGCTTCCCATTGATAAAATTCCGGTGGGACAACACCCATACATTATCAGGTTGTTACGAGGGGTCTTCAATTGTAGACCACCGGTATACACGTTGTTACCTGAATGGGATCTGCCAATTGTGTTGCAGGCACTGAAGACAGCACCATTTGAGCCGATGGGGGATGCCAGACTGAAGTTTGTATCGTGGAAAGCAGCATTCTTGGTGGCAATCACGACATTTAGGAGATGTAGCGATCTGCATTCTCTCAGACTTGGAGATGGCGCAGTCAACATTCAAAAGAAAGGGGTGACTTTTGTGAGACAAGGTTTGTCAAAGCAGGATAGGGCGAATCACAAAGCATCTACTATATTTGTGCCATCATTTGTAGACAACAAACTGTTGGACCCGAAACGGGCATTGTATCATTATCTTAAAGCGACGGCAGGTTGCCGCAAAACAGGACAGGATAATGAATCAAAGTTGTTCATTTCTTTCATTTCACCGCATCAACCGATTTCAGCGCAAACTATTTCTAGATGGATTGTAGATACAATTAAGTTTGCGTATAAACAACACAACAAACAGATCAAGAATGTTAAAGGACATTCAACGCGGTCAGTGGGTCCATCATGGGCTATCTACAAAGGTGCTACAATGAAAAGTGTGTTAGAAAGTGCAGATTGGAGCCAGGAAAATACATTCATAAAACATTATTTGAAAACTGTGAATGTGGATTTCCTAAAAGCTTGAAGTGTTTTTGTTTTTTTCGGCGGGTTGCACTGTAGTAAACAGTTTGATACGGTGTTAACAACTGGATATATTAGGTGTACATGTATGTGGTTTTTAAATACATGAAAATGTTGTACACCCAAGGTGTGGGTGAGACATTTGTTGATAGCAGGCAGCTATGGAGATATCATTGATAGCAGACAGCTGATGTACAGAATGTTGTATACACATGAACTGGTGGGTGAAGAAGAAGAAACTTGCACATCCCGCCTCCAAGGACACTGCTGTAAAATCCAGTGGAATCCTGAGTGTAGATACCAAGTAAGTTTATTTATGAAGTAAAATTGAATAATTTGTATTCAATATTACGGTTTTATGAATAAATAATACTTACTTGGTATCATAATTTCCCACCCAGCCAGGCCCCTCATGGCAAGTTCCTGCAGGCGTCTACAAGCGCCGAAAGGAAACTGAATTGAGGCATGGCCTTTCCGGAAGTGGTACCGGTGTATGGGTATTTTTCACTTCCGGTTAAGAGCGGGTTAAATTCCGAGCCGAACACGAATCCTGAGTGTAGATACCAAGTAAGTATTATTTATTCATAAAACCGTAATATTGAATACAAATTATTCAATTTGACGAATAGACTGCTTACGAGCAGTCATTGCCTCTTTGCATTCTTCGTCAAACCATGGTTTATTGACACGTTTGGGCTTTGCCGAGGTTTTTGGTATTGTCTTTTCTGCAATATAGTGTAAAAGGGAAACGTAGTGTTCTAGTGGATCTTCCGCATCTCGAAAGCGATCAAAATCTAGTTCAATCATGCACATATTGCGAAATGTGTGCCAATCGGCTTTATGTAATTTCCACCTCTGGACTCTGTCAGTGGATGGTGGTCCATTACTCTGCAAGAAGACAGGAAAGTGGTCACTCCCACATAGGTCGTCACCAACTTTCCACGTAAAGTCTAAATACAGAGAAGGATGACACAGAGTTAAATCCAGAGAGGAATATGAACCGGTTGCGGGATGTAAATATGTGCTCGATTTATCATTAAAAATGCTGAGATTGTGATCGGAAAGAAAATTTTCAATAAGTTCCCCCTTTTTGTTTGTGTCTTTACAACCCCAAAGCATGTTATGTCCGTTAAAATCGCCAAGGAGAATGAAAGGCGAAGGGAGTTGAGATACAAGATTATCTAGTTCTGATTTTAACAGGACTGCAGATGGTGGAATGTAGATAGAACATAACGTAATAGTCTTGTGCATCGTAACACTAACGGCCACAGGAATGTCGACAGGAGTGTCCAAGAATTTGTTGCAGAGAAGTAAATTCTCTGCATGGCTCTTCCTCTCAACTTCTATGAGAAGGTCACCAGAGCGTAAATGCTTCAAATTCTTTGGCTCTCCTGCCACACTATTCAGGATCTTTGACAAAACAAAGACAGACAATTTGGTGAGAAGTTTGTCTGAATCAGTTGCATGGACCACAAGGAATCGAGGCCATGTGGCTACATGTTCTTGTTCTGACTGTTGTTGGGTTGGTCGTGTTAGAAAAACAGGTTCGTTATCTGGTAGGAAATTGAATTCTGCAGGTCGAGTCCGTTTCTTGGACGGACCAGCTGAACACGGTTGGCTGGACGACTTTGTGAAGTCCGAAGCCTTCCAATCGACTGGATTGATGGATAATTGTGATGAGGTTTTTTTTTTTGTTTTTTTTTGGCGATTCATATCAGTAGGCCGGTATATTCATCACTATGTTCCCCACCCTCCATGGAGCCCTACAAGGGGATGTGCTAATGGTGCGGGTCTCCGCACCGCACACCGAGGATACATAGTGATATACTCGAGCAAGACAAATAACTCACTCGTGTAGCACTAAACCGTGACACCTAGAGCCTAGACACTAGAGCCGCGGACTGGTCACACAATGCAAAAGGGAACAAGATAATGTACTCACGTATATATGAAATAATCACAAAACAAAGCAAAAATAAAAAATATATGCTCCAGTCACGACTCCAGCACCGGGTGCCACAGGAGCCGATTAATCCCATTGGGCGTGCTCACCCAAGGACCTCCCGTTTTCCTTGAAGTCAGGGCCGAAGTGATGTATTGTAGTAATGCGTAACATCTTGGCCAGAAATTCTGCCAGCCACGCAAGACACTCACCCACCAGGATCCCTTCCTCCAAAATGTCCGGGTCGCAAGCCACGGCAAATGGCCAGCCAGGTTCCCCTACACACACACGCCCAAAGGTAAGTGTACCTACCTTTGTGCGGGAATGCATATAGTACCTACGAGTCACCAAGGGGTGTTTAGGTAATATGTGCATGCACCAATAGCTAGTGCATGCATATAACCCAGTTAGTCCTTAGGAAACGGGTGATAATGCCTGTTCGTGATTACATAGCACACAACTATGGCTCGGAATAATCAAAAGCTTGGTTAACAGTGAAACCTCGCTAAACCGGACATCCTGGGGACCTCACAGGGTGTCCGGTTTTGGCGAGGTTTCACTGTATAATGTTTTATGGCAAGGTAAATCACGAGTAAAAGGCACTATCACATGCAAACAATATGAGGATGGCGGACTAAAAAACCAAATATTGAGGACTATATACCGTCTTTAACAAGAGTTGTCAGAAGACAACGAAGCTCGCCTGTTGGCAGCCTTCATTCAAACTTGTCACAGTTGTATAAAAAACATGAATATTATATAACTTGACCTTGGGATAAGGGGTGTGCGGTGGACCTTGACATTGAGGTCAGTGGTGGAAGGTGGATCGTGGATTTGATATAGCATGATATAGCATATTAAGATGAATGCATGTATGAAATATCAATGCGCTCCCTGAAATGAGAAGGAAAACAAAATTTAACCCAGCGTTAAGTTTATGAACACACTAAGTTGGTGATTTTCTACAGCATGACAGATATTCACATTAGGAATGCATGTATAAATGTGCTAAATTTGTGACCTTGGACTTAGCAAAAGGGGTGGGGGGGGGGGTGGGTGGGGGGCGGTCATGGATTTGCTGTAGCACAATAGAGTATTATCAGATGAATGCATGTATGAAATATGAAGGTGTTCCCTGTAAAGAAACAGAAGTTTTAAAAAGACATTTACTCCAACGTTAAGTTTATTATGTTGATCTTGGGGAAAGGGGTGGGGTGGGTCATGGATTTGCTGTAGCACAATAGAGGATCATCGGATGAATGCATGTATGAAATATCAAAGCGTTCAAAGTGTAAAGAAACAGACGTTACACAACATTTACCCCAATGTAAAGTTTATGAACATGCTAAGTTTGTGACCTTGTCCTTGGGGCAAGGGTTGGGTGGTGGGTTGTGGATTTGTTACAGCATGATAGAGGGTCATCTGAGGAATGTATGTATGAAATATCAAGGCGTTCCATCAAAGGAAACAGTTGTTATCAGACATTTACCCCAACGTTAAGTTTATGAATGTGTCTTGACCTTGGGGTAAGGGGTGGACGGTGGGTCGTGGAATTGCTATAGCACGATAGAGTATCATCGGATGAATGCGTGTATGAAATATCAAGGCGTTCCATGAAAGGAAACAGATGTTATAAGACATTTACCCCAACGTTAAGTTTATGAATGTGCTAAGTTTGTGACCGTGACCTTGGGGAAAGGGGTGGGGGTTGGTCATGGATTTGCTATAGCATGATAGAGTATCATCAGATGAATGCATGTATGAAATATCAAGGTGTTCAATGTGTAAAGAAACAGAAGTTACACAACATTTACCCCAACGTTAAGTTTATGAACATGCTATGTTTGTGACCTTGACTTTTGGGTAAGGGCTGGGTGGTGGGTTGTGGATTTGCTACAGCATGATAGAGGGTCATCTGTGGAATGTATGAAATAGCAAGGCGTTCCATGAAAGGAAACAGACATTTACCCCAACGTTAAGTTTATGAATGTACTAAGTTTGTGACCTTGACCTTGGGGTAAGGAATGGGCGGTGGGTCATGGATTTGCTATAGCATGATAGAGTATCATCAGATGAATGCATATTTGAAATATCAAGGCGTTGCATGAAAGGAAACAGATGTTATAATACATTTACCCCAACATTAAGTTTATGAATGTGCTAAGATTGTGACCTTGACCTTGGGGAAAGGGGTGGGCGGTGAGTCATGCATTTGCTATAGCACGATAGAGTATCAGCAGATGAATGCATGTATGAAATATGAAGGCGTTCCCTGTAAATAAACAGAAGTTACACAACATTTACCCCAACGTTAAGTTTATGAACATGCTAAGTTGTGACAGGGTAACGATTGGGTGGGCAGTGGGTCATGGATTTGCTATAGCACGATAGAGTATCATCAGATGAATGCATGTAAGGAAACAGATGTTATAAGACATTTACCCCAACGTTAAGATTATAAATGTGCTAAATTTGTGACCTTGACCTTGCGGTAAGGGCTGGGTGGTGGGTCATGGATTTGCTACATCATGATACAGGGTCATCTGAGGAATGGTTGAACACAGGGTCATCTGAGGAATGCAAGTATGAAATAACAAGGTGTTCCATGAAAGGAAACCGAAGTTATAAGACATTTACCCAACGTCAAGTTTACGAATATGCCAAGTTTGTAACATTGACCTTGGGCTAAGGGCTGCGTGGTGGGTCATGGATTTGCTACAGCATGATAGAGGGTCATCTGAGGAATGCATGTATGAAATAACAAGGTGTTCCATGAAAGGAAACAGAAGTTATCAGACATTTACCCAACGTTAAGTTTATGAATGTGCCAAGTTTGTGACCTTGACCTTGGGGTAAGGGCTGGGTGGTGGGTCATGGATTTGCTACAGCATGATAGAGGGTCATCTGAGGAATGCATGCATGAAATAACAAGGCGTTCCATGAAAGGAAACAGAAGTTATAAGACATTTACCCCAATGTTGTTAAGTTTATGAATGTGCTAAGTTTGTGACCTTGACCTTGAGGTAAGGGATGGCCGCTGGGTCATGGATTTGCTATAGCATGATAGATTATCATCAGATGAATGCATGTATGAACTATCAAGGCGTTCCATGAAAGGAAACAGATGTTATAAAAACATTTACCCCACGTTAAGTTTATGAATGTGCTAAGTTTGTGACCTTGACCTTGGGGTAAGGGCTGGGTGGTGGGTCATGGATTTGCTACAGCATGATACAGGGTCATCTGAGGAATGCATGTATGAAATAACAAGGTGTTCCATGAAAGGAAACAGAAGTTATAAGACATTTACCCAACGTTAAGTTTATGAATGTGCCAAGTTTGTGACCTTGACCTTGGGGTAAGGGCTGGGTGGTGGGTCATGGATTTGCTATAGGATGATAGAGGGTCATCTCAGGAATGCATGTATGAAATAACAAGGTGTTCCATGAAAGGAAACAGAAGTTATAAGACATTTACCCAACGTTAAGTTTATGAATGTGACAAGTTTGTGACCTTGACCTTGGGGTAAGGGCTGGGTGGTGGGTCATGTATTTGTTACAGCATGATAGAGGGTCATCTGAGGAATGCATGTATGTATGAAATAACAAGGTGTTCCATGAAAGGAAACAGAAGTTATAAGACATTTACCCAACGTTAAGTTTATGAATGTGCCAAGTTTGTGACCTTGACCTTGGGGTAAGGGCTGGGTGGTGGGTCATGGATTTGCTACAGCATGATAGAGGGTCATCTGAGGAATGCATGTATGAAATAACAAGGTGTTCCGTGAAAGGAAACAGAAGTTATAAGACATTTACCCAACGTTAAGTTTGTGGACGACGCTGACGCCGACGACGCCGGGGGTATGACATAAGCTCTTCTGCACTTCGTGCAGGCGAGCTAAAAACAACATGGGTAAGAAGAATAGTGTCCAACAAATACAAATTTATAAAGATTTTAAATTGATACAGAGAATATTTTTAAATTGGGAGATATGTACATCGAACAAAAAATAGGAAAACTTTCAAACCATTTTTGGCGGGATGTTTTAAAATCTCATCTAAAATTAAAAAATAAGCTTAAGCCGATAAACATGGATGCATTTCTTTCTAGCCAATTATTTTTTAATAAGGACATCACATGTGGGACAACCTTCTTCAATAAGGCATGGTTTGATAAGGGAATATGTTTTATAAATGACATTATCAAAATTGATGGAACGTTTGCCTCTCAAAATGAACTTAAAAACAATTTCAACATAAATATAAACTTTCTTCAATATCATGGCCTTGTCAAAGCAATAAAAGATTGGGGTAAAAGTTTGAAACTTAACAATATCGAAAAAAAGTTAGAAATGCCATTTACTCCATACAAACTAAAAATATACCTAAAAAACAAAACCGGGACAAAAGACATATATCTCACATTAAACTCCAATTCTGAAACTCCAGCTGGTAAAATTAAATGGAACTCCACCTATAATTTTAACAATGAAACATGGAAGAAAATATATTTATGGCCGCATATCATAACAAAAGACACAACTCGAAAATGGTTCCAGTACCGAATAAACCACAATATTCTGGCCACAAATGATTTCCTAAATAAGATTAAAATTGTCAGTAGTCCATTATGTACATTCTGTAAGAATTTTTCGGAAACAATAAAACATTTGTTTTGGGATTGTAAGGTTACAAAAAACAGATTTAGGGAACTTCAAGAATGGTTAGCGACACAAAATATAACTATTACAATTAACGAAAAATCATTCATCTTTGGGATTTACGAAAAAACAATAAGTATCTTCAAACAATTAATACTATTAGAAACTAAATACTATCTCTATTATTGCGGGTGTTCAAAAGTAGTTCCAAGTATCAGCGTACTGAAGTATTGAATTCAACTATTGTATGAAACATCCAGGAAGGCAGCAATAATGGACAACAAACTTGAAAACTTTACACAAATTTGGGAAGACTTTATCATTTCACAAGTTTAATTTATGTAACGAAAATACCAAAATAAGATTAAATCTTCAGCTGAGCTAGTTGCGGGTGCTATAATAAATCTCTGCTTTTGTGATTTTTTTTCTTTCTTTGTTTTAACCACTTCACCACCCCCTCATTCCACCTCATAGTATAGGTTTGGAAATACAAACATTATAACTATGAATATAGTAGAAGAATATAATATACACAGAGTAATACAGGTTCAACCAAAGACCATGATCTGACGAAATGGAATGGTGCTTCACGGCCCATCAACACAAAAGAGTATCATTTAGGGCCAGCCTCGTTTTGTTTTAGAACCAGTGTGGGGATCGGAACAGATTGTATATTGGCTTGTCAATACATAATGTTACCAACAACTTTAACATTTAACCCTTTCAGCCCTAAATAACAGGAATGGATTATAATATGTTAATTTTCGGTCAATTCCATTCAACACAAAATACTTTTCAAATAATCGATTTATAATTAATTTTTTTTTATTAATTAATATGAAAATTACTTGCAAAGAGTGCAGATCCTGATGATACAGCTCATCATGAGCCGGCTCGTCTGGATCTACACTGTTTAAAAACATCTATCTAAATGGCTGTAGTGTTGAAAGGGTTAATACATGATTTAAACATGTAGATGCACAGTAGGATTGAACTTCACTTTTTACAGAGTGGGGCTGGTTCAGTTGGATCATGGGTAATATGAATGATAACATATAATCAATTACATGTATTTCATATGCTAAAAACTTTGGCTCTTGCAGCGCTGGAGAGTGACATTGTCATCTGCGGGTTTATTATAAGTATTACTGTCTTTTTTTAATAACACGTGCAAGTTTTTTATTGAAAAGTCAGGTCTCATTAATGACGATTCGAATGTACCACTCAACCATGATAGAACAGTGATTTCTACCCAGTACTGCAAGAGCAAAAGAGGGTGAATATCTGTAATTGTATATTTTGTATTTGTATCTGACTATTACATGTATATTATGTACGGTTTGTGGAGGATGGCCCCGACCCACCACAAACCTATTACCGGGAAAATAAATATTTTCAAACTTGAACCATAAACGGACTTCTGTTTTGCCAATAATTGATGTAGTTCGTATATATTTAGTCTGGTGGGGGAATGCACATGGGTTTTATCCGCCATCTTGGATTATGGCGGCCATTATGGATGAAAATGGTTAATTTCGATTTCATGTAAATTATAATTACCGGCTGTCACGGTTTCAGTGCTTTTTCGATGTGTGAATGTGAGTTTGTATTCTTGTTACTTCAATGGTCTCAAACCTGCACATTTTTAGCACATTTAACTTCATACAATATAGCCAGCCAGGCGTATTTACATGTATAGCATAGCGACCACACCACAGCAACACACCATTGGCGTTCGCGGTATTGTGGATCATATTACTTACACATAACTTTATATACGATACATGTATACACATTGGATATACAGTGCAACCTCTCTACAACAGCCACCCATGGGAAGACGCAAAAGTGGCTGTTGTAGAAATGTGGCTGTTGTAGGGAGGTTAATGCTGAATTAAATTTGTCGTCCGCTGTTTATTTTTTTTTCTCGATAATTCTCATCAAAAACATGCTTTGGCAACATTTTAGAATCATTTCCAATGGAAATGATTCTAAAATGCTGTCAAAACATGTTTTTATTGAGAAAAAAGGCAAAAGCAACAGTAGATGACAATTTTCGTGCTCAGCAGTCTAAGGGTTAGATACAAAGGAAATCATCCATTTGGGATATAAAATAGCGGCTGTTATAGAGAGGGTGTTGTTGTAGAGAGGTGGCCGTTCGTGGAGGTTCGACTGTATATACCAGAACATATTGACTGTGAACTATGGAAGCTTCTGGAAAGAGGGCAACAGCTGGTAAAGTTGATGGAGGGAAGGAGACAGGTGGCCACAGTGAGGACCAGATGTCAAGGACGGACAAAACGAACACGGTTGCGTGATCTGAAGGCTTGTCGCCATAAGGTAATGGCCATCATTGACGACTCGTGGACGATGTCGAGAACAAGTATACGGATTATGTGGACATCATGACGCACCAACTAAATGACATCTGCAAGTTAAGTCGTGACTACAGAGACCGTATCACGTCCGTACGAACGGAAATCAGAGACAACGCGAAGAACGGCTGCGAGAATAATCTCTTTCTATTGTTGAACGAGGCTGAAACATTGATACCGAGTTCAAAACATCAACTTCTGTATTGAAAATAAAAGCAACGTGAAGCCTTGTGTGTTTGTATAACATATAACATTATTAAATCATTTACACGGTGTGGGTGCTATTGGAGAATTAGTGACGGAAACCTTCCCATTAGTAGATCATTTACACAGTGAAAATAAAAGCAACGTGAAGCCTTGCGTGTTTGTAGAAAATAAAACATTAATGGAAACTTTCCCATGTCTGAGTGATGACATAAATATCCGTGGACCTACAGATGGCCACACGTGTGCCGTCACAGGTTTACTCGTGCTAGCCGACGGCAGGTTACTACTGTAGGACAATAGAAGCTCCAACATAAAACTGTTTGACGACAACCATACACTGGTGTCCCACCTTCCCCTACAATCCCCTCCAACCGACATTGCGGAGACAGACGACGGGGATATAGCCGTATGTATGCCAAACAACAGAACCGTCCAGTTTGTGTCCGTGTCCGGCACCCTGACCCCCGGGCGGGTCATCAAGACCACAGTGCCATGCCAGAGTGTGACCAGATGTGGCGACAACATGACGGCGGTAGTTATGTACTCACGAGACATTGTGAAGATTGACATGAGGGGCAGGAAGGTGGCAACTGTATGGAAATGCCCTGATGGCCTTCCCGTGTATATAAGACATCAACATGGCATCGACATCAACATGGAATCGACCTCTACGCGACATATGACGGCGGCGGCTTAACACGTTTGATCCCGGATGGCGTCGTGCTGGGCCGATACAAGGGTAATAACTTGTCGTGTCCACTGGGACTTGCCGTTCACCCAGAAGGAAGTGTCTATGTCTGCGGTGGTCACTCGAACAACATCCACCACATAACGGCAGATTGTGCCAAGATTGAAGTATTCGGGGACAGACAAGTATGGAAGCCTTGGGCAGTCTGTTACAATCCACATGGAAATACGCTGTACGTGGCTGAGGTCGAGACGAACAAACTCAAAGTATTTCGGTTAGGATATTAACCCTTTCACCCCTAAGTAACTGGAATGGATTTTGATATGTTAATTTTGCAGCCAATCCAACCATCACAAACATTTTCAGACTAATCCATTTATGAATGGAATGGAATGGTGCTTTAACGGCCCATCAACACAAACGAGTATCATTTAGCGCCAAGCAATGTAGATGAAGAATACAAATAATAGTAAAATAGTATGTTACATGTGGTAATCAATCAGATGATAAGGTAAAAATATTAATATGATAAACAATATAAATGAAAAACGTGTATGAAATGAGAAACATGTATACAATGATAAAATTAAATTTTCCGATACAAGTTAGTGTCATGTAGAAAGTGAAGCAAACCTTCTATGTTCTCCACCTGGAATAGCTCCGCAAGTGAAGTAACACTGAAGTGTTTGCCTCGAATATCGGCAAAATCGATACAGTCCAGTAGGATGTGTTGCACGGTAAATGCGCTGTGGCATGGAATACACCATGGACGCGGCTCACCTTTGAGTATATACGAATGGAATGGAATGGTGCTTAACGGCCCATCAACACAAAAGAGTATCATTTAGGGCCAAGCAATGTAGATGAAGAATAAAAATAATAGTAAAATAGTATGTTACATGTGGTAATCAATCAGATGATCAGGTAAAAATATTAATATGATAAACAATATAAATGAAAAACGTGTACAGAATTATAAAATTATAGAAATGAGAAACATGTATACAATGATAAAATTAAATTTTCCGATACAAGTTAGTTTCATGTAGAAAGTGAAGCAAACCTTCAATGTTCTCCACCTGGAATAGCTCCGCAAGTGAAGTAACATTGAAATGTTTGCCTCGAATATCGGCAAAATCGATACAGTCCAGTAGGATGTGTTGCACGGTAAAAGCACTGTGGCATGGAATACACCATGGACGCGGCTCACCTTTGAGCATATACGAATGCGTTAGTCGTGTATGTCCAATGCGCAATCGACTAAGGACAACTTCATCCCGGCGTACATGTCTGTTGCCAGGAGTCCATTCGCCCAGAGTCGGTTTCACAGCATGAAGTTTATTATCTGTGAGCATCTGCATTGTATCGGAGATGAATGAGTTGATGGATGATTTAAAATCATGATAGCAAACAGGAAAATGAGAAGTTGGTAGATCCAGGGCGTCGTTGGCAGCACTATCTGCCCTGTCATTGCCCTTGATACCAGTATGACTGGGTAGCCAACAAAAAATAATGTCCTTGCCAGACGAAAGTAAAATATGGTGTAGCTCCATGATTTGGCGGACAAGTGCATGTTCAAGCTTCATGTTGTACAAAGCTTGTAGTGAAGATAATGAATCGGAAAATAAAATGAATTGTTTTCTCCAAGATATTTTCGCGAAATCAAGAGCAAGTATAATCGCCCTCAATTCCGCAGAAAATATCGAAGATTTGTCTGGGAGTCTGGATTGAAGATCTCCCTCGGGGACAGCGGCAGCAGATGCTACCCGGTCCCCGATCTTTGAGCCATCAGTAAAAAGCGGAGTGTATGTATTGTATCTGTCTTTAACCTCAAGAAAACGTGATTTAAAAATAGATGGATCAGTTGTTGCTTTTGTGTGCGTCCATTTATGAAAAGGGGACTGTTTTTGTTGATCTGCACTATTTGCATAAACCGCTATAGCGGGCTGTCGGGTTCAAAGGGTTAAACGCACTCGGTCTCAGATATACGTAGATATGTATGAAACACATTATGAAACAAGAATTCCGCGGAATCAAATATCTCGCCTTCTTCCGCCATGACCTTGACCCTGGGGCCCAAGAAAATATTAATAGTCCAATATTCATCTATATATCATAGTAAAGAGATGCATAAAGTTTGATGACTGTAGCTGATAAGGTGTTGAAGTAATGACCGTAACAAGAAAACTTAACATTGAATGATGACGCTGCCACCGACGCCGTCGCCGCCGACGCCGTCGCCTCCGACTCCGTAAAAGCAAAACCTACAAAAATAGGTTAATTGTAGATTTGTATCGCATTTGTTTAACCCAGTTGTACATATCAGTCGTCTGGAAAGAATGGAATGGAATGGAATGGTGCTTAACGGCCCATCAACACAAAAGAGTATCATTTAGGGCCAAGCAATGTAGATGAAGAATAAAAATAATAGTAAAATAGTATGCAATATGTGATTAGGGTAAAAATATTAATATGATGAACAATATATATATAGAAATATAAAACGTGTATAGAAATATAAAATTATAGAAATACGAGACATGTATGCAATGATAAAATTAAATCTTCCGATACAAGTTAGTTTCATGGAGAAAGCGAAGCAAACCTTCAATGTTCTCCACCTGGAATAACTCCGCAAGTGAAGTAACATTGAAGTGTTTGCCTCGAATATCGGCAAAATCGATACAGTCCAGTAGGATGTGTTGCACGGTAAAAGCACTGTGGCATGGAATACACCATGGACGCAGCTCACCATTGAGCATATACGAATGCGTTAGTCGTGTATGTCCAATGCGCAATCGACTAAGGACAACTTCATCCCGGCGTACATGTCTGTAGCCAGGAGTCCATTCGCCCAGAGTCGGTTTCACAGCATGAAGTTTATTATCTGTGAGCAGATCGCACTGGATCTGCATTGTATCGGAGATGAAGGAGTTGATGGATGATTTAAAATCATGATAGCAAACAGGAAAATGAGAAGTCGGCAGATCCAGGGCGGCCTTGGCAGCACTATCTGCCCTGTCATTGCCCTTGATACCAGTATGACTGGGTAGCCAACAAAAAATAATGTCCTTGCCAGACGAAAGTAAAATATGATGTAGCTCCATGATTTGGCGGATAAGTGGATGTTCAAGCTTCATGTTGTACAAAGCTTGTAGTGAAGATAATGAATCGGAAAATAAAATGAATTGCTTTCTCCAAGACATTTTCGCGAAATCAAGAGAAAGTAAAATCGCCCTCAATTCCACAGAAAATATCGAAGATTTGTCTGGGAGTCTGGATTGAATATCTCCCTTGGGGACAGCGGCAGCAGATGCTACCCGGTCCCCGATCTTTGAGCCATCAGTAAAAAGCGGAGTGTATGTATTGTATCTGTCTTTAACCTCAAGCAAAAGTGATTTAAAAATGGATGGATCAGTTGTTGCTTTCGTGTGCTGACTACGATCGAAGATCACCTTGGGCTGCTCCAACTGCCACGGTGGAGTATCTGGAATAGCGTATTTGGCAATATGATCCAGATCCAGCATCGTGTACCAAAGGATCCATTCTCTTGTCGAATGGTGGCTTGAAGCTTGGTTTCTTATCGAATACAGCATCTGTAGTTCGATGAAAGACAGTGTTATAAGCTGGATTAGATGGATTGGAATGTAGTTTAGTGGCGTATTGCAAAGATAATTTGGTGCGTCTGTCGTGGAGAGAAGGCTCATTTGCTTCGGCATATAAGCTCTGTGCGTTAGACGTACGGAATGCACCCAGGCAGAGTCGTAAGCCTTGGTGATGTATTGGATCGAGCGTCCGAAGATCGGATTTACTGGCAGACCCATATACAGTGCATCCGTAGTCTAGTTTTGAGCGAACATGTGCGATGTAAAGGCGGTGCAGCACCTTTCGGTCTGCACCCCAGTCATAATTTGCTACCACTCGCATTAAGTTGAGTGCTTTCTGGCATTTAGCTTTCAAGTATGGTAAATGGGGTTTAAAAGTGAGTTTAGGATCAAAGATAAGACCAAGAAATTTCTGCTCCCGAACAACTGGGATGGGATGTGTTCCCAGTTTAAGCTCGGGATCAGGGTGAAGACCGCGTCTTTTGAAAAAATGCATGCAGTTAGTTTTAGATTTCGAAAACTTAAAGCCGTTTTCTGTGGTCCACTTGTTTATTCTATTGAGGCTCAGTTGTAATTGGCGCTCAATAGTATGCATGTTCTTTGATTTGTAACATATTAAAACATCATCGACATATAAAGAACAGTCAACACCAGGTTGCAGGCATTTTACAATATTATTCAGTTTAATGCTAAAAAGGGTAACAGACAATATACTTCCCTGCGGTACACCCATTTCCTGTTCATGGGGATCAGAAAGGGTTGTACCGACTCGGACTTGGAATTGTCTGTCTTTCAAAACATTAGAAATAAAATTAGGGAGATGACCCTTCATAATCCCATACTTCCACGTCGTGTCATATGCCTTTTCTAGGTAAAAAAATATGGCAACAATATGCTCATTGTTAACAAACCCGTCTCGAATGAATGCTTCGAGTCTAATCAGATTATCGGCAGTGCTTCTCTGGCGACGGAATCCAGATTGATACTCAGATATCAGTCCATTGGATTCCAGAAACCAGACAAGCCTGTCGTTAATCATTCGTTCCATGGTTTTACAGACGCAGCTAGTAAGTGCGATGGGACGGTAACTTGATGGGTCGGTGTGATCCTTGCCCGGTTTGGGAACAGGTATGATTGTAGCTTCCCGCCATGAAGGCGGAAAGACGCCTTGTTCCCAAATGGTATTAATATTTCAAGGAGGTTGTCTAAAGAGTGTTCAGGTAAATGTTTAAGCAGTTGGTAGTGGATATCATCAGGGCCTGCAGATGTATCATGTGCTTTCTCGAGGGAAGCTTTTAATTCCCTCATAGAGAAAGGAGCGTTGTAATGTTCTGAATTGTCTGAATTAAAATTAAGTTTAGTTTTCTCTTGCTCAGATTTCACCTTCAAGAACTCTTCAGAATAGTTATTACATGAGGAGTTCTTGGAGAAGGTATCTGCTAATGTGTTTGAAATGTCTGTTTTGGAAGATACTTTATGTCCTGCTTTGTTGAGGTGATTGATAGAAGTTGATTTACCTTTACCGTTTATCTTACGAATCATGTCCCATGTTGTTTTCATTTTAGATCGCGAATTCAACTTGGAGACAAAAGATCTCCAAGTCCTTCTCTTGCTAGCTTTAATTGTGCATCGAGCTTTCGCTCTAAAAATTCTATGAGCTTTTAAATTATCTGCTGTTGCGTTATTATTGATTTGACGAATAGACTGCTTACGAGCAGTCATTGCCTCTTTGCATTCTTCGTCAAACCATGGTTTATTGACACTTTTGGGCTTTGCCGAGGTTTTTGGTATTGTCTTTTCTGCAATATCGTGTAAAAGGGAAACGTAGTGTTCTAGTGGATCTTCCGCATCTCGAAAGCGATCAAAATCTAGTTCAATCATGCACATATTGCGAAATGTGTCCCAATCGGCTTTATGTAATTTCCACCTCTGGACTCTGTCAGTGGATGGTGGTCCATTACTCTGCAAGACGACAGGAAAGTGGTCACTCCCACATAGGTCGTCACCAACTTTCCACGTAAAGTCTAAATACAGAGAAGGATGACACAGAGTTAAATCCAGAGAGGAATATGAACCGGTTGCGGGATGTAAATATGTGCTCGATTTATCATTATAAATGCTGAGATTGTGATCAGAAAGAAAATTTTCAATAAGTTCCCCCTTTTTGTTTGTGTCTTTACAACCCCAAAGCATGTTATGTCCATTAAAATCGACAAGGAGAATGAAAGGTTAAGGGAGCTGAGAGACAAGATTATCTAGTTCTGATTTTAACAGGACTGCAGATGGTGGAATGTAGATAGAACATAACGTAATAGTCTTGTGCATCGTAACACTAACGGCCACAGCCTGAAGATTAGTGTCAAGATTCACGAGACTATGTGGGGTGCTCAAATTAACGAGGATTGAGACTCCACCAGATGCGCGTTCAGCGTTATCTGAACACTTACTGTATAATGCATGTGATTTAAAAGAAAATGTATCGTCAACTTTCAGGAATGTTTCCTGAAGACAAACAGCAATGGGGTTGTGTCGAGTTAATAAAATTGTTAATTCATCACGATTTGCTGTAATTCCTCGACAGTTCCATTGGATAATAGTATCCATGTTGTATGTAGGTGGAAGTATGGATTTGCGGGGTGGAACAGGTTTGGCAGTTGGAGTGTCAGAAGACTCTTCAGTCTCCATCGAGTCCAACGACTCAAACCTGTTCTTCAGTGGAATGGGGCCGTCTGCCCCCTTCTGCGATCCAGGGTCATCAGACCCTTTCTGTGATCCAGGGTCATCAGACCTTTTCCTGGGCGGTGTTGTAGGGATCCTCTCCATGGCAGTGGGCCTACCCCTCAGTGGTAGTGGAGAGGCCGACCTGTCATCCGGCCCTTGCCGTGATCGCAGAGGAGACACGGCCGTGATTGGAAAGAATGGAATGGAATGGTGCTTAACGGCCCATCAACACAAAAGAGTATCATTTAGGGCCAAGCAATGAAGATGAAGAATAAAAATAATAGTAAAGTAGTATGTTACATGTGGTAATCAATCAGATGATAAGGTAAACATATTAATATGATAAACAATATAAATGAACAACGTATATAGAATTATAAAATTATAGTAATGAGTAACATGTATACAATGATAAAATTAAATTTTCCGATAGAAGTTAGTTTCATGTAGAAAGTGAAGCAAACCTTCAATGTTCTCCACCTGGAATAGCTCCGCAAGTGAAGTAACACTGAAGTGTTTGCCTCGAATATCGGCAAAACCGATACAGCAAAACCGATACAGTCCAGTAGGATGTGTTGCACGGTAAATGCGCTGTGGCATGGAATACACCATGGACGCGGCTCACCTTTGAGCATATACGAATGCGTTAGTCGTGTATGTCCAATGCGCAATCGACTAAGGACAACTTCATCCCGGCGTACATGTCTGTAGCCAGGAGTCCATTCGCCCAGAGTCGGTTTCACAGCATGAAGTTTATTATCTGTGAGCAGATCCCACTGGATCTGCATTGTATCGGAGATGAATGAGTTGATGGATGATTTAAAATCATGATAGCAAACAGGAAAATGAGAAGTTGGTAGATCCAGGGCGGCCTTGGCAGCACTATCTGCCCTGTCATTGTCCTTGATACCAGTATGACTGGGTAGCAAACAAAAAATAATGTCCTTGCCAGACGAAAGTAAACTATGGTGTAGCTCCACGATTTGGCGGATAAGTGGATGTTCAAGCTTCATGTTGTACAAGGCTTGTAGTGAAGATAATGAATCGGAAAATAAAATGAATTGCTTTCTCCAAGATATTTTCGCGAAATCAAGAGCAAGTAAAATCGCCCTCAATTCCGCAGAAAATATCGAAGATTTGTCTTGGAGTCTGGATTGAAGATCTCCCTCGGGGACAGCAGCAGCAGATGCTACCCGGTCCCCGATCTTTGAGCCATCAGTAAACAGCGGAGTGTATGTATTGTATCTGTCTTTAACCTCAACAAAAAGTGATTTAAAAATGGATGGATCAGATGTTCGTCTGGAAAGAAAGTCGGATGGGATTTGAGAAAAAAATGTTTATACGCTAGTTAATAACGTTCCAGTATTTTGTCGAGACCGCTTGTGGAAAGCGATACATAGTGATCACAGTGACGTTCGGGTGTCCGTGCGTCCGTCCGTACGTCTGTCCAAAATATGTGTTAAAGTTGTTAAATACCTTATATCTCTGCAGTCCGAAGTTCATATGCGTATTAGTCATCATCCATGTATTCATGCTGTATCCCACGCAGGCGGCCCCTGTGCCCCAAGGTCAAGGTCAAAATTTGCGTTAACTTTTCAGATACCTACTATCTCTGTAACCGTAAGTCAGATTTACTTGACACTTTATATGCTTATTGGTCATCATCCATATATTCATTCTGTGTCCCAATCATGCGGCCCCTGTGCTCCAAGGTCAAGGTCAAATGACTTAAAAGGTTGCATATTATAACCTCTACGTAAAATGTTTTGCATACCTTATATCTCCACAAGTGTTACTCCAATTTACTTCAAACTTCCAATACTTCCTTTTCATCATCCATATTTTCATTATATAGCCTGTGCCCATGTGGTACACATGCCCAAGGTCAAGGTCAAATGACTGAAATTTGTGTTAGAAGTTTTGACATACCTTATATCTCCACAACACTTACTCAGATTTACTTCAAATAATTCTTTATTATCATCCATATTTTCATTCTAAGCTTTTAAATATCTTATATATCCACAGCCCTTAATTCAAACTTCAAATAAATACACTCCGAGACCATCAAATGCCTCGGCGGGCTCGACATGCGGGCCACGGCCATCTGGTATATATTTATTGTAAATCAATTATTTTCACTAGCATCTATCATGGAAATTTCACAACAAAAAAAAGAAATATACAGATTTCAGATTTTTTTCCTTACTGGTACATGTCTATAAGCAAAGGACTGAACGTCCTGAAATTCTTCGCAGTATGTGTTTGTGGATGATACGGCATAGACTAATAATTAATCTAGAGTTGAATGCGTTTCGCCAAAAATAAGTGCGGGAATTTCACAACAGCAACAACAATGCCAACAACAACGAGTTAAGAAATAGATTTTTGGAAACCCAAAATGATAAATTTATAATCGAAGACCTATTCTGAACCGAAATCGAAGATTGTATTCGTGCATCGAACCATGCATCGAACCGTCGTAGCCCCATATGTGGTTACTCTTTTTGATAAAAACAACGACTTTTCGGTGATTTTTACGACATTCAATCTGATCCGTGTCACTCGGACACTTATTAAATAACAATTAAACACAATATACAATTTATTGTACAACGACGAAACATAGTTTCTCATCAACCCGAATTGAATTGAATGGTGCTTAACGGCCCATCAACACAAAATAGTATCATTTAGGGCCAAGCAATTTAGATGAAGAAGAAAATTATAGTAAAATAGTATGTTAGATGAATCAATGTATGATTAGGGTAAAAATAAAACTATGATGAACAATATAAATGAGCAACATGTATACAATGATACAATTATATTTTCCGATACAAGTTGGTTTCATGGAGAAAACCAAGCAAACCTTCAATGTTCTCCACCTGGAATAACTCCGCAAGTGAAGTAACATTGGAGTGTTTGCGTCGAATATCGGCAAAGTCGATACAGTCCAGTAATACACCATGGACGCGGCTCTCCTTGGAGCATATACAAATGCGTTAGTCGTGTATATCCAATCATCAACCCGAAAAACAGTACTCCCTGGGGCTACGACGTTAGTATATATAGGAAGACGATTCGTCCAACAAACTTATTTTTCTTCCTAAGGGAAGCCGTGGCTGACAATAATGTGATAGAACACCAAACTTCACAACCCACAACCTGATGTCAAGATCATTGATGGAACTGCCCTTGTTCACACACTCGGCCCGAAATAGACAGCTGTAAAGATATTTGGTGATTACGTAACGCTGGTACTCCTGTCATATATCGCCAAACAGCCATAGTGTGTTGCCTAGATGCAATGGGGACCCATTGAGAGTAGCAACAAACACCCGGTTACCCCCACGCTGGTAAACGTTCCTCAGTGTGGATTCAAACGAATCAGGTTTGTTTAACTACTTAGCTGGTGCTATGCAGACGTATCAGTCTCCATTAAACAAGCTTTAGATCACCACGCGTGAGGAAACGCTGCTGTCCATGCCGCAGTGTGACATATCCCAGTTAGTGTCGTGTACCCGTGAGTGTTGCTTCATGCTGCTCATGCCTATAAACAAGGTCATCGCAATATTATTGTACAATCCAGCGATACAGATGTGGTGGTACTTGCCATCGCAACTGCTCAAGTAATCCAAGACTGTAAACTTTGGTAGCATTCAGTCGTGGAGAACAGTTCACCATGTCTCAACGGACCGTATCGCAACATCACTTGGAACTGATTGGTCCAGGGTCTACTATTTCTGCATGCTTTCTCGGGATGCAATACCGTTTCTTACTTTTATTAATGCGCAAGAAGACCATGTGGGAAGTGCGAAGCTCCAACTGATTCAAAACAGTCTTCAAATAACTAACTAACTCACCAAGCCTGATCATCGATCAAGATATGGAGACGCTATAAAGAATTGTAGTCTTCAGCGCACGTCGACATTGACCAGTCAACAGCCTATTTGCATCCGGAACATGGCAGCTGGACAACATCCCTCCTACTAGTGACGCATTGCGACAGCATGCCAGCCGCGCTGCCTACCAAGCTGGCAATTTATGGGGCAACACTATTTGCAACTCCAAACCTGCCTGATCCGATGGAGTGGGGCTGGGCAAAGAAAGGAAGCACCTGGTGTCCTGTGTGGAGTCTGAAACCCGAGGCAAAATGGCCTGCAGGGATCTGATAACATGTGCTTGTCGAAACAGCAACTGTACTGGCAGGTGCGAATATGGCAAGGCTAATCTCCCATGCACACAGCTCTGTGTATGTGAAGGACAGTGTACATGCTATTTCGAGCACCCATGCGTTGTGCGACAGTAATTGAGTTAAATTCAACAACTACATTTCGAAATTAATATATCTTCTATTTTTTTTAAATTTTACAATTTGCCAATAATTCTATAATGCAATGTTATTAGAATAATAAAAGTATAGTAATGAGTAACATGTATACAATGATAACATGTTATTAGAATACACATGTCTGAAAACTTACTGCTAGACATTAACTGCATAGTTCTAACTTGTGTTGATCAACAATTATGAGTACTTATGTGAACGTGTTGCCGCATTTTGATACGTAAAATAGTAGTATTATAATCACAATTACGTAATAGGCATTCAATGTGTGTAAATACACATTATACTAGTCAGATTATATACAACTTGGATTATAAAATGTGCCATTAGGATTCGAAATATGACCAGTTTGCATATTACATGTATGCATATTTTTGATTTCCATGAAACTAAGATGGCGGCCATCTTGAATTACAGTGGTCTAGCTATATCATAGCTACATTTAAACACTTTCAACACATTCCTTATATATGAAAACCTATGTATAGACAAAATAATCAGTATATCTTGCTTCTATCTCAAGTTATTGCCATTTTCTTATGGGTAGCCAACAAAAAATAATGTCCTTGCCAGACGAAAGTAAAATATGGTGTAGCTCCACGATTTGGCGGATAAGTGGATGTTCAAGCTTCATGTTGTACAAAGCTTGTAGTGAAGATAATGAATCGGAAAATAAAATGAATTGCTTTCTCCAAGATATTTTCGCGAAATCAAGAGCAAGTAAAATCGCCCTCAATTCCGCAGAAAATATCGAAGATTTGTCTGGGAGTCTGGATTGAATATCTCCCTCGGGGACAGCGGCAGCAGATGCTACCCGGTCCCCGATCTTTGAGCCATCAGTAAAAAGCGGAGTGTATGTATTGTATCTGTCTTTAACCTCAAGAGAAAGCGATTTAAAAATGGATGGATCAGTTGTTGCTTTCTTTGCTGACTAAGATCGAAGATCGAAGATCACCTTGGGCTGCTCCAGTCCAGTAGGATGCCTCTTCATGTGAATGGGAATGGGCCGCCATAACTGGGTTGTTCGTATGAGCAGATGTTCCAAACACAACAACAATGACCTGAACACTATTCGCAAAGTGTTTAAGCAGTCATTGTCCAAGGTATTCAGTTAACTGGGATTTTGTTTCGCTAAGTTTTATAGACACATTGCGTATGTTCATGCAATCATATTTTATGAATTTCACTGGCTGTGTCCTACCCGCACGCTTGACTCTTGTATTTTCCTTCAGTGAGTCACTAGTGTATCTGTCAAATATTACTCTTCCTTCGGAATAACCGCTCATCCGTTTCGATATGCGTTGCAAAAACGCATCCCCAAAGTCTGATATTGTGTCCATTCCAGGTACTTTTGTTGTGAATTGAACGACGGTCTGTGCATCTATTATGATCACCTTCTCTCCGGCATCAGTTGGCACACACGTATCGTTGTTCTTGTCAGAATTGTTATCGGGAGTGGCATCGGAAGATGTACTACACATTGCAATGTCCTCGTCTGTCTGAACTGGATTTTCTAACTGTTCCAATTGTAAGTTCTCCTAACTCGGCAACAGTAGTATTCTCATTAGATGTAGCTGGCGTACTTGTACCAGCCTCTGTAGCTTGTTCGAACTTTTCTATTTCCTTCATAATGAGACTTTGTCCGATGGTAGCAGCAATGTTCCGTCGGTAGCAAAGACAGATCGTGGTTTTATAGTCATCTGATAATTTGACATCATGTCTGGGCGTGCCTGCTGAACGACTAAAAACCGCGTAAGTAATTGGTGATCTTCACTACTTTGTTGCCGATTGCTACATTTGATTTTGTCAAACATGTACTGTGTGTACAAGATAAGCTGAAAAGCTTCAATTTTTCAATTCTATCCCAAACAGATAGCGCAGATGCCGTTCTCAATCGCGATTCTACGAACTTTTTATATCGTTCAGTTCCCTTTGCATCAATCTCTGTTAAGTATGTCGTACACTGCAGTGTCTGGTAAAGCCATCATGGAAACTATGTTTACCAGTGGCATCTTGTTTTCGAATGGATTTCCATCGTAGTGGCTTTCTAGACATATCTTCATTTTTGCTGCATATCTTGCAGCTCGAGTGCCAAATGTCCCAGACAATTGATAATGTGCTTCAGGGCGTGAGCTGCTACCGGATGAATACAATACAATGACTGAAGCTCACCGACGATGCGTGTCACTTCGGGAGCTGTGGGTAGGAATCGATTGAGCGTTGGTTCACTTTGAGTTATACCAGTAATGCCTCCAACCATCTTCAACTCTAATACTCTGCTCCAGAGTCTGATCCACACACAGATTGATAAATGGTATACCAGTTTTCTTCACACAAAAATCACCTTCTTCGAGTGCTTTCCATGTTTCAGGTCATTCGGTCTTGAGCTCGTTCATCTGGGCAAGGTGTTACTGGAATCATGCGTGCGTAGGTGTATAAATCATGCGCGAAGAAGTATTTGACTTGCTCATCGAGGGCCGACAAATAGTCGTTCCAATTGCCCTGACTACATGTGCGGATCAGGTGAAGAAGGCACTCGACCTGGTGTAAATAGTAGTACATGATGAACACACGTAATTCTCCACTAGCCTCGTCTGTCATGTCTTTGTAAAGTATATCTGAGTAGTGGGCGCAAATGTCGTTGAATCACTTGTTACTGTCTTCACAACGAGCGTGAAGATTTGTCCGTAATGTTGGTATTCGATGCCTCTTTTGAAAGCCTTGCCAGCGAATATTTGGCGGAGTGTGGCAAGCGAATATATACCAGTCTCTATAGACACAGTATCGAGACCACTGTCCTCTATGTATATCACTAAAGCATGGAGAGCAGCAAAACAAATACGAAGCTCTCCGTGTGTTTATTTAGCGAAAGGTTTGCTATCACTTGGGAATCACCCGTGCTGTTTTTGATATATAGTAACCGTTCACCAATTAAATCGGTTTGGGCAAGGTGAAGCTCGGCAGTGTCTGGTGTCTTAGACAGAAATACACATATTTTGCGGTTATGTTCATTATACCCAGAACGTCGAGACCGACCAATAGTATCGCGGGTATTGCGTGAAGTTGACGGACACCCACTTTTGCAGGCGTCACTTTTTCAGGCGTGACTTTTGCATAGTCAACAGAACAAGAATCAGCAAACAGAGGTCCAGATAACGCAAATACGCAATTAAAAAATGCAAAAACCCAATTAAAATCAGAGACAATGCGTACCAAAAAGTAATTAAAATGTCCGGTACGCAATACTTTTTGATCCTGTATCGTACTCCTCAAATGTATTTTCCAGGAGGTCAGTCGCGTACCTGCTAGATTTGGTTCATTACTATACAATCCCCTATAAACACAATCATAACCGCGCCGATGATCTGTGCGGAGTTGCGACCGGGGCCGGCGGCTGTGCTGCTGTTCGGGTGATCTGTTGTGCGGCTGTGCGGTCGGGCCTGTGTGGCTGTGCGGGTCCGGGCGTGCGGGGAGCTGTGCGGCTTTTTTGGGTGGGTTGGGTGCGGATCAGTGCGGCGTTCGGGTCTGTGCGGGCGGGACGGGGGCGGTCGGGGGGAGGGGCTGTGCTGTGGGAGCGGTGGTGGGCGGGGGTCGGCGGGTGGCGTTCGGCTGTGCGGGCTGTGCGGGATCTGTGCGGGGGGGCGCCATTCAATGTTTATTTTCAGTCTGTCGCGTACTGCTAGATTTGTTCATGTATACAATCCTACAAAATCATCGCCGATGATCTGTGCGGTCGGCCATTCAATGTTTACAAAGTCTGGTCCCGGCTCTAGCTGCGGACAATGTCTCGCTGTATTTCACCGATAACGGCTGTAAACCAGTCTTCGAGTGTATTCAAATTGAACTCCAGGATTTAGCGGGAGCGATTCCGACTCTCAGCGGGAAAAAAATTGGTCCAACTCTTACGAAACTCTAGTAACCCACCACACGGCAGTTGTTTCGAGTACCGTTCAAGTTAATGATTCCCCTTTACCTCTGAATTTGTTGTCACAATCCACGTCATTTACGGAAAATATTACTGATCTTCAATAATTGTGGAAAAAAACGGGGATGTGACACTATTGTGAACCCGAGAATCAGGCTCATTACTAGTCTATTTTCTTAAATTCAAATCCCCGTGTCTACTCAAGGAGATGCAATGAAAAACGTATATAGACATTCGTAAACGACTATCCGCAAGGATAAAACAAATGGTACAGTGGAATTGGTCCTGTTGGGAGGGCGGGGCACAGCAGACATTTTATTATTTTGAATGTGTTAGGTTTATATTTTACATGTGGGACAGTATCATAATTAATAAATGAAAATATGGTAACATTATTACTATTTCGACCAACACACGTTGAATAAAATGGCGGTCAAATTAACTAAGTTAAAATAGGACGAGTTGAACGGCGCCCGAATTCACCAATTAATATAATCGTAGTAGCGATAGACACTATAAATAACACAATCGGATCACCAATTAATATAATCGTAGTAGCGATAGACACTATAAATAACACAATCGGATCGTGTCAGATTTTTTCGTAGAAAATTGGTGACACATGGCGCAACAAAATGGCGGCCACAACAAACAAACGTGGAAGAAAAAAAATTCAAAAGTCCACCACCAATGTTAACCTTATTTCGATTTATTTTACGACCGATGCAAAGGTGGAATCTCAATCCATTGCACAAGGCATCATACAGTCATTTTGTTGAGCTCGGTGTGTGGAGACCCCACATTAATCGTGATCGACATTATTCATGAATTGCTGTCAAACGTGGTCAGCAAAAACAAACTGCCAATTAAAGAATTCTTGATCAGCGTATGCACTGTTTGTCATTCGGATAATGAAACATCTCGCATGCTTTTTTGAATACATGATACTGCTTGTTACATAACTTATAACTATAAGAGTGCTATCAGATACGGAACTACACTGGTCACTTACTCTAGCCCACTTACTCTAGTAACAGTTACTTATATGTACTTGGAATCATTGAAAACTTTGAACTAATCATAATGGTGCTCTTATAAGTAAGTGAAGCAGTGATACCATACACATGTAAGTATAACACTGCTTCAATTACTTATATGAACAATAAAACAGTACCATTAATACACAAGAATTCCGCGGAATCAAATGTCTCGCCTTGTTCCGCCTTGACCTTCACCCTGGGGCAGGAGAATTTTTTTTAATAATCGTATATTCATCTACATATCATAGTAAAGGGATGTATAAAGTTTGATGACTGTAGCTGATAAGGTGTTGGAAGTAATGATCGTAACACGAAAACATAACATTGAAAGTATTTAAAAAAACAAACAAGAATTCCACGGAATCAAATGTCTCGCCTTGTCCCGCCGCCTTGACCTCGAGCCTGGGCCAGAAAGCAATTTTCACTGGCCCGAACATATTATACAATTATTGACTAGTGAGCCATAGAATATCAGATTATATTCTATGGCTCACTAGTCAATAATTGTTTAAAAATTAACAAAAATAATGCTCGCTACTGGAGCCCAGAATTTTTATAATAGTCCTATATTTATCTACATATATCTGCACAGGTCCGCATATTGCCACAATATTGTCAACACGGTTTACGGAAATGTAATACCCAGGTATAATAATGTACGTGTATAAATTACCTGTAATAATTTAGCTGGACAGTTAGTGGTCAATCTAGACATTTGCACATGCTTGCACATGCACAAGTGTTTGAACAACTGGAGAAGGCTATTGTTCTCTCTACAGGTAAGGTGTACAGAGCGCACGAGAAAACGGGTATTCATGCATTAATGTTCAGTTTGTAGCATAGAAAGAAATAGAGTTTGACCTTGACCCTGGAATTTTGTTTAATAGTCCTATATTCATCTACATATCATAGTAAAGGTATGTATAAAGTTTGATGACTGTAGCTGATAAGGTGTTGCAGTAATGACCGTAACACGAAAACTTAACATTGAACAATGACCGTAACACGAAAACTTAACATTGACTGATGACGCCGCCGACGACGCCACCGACTCCGGAAAAGCAAAACCTATGTCTCGCTTTCCGCTTCGCGGGCGAGACAAAAATAGAATTTGACCTTAACCCTGGGGCCCGAGAAAAACAAATTAATAGTCCTATATTCATCTACATATCATAGTAAAGGGATGTATAAAGTTTGATGACTGTAGTTGATAAGGTGTTGAAGTAATGATCGTAACACGAAAACTTTAATAACATTGAAACTATTGACAAATAGAGTTTGACCTTGACCCTGGAGACCCTGGGGCCCGCTAAAAAATGTGTTAATAGTCCTATATTCATGTACATATCATAGTAAAGGTATGTATAAAGTTTGATGACTGTAGCTGACAAAGTGTTGAAGTAATGACCGTAACACGAAACGTAACACGAAAACTTAACATTGAATGTATTAAGATATAGTTTGACCTTGACCCTGGAGACCCTGGGGTCCGCCAAAAAATGTGTTAATAGTCCTATATGCATGTACATATCATAGTAAAGGTATGTATAAAGTTTGATGACTGTAGCTGACAAGGTGTTGAAGTAATGACCGTAACACGAAACGTAACACGAAACGTAACACGAAAACTTAACATTGAATGTATTAACACATAGAGTTTGACCTTGACGCTGAAGACCCTGGGGCCCGCAAAATTTGTTTTAATAGTCATATAGTCATGTACATATCACTTTCAGACATGTTCGTTAGCTCTTCATCCAGACTGGAGATGCAGTTTACCTCTCCGTATTTTGCACGTTTTTTAGCAGTCTTTCAGCTTAGCCGTTGTATCAATACTGCAGAGGCGCCGGAGCTGGGGCGGCAGGGGCGGCGGTCGCCGCCCCAATATTTAGATTTTGGCCAAAAATTCAATAAAAAAAAATCTAAAAAAATGTCTACCTACTAAAGTTGTATCTTAAATGCAGCAGAATGCAGGAAATGGCATCTAGAATTAAAAAAAAATCTGCCCTCTCGATTTCCTTCACCACAAACAATACATAGTGATTTCATTGAGTTGGAGTCGGTACAGAAGATACTACAAAGTTTACAAACGTACATAATTATGTACGAACTTGCAAGATACAAAATCTGCGGTTTTTGCTATAAAGTTGCCGCGTGTAACTTCAGATCGATACTGTACGGTGGCACAGAGGGGACATGAAATATATTTTACTTTCGCGTGCGCACACAATAGCGAAGCAAACTAATATTCCATGTACCCTCTGTGCCACCGTAGATTGACACGAATCTTTAATGAGCTAATACAGCTCAACATCGCTATCATTTTTATCTTTTGATAAATGGAACCACAGCATTGTTAACAGCATTAACAAGTTAGCATTGTTGCATTAACAACGCTGTATTTTTTCACTATAATTAAATGTTCAAAATGATCAAGTCGATATTAACCGGCTTGAATTTCGAGTTGAATATGAGTTGAATTCAAAGCTACGAGGTCGATATTCACCGGAACTAATTTCGAGCTGGGAAGGTTTGAATATCGAGCCAGCTCTGAGATCGATATTTGAATATAAGATAGCAAATGCAATGCGAAATCGAGCTGGTGTGTTTTCAATATCGAGCCAGCTCTGAGATCGATAGTCGATTATAAGATGGCAAATGCAATGCGAATTTCGAGCTGGCGTGTTTTGAATAGCGAGCCAGCTCTGAGATCGATATTTCGAGTTGAATCCAAAGCTGCAAGGTCGATATTAACCGGGACTAATTTCGAGCTGGGGTGTTTTGAATATCGAGCCAACTCTGAGATCGATATTCGACTACAAGACGACGTATAATTAAAGCTAGCAAGAGAAAGACTTGGAGATATTTTGTTGAAGTTGAACTCGCGATCTAAAATGAAAACAACATGGGACATGATTCGTAAGATAAACGGTAAAGGTAAATCAACTTCTATCAATCACCTCAACAAAGCAGGACATAAAGTATCTTCCAAAACAGACATTTCAAACACATTAGCAGATACCTTTTCCAAGAACTCCTCATGTAATAACTATTCTGAGGAGTTCTTAAAGGTGAAATCTGAACAAGAGAAAACTAAACTTAATTTTAATTCAGACAATTCAGAACATTACAACGCTCCTTCTCTATGAGGGAATTAAAAGCTTCCCTCGAGAAAGCACATGATACATCAGCAGGCCCTGATGATATCCACTACCAACTGCTTAAACATTTACCTGAACACTCTTTAGACAGCCTCCTTGAAATATTTAATACCATTTGGGAACAAGGCGTCTTTCCGCCTTCATGGCTGGAAGCTACAATCATACCTGTTCCCAAACCGGGCAAGGATCACACCGACCCATCAAGTTACCGTCCCATCGCACTTACTAGCTGCGTCTGTAAAACCATGGAACGAATGATTAACGACAGGCTTGTCTGGTTTCTGGAATCCAATGGACTGATATCCGAGTATCAATCTGGATTCCGTCGCCAGAGAAGCACTGCCGATAATCTGATTAGACTCGAAGCATTCATTCGAGACGGGTTTGTTAACAATGAACATATAGTTGCCATATGTTTTGACCTAGAAAAGGCATATGACACGACGTGGAAGTATGGTATTATGAAGGACCTTCATGACCTCGGTCTGAAGGGTCATCTCCCTGATTTTATTTCTAATTTTTTGAAAGACAGACAATTCCAAGTCCGAGTCGGTACAATCCTTTCTGATCCCCATGAACAGGAAATGGGTGTACCGTATATTGTCTGTTACCCGTTTTAGCATTAAACTGAATAATATTGTAAAATGCCTGCAACCAGGTGTTGACTGTTCTTTATATGTCGATGATTTTTTAATATGTTACAAATCAAAGAACATGCATACTATTGAGCGCCAATTACAACTGAGCCTCAATAGAATAAACAAGTGGACCACAGAAAACGGCTTTAAGTTTTCGAAATCTAAAACTAACTGCATGCATTTTTGCAAAAGACGCGGTCTTCACCCTGATCCCGAACTTAAACTGGGAACACATCCCATCCCAGTTGTTCGGGAGCAGAAATTTCTTGGTCTTATCTTTGATCCTAAACTCACTTTTAAACCCCATTTACGATGCTTGAAAGCTAAATGCCAGAAATCACTCAACTTAATGCGAGTGGTAGCAAATCATGACTGGAAGCAAATCATGACCGAAAGGTGCTGCACTGCCTTTACATCGCACATGTTCGCTCAAAACTAGACTACGGATGCACTGTATATGGGTCTGCGAGTAAATCCGATCTTCGGACGCTCGATCCAATACATCACCAAGGCTTACGACTCTGCCTGGGTGCATTCCGTACGTCTAACGCACAAAGCTTATATGCCGAAGCAAATGAACCTTCTCTCCACGACAGACGCACCAAATTATCTTTGCAATACGCCACAAAACTACATTCAAATCCATCTAATCCAGCTTATAACATTTTCTTTCATAGAACTACAGATGCTGTATTCGATAAGAAACCAAGCTTCAAGCCACCATTCGGCAAGAGAATGGATCCTTTGATACACGATGCTGGCTTGGATCTGGATCACATTGCCAAATACGCTGTCACAGATACTCCACCGTGGCAGTTGGAGCAGCCCAAGGTGATCTTCGATCTTAGTCAGCACACGAAAGCAACAACTGATCCATCCATTTTTAAATCACTTTTTCTTGAGGTTACAGACAGATACAATACATACACTCCGCTTTTTACTGATGGCTCAAAGATCGGGGACCGGGTAGCGTCTGCTGCTGCTGTCCCCGAGGGAGATCTTCAATCCAGACTCCCAGACAAATCTTCGATATTTTCTGCGGAATTGAGGAGGGCGATTTTACTTGCTCTTGATTTCGCGAAAATATCTTGGAGAAAGCAATTCATTTTATTTTCCGATTCATTATCTTCACTACAAGCTTTGTACAACATGAAGCTTGAACATCCACTTATCCGCCAAATCATGGAGCTACACCATATTTTACTTTCGTCTGGCAAGGACATTATTTTTTGTTGGCTACCCAGTCATACTGGTATCAAGGCCAATGACAGGGCTGATAGTGCTGCCAAGGCCGCCCTATTTCCTTCATCTAAAATGCTTAATATTTCAAACATGCATTCCTGTAAGGCTCTACTACCATGCTGTGCCAAATACACGACCATCCAACCCCCGCTGATACCAAGATCAAGGTCAAATACTTAGTCTCTTTACAAAACTTAACATCAGAGAAATATTGTTCTAACTTCTATTTCCTTCATCTAAAATGCTTAATATTTCACACATGCATTCCTGTAAGGCTCTACTACCATGCTGTGCCAAATCCACGACCGTCCAAACCCCGCTGATCCCAAGGTCAAGGTCAAATACTTAGTCTCTTTACAAAACTTAACATCAGAGAAATATTGTTCTAACTTCTATTTCCTTCATCTAAAATTCTTAATATTTCACACATGCATTCCTGTAAGGCTCCAATACCATGCTGTGCCAAATCCATGACCGTCCAACCCCCGCTGAGATCCAATGTCAAGGTGAAATACTTAGTCTCTTTACAAAACTTACATCAGAGAAATAATGTTATAACTTCTATTTCCTTCATTGAAAATTCTTATTATTTCACTTGTGCATTCCTCTAAGGTTGTACTATCATGCTGTGACAAATCTTCGACTGTCCAACCCCCGCTGATCCCAAGGTCAAGGTCACATACTTAGTCTCTTTACAAAACTTAACATCAGAGAAATATGTTATAACTTCTATTTCTTTCATTGAAAATTCTTAATATTTCATATGCTGTGACAAATCCCCGCTGATCTCGAGGTCAACGTCACATACATACCGTATAATCTCGAATGAACGCCCTCCTCCTAATAAACGCCCCCCCCCACCCCCAATAATTTTTTTTTTTTTACGAATGACCGCCAATTTCAAACACAAATAATCCTTAAATCCTTATTTCTGTTTGAAATTGGCGTTCCTTATAAAAAAATTTTTTTTTTTTTTATTTTTTTTTTTTTTTACTGACCTACAAACGCCCCCCCCCCTTTTGTAAAATGTAACGCCTCCGGGGGCGTTAATTCGAGGTTATACGGTAGTCTCTTTACAAAACTTAAGATAAGAGAAATCGGTTATAACTTCTATTTCCTTGCTCGGATCTGCTTCACTTTTCACACACTCATTGCTCCAATGGACCTCTACCACCCTGTGACAAATTCACGTTCATGCCGCTCGCGCTAATCCCAGAGTCAAGGTCACAAGCCCTCACACTTGGAAATTTTTACATATTTTAGGGGTACCTGGTCCCACGCGGGGGGTATTCCGTAAGCCTCGCTTACTGGCCAATCTAGTTTACTTTCGTCTGGCAAGTTCATTATTTTTGTTGGCTCCTCAGTCATACTGGTATCAAGGGCAATGACAGGGCAGATAGTGCTGCCAATGCCGCCCTGGAGCTACCGACTTTTAATTTTCCTGTTTGCTATCATGATTTTAAATCATCCATCAACTCGTTCATCTCCGATACAATGCAGACCCAGTGGGATCTGCTCACAGATAATAAACTTTTATTTATGTTATTCTTATGATTTTGGCGGCAGTATTCTACCTTATAATATTTCTAAAGCTGCTGTAAAACCTACAAATTTGTGGAAATAAATATACCGTTGTAATAGTTATCGTATTCTAGGACATGCTGCTAAATGTACTGATTTAATATGTAGTAGAGATGAAATTCAAGCAGATGGAAGAATTGTTACTACCCCCCAACCTGATTCAATTGAAGTATTTAAAGATACTAATGGCAAGTTTCGTCCGCATAATGAGTTGATGGATGATTTAAAATCATGATAGCTAACAGAAAAATGAGAGGTCGGTAGCTCCAGGGCAGCCTTGGCAGCATTATCTGCCCTATCATTGCCCTTGATACCAGTATGGCTGGGGAGCCAATAATGGAATGGTGCTTAACGGCCCATCAACACAAAAGAGCATCATTTAGGGCCAAGCAATGTAGATGAAGAATAAAAATAATAGTAAAATAGTATCCTATATGTGATTAGGGTAAAAATATTAATATGATGAACAATATAAATGAAAAACGTGTATAGAATTATAAAATTACTTACATTTTTGTAGAAACTGTCGTAAACTGGGTGTAAGTTTTCATCTGTTCACTTCGAGATTCAAATTCAAACTGACTTGAATGCGACGTTGCGCGGCTTTTATACTAAAATTTTGAAGAAAAAAACAAAAAACATCTGGTACGTGAATTTTTTTTTTACGTCATATCCAGAAATTTGTATTATTCTTTACATTTTCAGATGGCGGAACCTGCTGCAGATAATGATTTAGGTGTGGGGCAGGGGGTATCTGGTGATAATGGAATTTGTATGACTTTTACTCGAGCGGAAGATGGCGGAACTTGTAAAACTGTTACATTTAATAAAACGTACATACATTTTCTAGGTCCTGGTACTGAATTTGGGCGGGCCACAATTGACAGTAATGCGGACGGAAATTTATGTTATCCGGAAATTTTAATGCGTCATTTCCGGACATGATTTTTTCCCGCCAAAAAACTTAGAAACTTTATAAAATGATAAAAACTCCCGCGTTTTCTTAAATAGAGGACTAGGACATTATTACGGTTGGGGTGATTTTTTTTTTTGTTATTATTTTTTAACCCTAAAGGATCCCCGAAGGGGTGTAACGATGTTAAAAAATAATTTTTATATATTTTATATACATGCATACAATAGAATAACATACATCTGCAATGAGATCCTGAAGTGTCAGTCCGGTCTCGATTGTTCCCATGCGTATTTCACACTGCTTGAAAAAAATTTTTTTTCCAGAAACATGGCATACTTCAACATGACGACGGGCTTCCTCACGTGAAATACTGTCCGGGTTTCATTGTACCAATTGTGGTATTATCATGTGTATCCAGATCACTTTCAAGGCTTTCCAATGTTATTATACTGCTATTCGATTCATCCACTGAATCAGATAGTACTATCGGATTGTCTTTACAACCACGAATAGTTCTGTCTATTACTTCACAATGTTTGTTTTTTCACGTTGATACGAAGTTTTGGTAATGGTGACCTCTGTCTTCTCTTCAGCAATGGTGCTGTTGCATCTCCAGTACAATCTGGCATCGTAGCAGGAATCATAACAAGTTTTCGTCTTTTACCTTCATAAATGTCTATATCACTGTCTATTTCATCATCATGATCAGCCCTGACGACTCTCTTCCTCTTAACAGGTGTAGAAGTTAATGTAACACCAGCAATAAAAGTACATTCCGAACTCGACGCTCCAGAATCATCTTCCACAACGAATCCTTGATTTTTGCCCTCTTCCACATAGTAAGACAGTACTGCCGACAACTTCATCAAAAAGGTTTTTACCATTCCTTTCACCGTCAATTCATAATCCTCGTGACTAACTCCAAGACCCCAATTGGCCATCTTCAACAGCAGTCTTTTGACATGTATGAACCCACGGCGCATGGAATCATAATCCCATTGATCAAAGTCTGATGTGACGTCGTATACTTGATGTGTCATTGATGACATAAGTTTAGGTTTCCTGTAATCCGTCAAGTCAATGTAATAGTCTGTATTTTCTTTCTCACCCAATTTCTTAATCCATTGCAATGTTGCACTCAAGAGTTGTTTTGGTGGACAGTATAGACGATCACTGGCATTGTTATTTAGTTGATTATTGTCTGTTGTCAAGAAATTCGCACCATGTTCGTAATCAAATGTTTTGTCAACACTGGTTCTAAAACTTGCTGCTGTCTCTTCGAGAGTAGTGAATCCTGTGATCAGTATTTCTTCTAGTTTGGCATAGACTTGATCATCGTATAAACACCAGAATGGACTGGTCGGTGTAACTGGCCATTCAATTGTTGATGCGATGTTCTTTTGAATGAACTCAAACATTTCCGCAAAAAAACGAGGGTCTGGTGATTTCACTTCTTTCAAGACATCAGATTGGACTAGGTTGTCGAACATGTACATTCGATTTTTGAAGGCTTGCGACTCTCCTGAGAAATTGGTCCACGGTACTCGATTGCACGTTAGCAAAACAGGAGTTTTCTGTAGCATCACAGGTGCCTTGCATTTTATATTCACCATTGTAGGCAAACCTTCCAGTACTTTCTTGGTCTCCTCCACTTGCTCCGGTTTAGTCAAAATTAATTCCGGAATAACAATCAAGTCTTTATTTATGCATGCTTGATAAGCGAAATCTTGTGACTGAATGGTCTGTCCACATTGTTCAATTGGAAGCAAACAAGATGTCCAATAAGTTTTCCCGGCATTACTCTCTCCTTGAAGCATGAAGCCGTTCATTTTCTCCACAGATTTATCTAGTATCTGATACAATTTTAACAAGTAATCACCCGGTTTGATTTGTTGTTCGTTACACCAATCTTTGAACTTCAATGCAGTCTCCGGAACTGTTAAACCATTTTCTGGTATGGGGCAATGTGCAATGACTTCTTCGACTGTCTTACGTCCCAGTTCTTGTTTCCTGATATGATGTTCGGCTATGGTCTGATTGAAAATATCACCAAAATTCGGGGCCAATTTGATCGAACGCCACAGGAGTAATTCTTCTTTATTGTTGGTTTGCAATATATTGCGTAGTATTCCATCCTGTGTTCGACTCTCATATTTGTCTAGAAATTTGTGTATGATGTCTACTTTCTCCTCATTTTTTGTTGTTCGAAATTTACCTTTATCGGTAGTAACTGTTGCACTCTGCGTCATGTCTGTGAATGTTGCTGATGCTGCTGGAACTACTTCACCTGTTGCTACACGTTTGATATATGCACCCATGCTACGATCAGTGACTGTAGGTAACTTTTTAAGTTCTTGTTCTAAGAAGAACACAGCTGTTTTGGTTTCGTCAAAGTCTGTCTTACCATCGTCGACATTGAAGTCAACATCCGTGATAGGATCAGTGTCTGTTTTGAATGCGTCATTTGCCATTGTTGCTTTGGTTATCTTTGCACACAGTGTCATGTTGTTACATCCTAACAATGTTCTTGGTTTAGTTATCAAATGACGGGTAATAGCGTCTATGTTTCGTACCCATTGGTATTTCACAGCGAGTCCATACTTTTTGAACACAGTTTGCATTTTTCTGTATCTGTAATTCTCTTGTAACTTGCTTGCACAATGAACCAGTAAATGAATATACATTCCATTAAATTGACAAGCAGAATCATCACTGCCATTGTGCCAGATCATTGCAGATGGGGTATTGTTCAGAAATTGTTTCAAGCTGTCATTAATCTCTGCGTCCATTTGGCCCATCATGTGATAGACTTCTTTTTTTTTTTATACATTTCAGCGTTGGCGTACACACCAATCTTGTTGTCGCCAAGCGATAACTCAAAGTTACCTTCTGCATCTTGTTTGTAGATGCGTGACTATTTTGTCATCGAGGTTTGAAATGATGACAGAATACCACTGTCCATTTGGTACCCACAGAGCGTAGATTTCTGTTGGTTTTTGTCTGTGATAATGGTTTCTGATATCCATTTTGCCTGAAACGTAAGTGAAAAAGTTAAAGTTGATCCACATGAGTGAATGGAGTATTACCAGTAGTAAAGAAAGTATTTAAACCTTTTCTACTATTGATGATATTCAAATTTTTTAATGCTATCTGTAAGTTGTGAACTTGACTTATTAACTCCGTATAATGAGTTAGTAAATCATCAACCAAACCTTCAGGTCTTAATTTATCTTTGATATCTGGCGTATTTAGCCATGCGTACTTATCAATACTATGTTCTGGTTTCAGTTTTTCACTTACAACAGGTTTTGTTACTAAAGTTTCTTTTTCACGTTCAAGTGGTTTACCTTCCAATGCCGTTACTCTAGCAACTAAATCTACTATGTGGTTGGATAATGTATGATTTGAAGTATTCTGTTTACGACGTACATCTTTAATTTTGGCAAATAATGAAACATTAGTCTTATTTATGCTTGTACGTATGTCACTTACATGTGCTACAAGATTACCTCTACTTTCAACTAAATCATTAACGTTTGCTTCTAAAGTTTTGATGGCTCGATACATTTCTTCAATACGTTTATCTAAAGGTTTTGTCTTACCTGCATCATCAACCCAATTTTTAACCGTATCTATAGACTCTATAATATCTCTTAAAGCAGAAAATATGTCATTCATCTTTTCTTTAAAATCTATTAACCCTTGATTTACTTTACCAATATCTTTTGTCATTGAAATTCCTTCTTTTACAATTTGATCTTTAGCAACATCAGCAACTGCTTTTTGAATAGCACCTTTATTTTTAAGGACCTGAACTAAACCTTGACCTAATACTCCTACTGCAGCTGCTCCTGTACCACCTAACAATGCAGACCAAAAAGAAGATTGACTAACATCTACTTCAATGGTAGATTTGCTTGCAAAATCTAGAGTATGTTCCATTGCAATTAATCGGGAGGCAACACTTTTTGGGTCTAATTGTTTTAACGCATATAATTCAGGTGCAGTTAATATGTTCGATGTTTGTTGTAATGTCTTTATTAACTGTACATTGTGTTGTAATAATTTTTCATTCTCATTTACTTTATTTTCAGTACTTTGATTATTTTGAAAGTTATGTTCTGAATATTTATCCTGTGACTTAAGAATTGATGCTATGTTATTTATAATACTTTGTAATTCTAAAGAATTAGTGTCCCAAATATATTCATCTTCTCTCCAATAAGCAGTGTTCATAATATACATTAACAATGGAAAACCTGCAAACAAACCAAGTTTAACATTGGCAACTAATATTTCTGTAACATACCTATTTTTTCTCATAAATATGTGCCATCTTACATAAATGGTTATAATTTTTCGTTTGTTATTTATAAATGATGCAGAATTTAAATTAATGAACCAATATTTTTGCTCTGGGTGAATGAATAAAGAATCAGACATTAATAATTTGATAACGTGTGTTTGACTATCAGCTATAGTTGGTGCATAACCTTGATGATAAAAGTAACCTTGTCCTGCATATCTACGTTTAGGATTAGTAATGCGATGTGCTAAGATACTACTAACTTTTGCACCGAAATAGTCATTAAAGTTAACCCCATCAGTGTTATTCCAAGAAAAATCTTTACCTGGAATTAAGTAAGTGAATGTTCTTGGAATAAGTAAAGCTAATTGATCGACATCAACTGTAGCAGATAAATTCATATAACAATTTTGTAATTGGGTTGTTTGAGTGTCTGTATTAAAGGTAACATTAGATGCTAAATCAGGCTTATCATTATATTTAAATATTTGCAAGTCATGTTTAACATACTTATGTATTACATCCAATATAGGCGTTTGTGTAATGAAATTCGAAATGATTTTATAAAATGTAATTGTATGTGCATCATGTTCTTCATTGTCTCTAAGAGAGCTGATGTATCTAAATAATGTACCAATAGAAACAAACATTCTTATGTTACTTACAATTTAGGGTGTTGCAGAATTGTCAGAAGGATCGGTTCGTGAGGTTTTCGCTGGTCTGTCAGTATCGTCAGTATCTGGAACATGAGAACGTTTATTACTATCGGAAGTACCACCCTCATCCATATGGATATGGGCAACTTGACTATTGAATGTATTAAATATTTCTTCTTCCCAATTTGGAGTGAGTGTGTAAGTGTTAGTTTCGGTACCTGGTTCCTTTTTTAATTGCAAAGGAGTGGTATCAGTTGCTTGCATTAAAGTTTCAGCAGGTTTATCTAATTGCAAAATATCTTTATACAAACTTACAATACTAGCTCTATTCACAACATTCATTTTCTTTAGAATCTTTTTCTCATTCAATTTTCTAACTGCCTCTACATCGTATATGTTACACATTTTTGAACCAAATACTTTACCATATTCACCAAACTTAGGCCAAGGAACATACCTACCTCCATCTTTCTTTGTCCAAACTGGTGCATCCATACCAATGAGTTTCCACAAGCTTGTGTAGGTCTATAAAACTGATTACTATGTACCTTAGTCTCAGTAGGTTCTACAACTACACTAACAGGTAGGACTGGTCTATTATGTTCATCTACCATTATTGACTCATCGTTTTCGGTGTAGTCAACTGCACTAAGAGGTGGAGTATAATTGAAACCTTCTCTAATAGTTGTAATATCTTTGTGAAGCCTTTCTTTTGCATGTAACTTTCGAAATACTGCGCCATTTGTCCCTCAACTGGTTTACTAGCTGCAGTAGTAATTTTAACAACTGGTGCAGTGCCATCTTGCAATTTAGGTTGATTGCATGCAAATCCTAAATTCGTCAACTTTTTCTCTGCTCTTGCCTGTGTCTGCTTACCTTTTTGTTGTGCTCTAGTATGTAAAGGTTTATCATCATTAATATAAGAACTAGTAGCAGGTTCCTTTTGAACATAACCAGTCATAGGCATTACAAAATCTTCAGCATGTACACCAAAATTATATCTACTAATGTCAGCAGCTGCATTATTGTATGGGTCATCGTAAGGGAAATTCATACGTTCACCTTGTTTACCTTGCATAAACATTTCTATACCAACATCAGGTGAAAAATAAAATTCAATGGTAGTAGTATAAGTACATTTAAATTGAGCACGTCGTTGAGCTTTGCCAGTAGCAGTGTAATATGGTGCAAAACGGAAGAAAACGAAGTTGGGGGGTAGTATAGGTGAACGATTAACTTGCGTAGCCATGTTTGCTTGGACCCCCCAGACAGTATCTAGCAACTTATTAGCTACTACTAAACGATTTTCATTACATGCAAGATTAGTCATATCAGCAAAACCTCCTGTAGGAATACGACCACTATCAAAATTATGCGATATTTTAAAGTCGGATCCTGAACACCAGTGATCAACAGTAAACATGCCATTGTAAACATTGAAAGCTCTTACCTTGTAGTCTGCAAGTACTTCTTCTTTAGTACTAGTGTACATCTCTGCTGGAAATTGAACTTTAGCACGGGGTAACATACCTTCTTCGGGGGTATCTGGTTCTATTTTAACTAACGCATTCGTATATGCTCAAAGATGACGCAAACACTTCAATGTTACTTCATTTGCGGAGCTATTCCAGGTGGAGAACATTTAAGGTTTGTTTCGCTTTCTCCATGAAACCAACTTGTATCGGAAAATTTAATTTTATCATTGTATACATGTTACTCATTACTATAATTTTATAATTCTATACACGTTGTTCATTTATATTGGTTATCATATTAATATTTTTACCTTATCATCTGATTGATTATCACATGTAACATACTATTTTGTTATTATTTTTATTCTTCATCTACATTGCTTGGCCCTAAATGATACTCTTTTGTGTTGATGGGCCGTTAAGCACCATTCCATTCCATTCCATTCAGAGTCTGCCACAATGATTTCGTCAGTTGTTTGAGCTCCGGACACAGTCGGGTCAAGTGTAGAGGCTAACCAAGCAATATGTTGTGGTGTTTTAACGTGAATAACATTAAACAGTGACCTGACCACAAAGGAACAAAACTATGTGCCTTCCTTTAACTGTTTGCCATAGTTCTTTATATTCTTATTTGTTTTCTCTATCAACTAAATTGAAATGATTATTTGTCATTAAAGTAATTTACTTTTATCATAATAATCATGGCAAATGTGTGTTTTAACGTAATCAATCATCTAAAAAACACATTCTTGTAGCAACACTCATTCTAGATAATAGTTGTAAACCTACCGTTGGCGTATCTAGTGGTATGTGGTTAATTACTTCCAGCGGTCTGACGTACATCATGGGCGCGCTGGCCAAACGCCTTCGTCCGCCGAGGAATGTTTGACGGAGGCCCGTAGTTGTCCAAGATTCCTTGAAGCTTGAACATCCACTTATCCGCCAAATCATAGAGCTACACCATATTTTACTTTCGTCTGGCAAGGACATTATTTTTTGTTGGCTACCCAGTCATACTGGTATCAAGGGCAATGACAGGGCAGATAGTGCTGCCAAGGCCGCCCTGGATCTACCAACTTCTCATTTTCCTGTTTGCTATCATGATTTTAAATCATCCATCAACTCATTCATCTCCGATACAATGCAGATCCAGTGGGATCTGCTCACAGATAATAAACTTCATGCTGGTGAAACCGACTCTGGGCGAATGGAACCCTCCTGGCTACAGACATGTACGCCGGGATGAAGGTTGTCCTTAGTCGATTGCGCATTGGACATACACGACTAACGCATTCGTATATGCTCAAAGGTGAGCCGCGTCCATGGTGTATTCCATGCCACAGCGCATTTACCGTGCAACACATCCTACTGGACTGTAATCGATTTTGCCGATATTCGAGGCAAACACTTCAATGTTACTTCACTTGCGGACTATTTCAGGTGGAGAACATTGAAGGTTTGCTTCACTTTCTACATGAAACTAACTTGTATCGGAAAATTTAATTTTATCATTGTATACATGTTTCTCATTATTATACTTTTATAATTCTATACACGTTGTTCATTTATATTATTTATCATATTAATATTTTTACCTTATCATCTGATTGATTATCACATGTAACATACTATTTTACTATTCTTTTTATTCTTCATCTACATTGCTTGGCCCTAAATGATACTCTTTTGTGTTGATGGGCCGTTAAGCACCATTCCATTCCATTCCTTAGTCGATTTCGCATTGGACATACACGACTAACGCATTCGTATATGCTCAAAGGTGAGCCGCGTCCATGGTGTATTCCATGCCACAGTACAGTTACTGTGCAACACATCCTACTGGACTGTATCGATTTTGCCGATATTCGACGCATACACTTCAATGTTACTTCACTTGCGGAGCTATTCCAGGTGGAGAACATTGAAGGTTTGCTTCGCTTTCTCCATGAAACCAACTTGTATCGGAAAATTTAATTTTATCATTGTATACATGTCTCTCATTTCAATAATTTTATATTTCTATACACGTTTTATATTTCTATATATATATTGTTCATCATATTAATATTTTTACCCTAATCACATATTGCATACTATTTTACTATTATTTTTATTCTTCATCTACATTGCTTGGCCCTAAATGATACTCTTTTGTGTTGATGGGCCGTTAAGCACCATTCCATTCCATTCCATTCCAAGATTCCTGATTGATGAGGGCGAGGCGACCCCCACGCTCTGACCGACATAGCTCATATGGAGTACTGACGAGCACCGGGAATAATGATTGTAAAAACGGCTCAGCTCCTCCCTTACCCAATCCAAATTCAATGTGCTCATTCACATGTTCAGGAGATGGGTTGCCTGAAAAATGAAATGTTAAATACCAGCTAATCATCTCATAATAATTTACAATATTGGTGGTTTCGTGCTATGAACCCACCAAACATATCGCCGGTAATTAATTTTAATCCATACACCATGTCTACTCCACAACCCATGTATCCCCCCACGGCACCGAGCGGTCCCCCGTCATGGGCGACGGAAATAATTGAGGACATTAAAATTATCAAAGGGTCCATGCCAAAAATTGAACACATTGAAAAAACGGCCAATTTTCCGCTAGTAAAGGTGTCCGATATGGAAATAAAAGTTAATATCCTACAGGCAAAAAACAATGAAGTGGAATCTTCATGCTCCTTCATAAATTCCTTGTGGTCCATGCAACTGACACAGACAAGCCTCTTGACAAATTGTCTGTCTTTGTTTTATCAAAGATACTGAATAGTGTGGCAGGAGAGCCCAAGAACTTGAAACGGTTGCGCTCTGGTGACCTTCTTATTGAAGTTGACAGAAAGAGCCATGCAGAGAATCTACTGCTTTGTACCAAGTTCTTGGATACCCCTGTCGACATCCAGCCGCATAAATCTTTGAACAGTTGCAAGGGAGTTGTCAGATCACCGGAGTTTGCTCATGTAAGTGAGCAAGAAGTGATCGAACAACTCGAGCCACAAGGAGTTGCTGATGCTCGAAGGATTAATAGAAAAGTGAACGGACTAGTCCCGACTAATACCTTCGACTAATACCTTCGTTCTAACTTTCAACCTGACTGAACTACCAAAAGAACTTAAACTTACCAGATGGTTACTCGTCACAGTTGACCCATACATACCAAACCCGTTGCGCTATTACAACTGCCAACTGTACGGCCACCACACAGACAGATGTAAGAGAGATCTTGCATGTGCACGCTGTGGCATTGCCAAGCACAGTAATGAAAACTGTGTGGAGGCCGAACATTGTGTCAACTGTAATGGTAACCATTCGGCATATTCGAAAGACTGCCCGAAGTGGAAGATCGAGAAGGAGATAGTTCGCGTGAAACATACACGCAACATATCATTCCCTGAAGCCAGGAAGATTGTTGAAATATCAACAACTCGTATCCCTGGCTTTTCTTACGCTTCGGCTGCAGTCTCGCAAGCCCAGCAGAAGTATTTCAACTCAAACGGACATTTCTTGGAAACCAGCTGAACACCCCACTATAACGTGGACCTATAATACGCCACACTACAAGCCTTCCACATCTAACCCCGCAGGTCACCCCTGACCTTGACGCGGTCTGCGGGCTTAATCTTGGAATTGCAATCGCGATTCCTGGGGATTGCGGTTGCAATTCCCAGAGAACTAACAAGGGGTGGGTTTCCTAAGGACTAACTGGGTTATATGCATGCACTAGCTATTAGTGCATGCACATATTACCTAAACACCCCTTGGTGACTCGTAGGTACTCTATGCATTCCCGCACAAAGGTAGGTACACTTGCCTTTGGGCGTGTGTGTGTAGGGGAACCTGGCTGGCCGTTTGCCGTGGCCTGCGACCCGGACGTTTTGGAGGAAGGGATCCTGGTGGGTGAGTGTCTTGCGTGGCTGGCAGAAGTTCTGGCCAAGATGTCACGCATTACTACAATACACCACTTCGGCCCTGACTTCAAGGCAAACGGGAGGTTCCTTCTGGGTGAGCACGCCCAATGGGATTAATCGGCTTCTGTGGCACCCGGTGCTGGAGTCGTGACTGGAGCATATATATTTTTTATTTTTGCTTTGTTTTGTGATTATTTCATATATACGTGAGTACATTATCTTGTTCCCTTTTACATTGTGTGACCAGTCCGCGGCTCTAGTAGGTGTCACGGTTTAGTGCTACACGAGTGAGTTATTTGTCTTGCTCGAGTATATCACTATGTATCCTCAGTGTGCGGTGCGGAGACCCGCACCATTAGCACATCCCCTTGTAGGGCTCCATGGAGGGTGGGGAACATAGTGATGAATATACCGGCCTACTGATATGAATCGCCAAAAAAAACAAAAAAACAAAAACCAAACCTCATCACAATTATCCACAAACCCAATTGATTGGAAGGCTTCGGACTTCACAAAGTCGTCTAGCCAACCTTGTTCAGCTGGCCCATCTAAGAAACGGACACGACCTGCAGAATTCAATTTCTGTCTACTCCATCTGATTTCCCTCAACGACCACTACAACATCAAACAGAACTACAGCATGTAGCCACTTGGCCTCGATTCCTTGTGGTCCATGCAACTGACACTGACAAGCCTCTTGACAAATTGTCTGTCTTTGTTTTTATCAAAGATACTGAATAGTGTGGCAGGGGAGCCCAAGAACTTGAAACGGTTGCGCTCTGGTGACCTTCTTATTGAAGTTGACAGAAAGAGTCATGCAGAGAATCTACTGCTTTGTACCAAGTTCTTGGATACCCCTGTCGACATCCAGCCGCATAAATCTTTGAACAGTTGCAAGGGAGTTGTCCGATCACCGGAGTTTGCTCATGTAAGTGAGCAAGAAGTGATCGAACAACTCGAGCCACAAGGAGTTGCTGATGCTCGAAGGATTAATAGAAAAGTGAACGGACAACTAGTCCCGACTAATACCTTCATTCTAACTTTCAACCTGATCTGAACTACCAAAAGAACTTAAACTAACCAGATGGTTACTCGTCACAGTTGACCCATACATACCAAACCCGTTGCGCTGTTACAACTGCCAACTGTACGGTCACCACAAAGACAGATGTAAGAGAGATCTTGCATGTGCACGCTGTGGCATTGCCAAGCACAGTAATGAAAACTGTGTGGAGGGCCGAACATTGTGTCAACTGTAATGGTAACCATTTCGGCATATTCGAAAGACTGCCCGAAGTGGAAGATCGAGAAGGAGATAGTTCGCGTGAAACATACACGCAACATATCATTCCCTGAAGCCAGGAAGATTGTTGAAATACCAACAACTCGTATCCCTGGCTTTTCTTACGCTTCGGCTGCAGTCTCTCGCAAGCCCAGCAGAAGTATTTCGACCCAAACGGACGTTTCTTGGAAACCAGCTGAACACCCCACTATAACGTGGACCTATAATAGCCACATACAAGCCTTCCACATCTAACTCATCTACACAATCTCCCCGAGGCCGGAGCCCAAAGGCCTCAACATCAAAACCTTCTTCGGAACGGCAAAAACCTCAAACAAACGGTCCCACCGCCCTTCCCAAAAGCCCTAAAGGTCTGGGCTAAAAAAGACCTTAAAAAACAAATCAATCGGCCGGCCGTGTACCTCCCTCTTGCGATCACGGCAAGGGCCCCGGATTGACAGGTCGGCCTCCTCCACTACCCACTCAGGGGTAGGGCCCACTGCCATGGAGAGGATCCGTTTACAAAACCGTCCCTGGAAAGGGTCTGATGACCCTGGATTTGGCCGAAAGGGGTCTGATTGGACCCTGGATCGCAGAAAGGTGTCCTGATGACCCTGGATCGCCAGAAAGGGGGTGGCCAAGACGGCCCCATTCCACTATAATGAACAGGTTTTGAGGTCGTTGGACCTCGATGGAGACTGAAGAGTCTTCTGACATTCCAACTCCCAAGCCTGTTCCACCCCGCAAAGCCATACTTCCACCTACATAAAACATGGATACTATTATCCAATGGAACTGTCGAGGAATTAAAGCAAATCGTGATGAATTAACAATTTTATTAACTCAACACAACCCCATTGCTGTTTGTCTTCAGGAAACATTCCTGAAAATTGACGATACATTTTCTTTTAAAACACATGCATTATGCAGTAAGTGTTCAGATAACGCTGAACGCGCATTTGGTGGAGTCTCAATCCTCGTTAATTTGAGCACCCCACATAGTCTCGTGAATCTTGACACTAATCTTCAGGCTGTGGCCGTTAGTGTTACGATGCACAAGACTATTACGTTATGTTCTATCTACATTCCACCATCTGCAGTCCTGTTAAAATCAGAACTAGATAATCTTGTCTCTCAGCTCCCTTGGCCTTTCATTCTCCTTGGCGATTTTAACGGACATAACATGCTTTGGGGTTGTAAAGACACAAACAAAAAGGGGGAACTTATTGAAAATTTTCTTTCCAATCACAATCTCAGCATTTTTAACGATAAATCGAGCACATATTTACATCCCGCAACCGGTTCATATTCCTCTCTGGATTTAACTCTGTGTCATCCTTCTCTGTATTTAGACTTTACGTGTAAAGTTGGTGACGACCTATGTGGGAGTGACCACTTTCCTGTCTTCTTGCAGAGTAATGGACTACCATCCACTGACAGAGTCCAGAGGTGGAAATTACATAAAGCCGATTGAGACTCATTTCGCAATATGTGCATGATTGAACTAGATTTTGATCGCATTCGAGATGCGGAAGATCCACTAGAACACTACGTTTCCCTTTTACACGATATTGCAGAAAAGACAATACCAAAAACCTCGGCAAAGCCAAACGTGTCAATAAACCATGGTTTGACGAAGAATGCAAAGAGGCAATGACTGCTCGTAAGCAGTCTATTCGTCAAATCAATAATAACGCAACACCAGCAAACTTAAATGCTCATAGAATTTTTAGAGCTAAAACTCGACGCACTATCAAAGCTAGCAAGAGAAAGACTTGGAGATATTTTGTCTCCAAGTTGAATTCGTGATCTAAAATGAAAACAACATGGGACATGATTCGTAAGATAAACGGTAAAGGTAAATCAACTTCTATCAATCACCTCAACAAAGCAGGACATAAAGTATCTTCCAAAACAGACATTTCAAACACATTAGCAGATACCTTCTCCAAGAACTCCTCATGTAATAACTATTCTGAGGAGTTCTTGAAGGTGAAATCTGAGCTAGAGAAAACTAAACTTAATTTTAATTCAGACAATTCAGAACATTACAACGCTCCTGATGATATCCACTACCAACTGCTTAAACATTTACCTGAACACTCTTTAGACAACCTCCTTGAAATATTTAATACCATTTGGGAACAAGGCGTCTTTCCGCCTTCATGGCGGGAAGCTACAATCATACCTGTTCCCAAACCGGTCAAGGATCACACCGACCCATCAAGTTACCGTCCCATTGCACTTACTAGCTGCGTCTGTAAAACCATGGAACGAATGATTAACGACAGGCTTGTCTGGTTTCTGGAATCCAATGGATTGATATCTGTGTATCAATCTGGATTCCGTCGCCAGAGAAGCACTGCCGATAATCTGATTAGACTCGAAGCATTCATTCGAGACGGGTTTGTTAACAATGAGCATATAGTTGCCGTATCTTTTGACCTAGAAAAGGCATATGACACGACGTGGAAGTATGGGATTATGAAGGACCTTCATGACCTCTGTCTGAAGGGTCATCTCCCTGATTTTATTTCTAATTTTTTGAAAGACAGACAATTCCAAGTCCGAGTCGGTACAACGTACAACCCTTTCTGATCCCCATGAACATGAAATGGGTGTACCGCAGGGAAGTTTATTGTCTGTTACCCTTTTTAGCATTAAACTGAATAATATTGTAAAATGCCTGCAACCAGGTGTTGACTGTTCTTTATATGTCGATGATTTTTTAATATGTTACAAATCAAAGAACATGCATACTATTGAGCGCCAATTACAACTGAGCCTCAATAGAATAAACAAGTGGACCACAGAAAACGACTTTAAGTTTTCGAAATCTAAAACTAACTGCATGCATTTTTGCAAAAGACGCGGTCTTCACCCTGATCCCGAACTTAAACTGGGAACACATCCCATCCCAGTTGTTCGGGAGCAGAAATTTCTTGGTCTTATCTTTGATCCTAAACTCACTTTTAAACTCCATTTACGATACTTGAAAGCTAAATGCCAGAAAGCACTCAACTTAATGCGAGTGGTAGCAAATCATGACTGGGGTGCAGACCGAAAGGTGCTGCACCGCCTTTACATCGCACATGTTCGCACTGTATATGGGTATGCCAGTAAATCCGATCTTCGGACGCTCGATCCAATACATCACCAAGGCTTACGACTTTGCCTGGGTGCATTCCGTACGTCTAACGCACAGAGCTTATATGCCGAAGCAAATGAGCCTTCTCTCCACGACAGACGCACCAAATTATCTTTGCAATACGCCACTAAACTACATTCCAATCCATCTAATACAGCTTATAACACTGTCTTTCATCGAACTACAGATGCTGTATTCGATAAGAAACCAAGCTTCAAGCCCCACCATTCGGCAAGAGAATGGATCCTTTGATACACGATGCTGGCTTGGATCTGGATCACATTGCCAAATACGCTGTTCCAGATACTCCACCGTGGCAGTTGGAGCAGCCCAAGGTGATCTTCGATCTTAGTCAGCACATGAAAGCAACAACTGATCCATCCATTTTTAAATCACTTTTTCTTGAGGTTAAAGGCAGATAAAATACATACACTCCGCTTTTTACTGATGGCTCAAAAATCGGGACCGGGTAGCATCTGCTGCCGCTGTCCCCGAAGGAGATATTCAATCCAGACTCCCAGACAAATCTTCGATATTTTCTGCGGAATTGAGGGCGATTTTACTTGCTCTTGATTTGGCGAAAATATCTTGGAGAAAGCAATTCATTTTATTTTCCGATTCATTATCTTCACTACAAGCTTTGTACAACATGAAGCTTGAACATCCACTTATCCGCCAAATCGTGGAGCTACACCATATTTTACTTTCGTCTGGCAAGGACATTATTTTTTGTTGGTTACCCAGTCATACTGGTATCAAGGGCAATGATAGGGCAGATAGTGCTGCCAAGGCCGATAGTGCTGCCAAGGCCGCCCTGGATCTACCAACTTCTCATTTTCCTGTTTCTATCATGATTTTAAATCATCCATCAACTCCTTCATCTCCGATACAATGCAGATCCAGTGGGATCTGCTCACAGATAATAAACTTCATGCTGTGAAACCGACTCTGGGCGAATGGACTCCTGGCTACAGACATGTACGCCGGGATGAAGTTGTCCTTAGTCGATTGCGCATTGGACATACACGACTAACGCATTCGTATATGCTCAAAGGTGAGCCGCGTCCATGGTGTATTCCATGCCACAGCGCATTTACCGTGCAATACATCCTACTGGACTGTATCGACTTTGCCGATATTCGAGGCAAACACTTCAATGTTACTTCACTTGCGGAGCTATTCCAGGTGGAGAACATTAAAGGTTTGCTTCGCTTTCTCTATGAAACGAACTTGTATCGGAAAATTTAATTTTATTATTGTATACATGTTTCTCATTTCTATAATTTTATAATTCTATACACGTTTTTCATTTATATTGTTTATCATATTAATATTTTTACCTTATCATCTGATTGATTACCACATGTAACATACTATTTTACTATTATTTGTATTCTTCATCTACATTGCTTGGCCCTAAATGATACTCTTTTGTGTTGATGGGCCGTTAAGCACCATTCCATTCCTCCCGCCCATGCTCCCAATTTTAATGGTTTGTTTATTTGTTGCATTTATTAAAGATAACACATTTCTTTGCTAAGTAATGTGAATGACGATCGGAGACACGGTAGGCGAGCTATCGCACAGAAAGGAAATTACAGTCAACCTCGCTACAGACGAGTTACTACATGAAAACAAAAATGCGGAATTAGTGACGTACCGATACATGCATGTGGACAATGGTAACATCAAACTAGAAAATGTGGTCAGTGGACACACTCGGGGCCCCGTGGCAGCCATTCAATAAAGAAGCCATTTACTTGAGCGTAAACGTTTGTGGAGTTACATAATGTAGCAAGTATGTGACATTGACCCTGGTTTAGCGGGGACGTCACAAATGTGGATTTGTCACATGGCAGTAGAGGACCGTTAGAGCAATGCGTGTGTGAAATATGAAGCAATTCAGAGCAAGGAAACAGAAAATATAGGCCATTCACCTGTGGTTAAGTTTTCGGGACGCACCAAGTATACGACCTTGACCCTGGGGTTAGCGAGGGTTGCACGGTCGTGGATTTGTCAGATGGCGGTAGAGGACCCTTAGAGGAATGCGTGTGCGAAATATTAAGGGATTCCGACCAAGGAAACATAAAATATAGGCAATTTATGTGCGGTTAAGTTTTCAGGACGCACAAAGTATACGACCTTATTGCGAGCAAGGAAACAGAAAATATAGGCCATTTACGCGCGGTTAAGTTTTTGTGAAAAAAAAATACACGGATAGACAGACGGACAGACAGACAGGGCGGGGCGCTAATAAATCGGAATAGTGTATACCAGGTATACCAGGGGTGATCCATAATTACGTACACTTTTGCAACAAACATGACAAACATGATAAACTATTCTAAGGTTTGTTATATATTTATGGAAATTTCAAATTAGTCACGTCGGTACAACATCAGATACAAGTCGCGATCAGGTTCCGATGTCGGCGACCTGACTATGTTTCTTTCAATATGATTTATACAGAGATACTCCAACCGACATTTAAGTTCTAACAAAAGTATACGTAACTCTGGACACCCATTGTATATTAAGGGCCATTAACAAACATTATCTATGCAGAGCAGTAGGGCTCCCATACTAATAACAAATCTGAAGGTTGCAATCACTGGTACATGTACATGACACAAACTGCTATTATTATATGCATACAATGGAAAGGGCCATTCTTAAAAGTTGTGAGTTTCCTATCAGGTTTCACCCTACATTGTTTTGTTATTATCACCTATGATTCGATAGCATGCAGTAGGTTCATATACTCGACGGGTATTAGTAAAGTCAAAGTACCTTATTTTACCGGTGCATTTTGGCCAAAATATGTCATTTATGAAAACAATTGTTTTCACAAATAATAAGAAAAACATACACGAGGAGTTGGAGGACGAAAAATTCTTTTTTTAGAAATCGATTGATTATTAGTGTTTAGCTAAGGTCATCTAAGGCTGGGACAACAGGTTGGAATATCCGGCATTCAACCTCTCCATCATGAGGGAAATTCCCAAATTCAGAACTCAATATTTACGTACGTAAACTATATATTCAGTCCTGAAATCAGAATACCGCCCTGACCTGGTGCCAGGTCCATTTTTGACCCAGGCGCATTTTTTTTTATAAATTTGAAACGACGTTAACTATCGAGCATTCATAACAAGTTTCGTCGAAATCGGCCAGGCGGTTCGTGAGAAGATTTTTTAAGAATTTGACCTACTTATCGGAGGCGGCCATCTTGGATTAGCGACGACCTCCATTTCTATAAATCTGAAAGGTAGTAACGCATAGACCATCCCTGTGAAGTTTGGTCCACATCGGTCGAGCGGTATGGGAGAACATGTTTGAAAAGTGTGGACGACGTACAGACGAAAAGCGGTAACAATAACAATAAAAATATGCAAGAATACCCATCTAAAGATCACATGTTACACTCCATAGTTGTCTGCATATAAATTAAATATTTGATCAAATTTGTAACAAGAGGCCCACATTGGCCTGAATCGCTCACCTGGAATTATTACATATACAATTTAGACCATTCCTATGAAGTTTGGTCCACATCGGTTGAGCGGTATTGGAGAAGATGTTTGAAATCTTTATTAAAAGAACGAACTTTTGACGTTTCGGCGGCTATCTTGGATGACGTAATCGTATAATTTCGACAAAAAATGCTCCAGAGTGATCGCCTAGTCAATACCTTCGAATTTATATATAACACGACCACATTCGCTTCACTTGACCCACGGACGGACGAAAAGCGGTAACAATAGCTGACTTGAGCCTTCGGCTCAGGTGAGCTAAAAAAAGACTCTTTTTGGGGGATTTAATAAATTTTGAGTATGTTTATTGGCCAAATTGCATTGCAGACAATACTTATTAAGTTATCTAAATAACTGATACCCTAATCATATTAAGGGTGGCCCCTAACCACTACTACTAGTAGCTACAACACTTCCCTCAGTTGCAGCATCTTCAGTTTCCGTTGGCTGCAACGACAGCTCAGCTATGTGAGCTGCCAATGTACTCCGATAATCCAGTTTGGCTTCAATGTTTCCCAGAAATTGGGCACTTTGAATACTGACACCTACACTGTTGTCTTTTCCCAGTTTAATCGATAACGACGATACAAACGACGTGATATTGTCAACAATGACAATGTCCCACCGTTTACCAAGTGTGGCTTCCAGAACCGACATATTTCCCTTAGCATAAGAATATCTTATGGTTCGGTTTCTCGGCGACGATCCAACATATGATGAATCAACATCTGGGACATACAATCCCAGAGTAAATGTATGTCCTCTGTGGCGACGACGCAACGCGGTTGTCGTCTCTCTCCGGAGGATGGTCGCCAGTTGTTGTACTCGCATCTCCTTCCTGAAATATTGCACAATCTTGTGTAATTGCTGACATTTCAAATGTTTTGGGTAGATATTTCCAAATGTGGATAGGTATATTAACAACTGTACACCTCGCATGAAACAATACTATTTTAATGAATATATTAACCACTGTCAGTCAATATTAATAGACATATCTCATGAAATAAGGGTTGGAAATTTTCGGGTGTGACCTTTCAGATTTTAGATGGCTGGCTGACCAGTCGATTGATTGATTATTGGTGTTTAACGGCCTATCACAAGCCAGGGTCATGTAAGGCCGGCTGACCAGTCGAAAATAGTTAGTGCCCATCACTGAAAATACATGTACCTATAGATGTTCTGTTCCATGTTGATCATGGTTTCATGAAATCTTTTCGCGAAAATATCTTGGAGAAAGCAATTCATTTTATTTTCCGATTCATTATCTTCACTACAAGCTTTGTACAACATGAAGCTTGAATATCCACTTATCCGCCAAATCATGGAGCTACACCATATTTTACTTTCGTCTGGCAAGGACATTATTTTTTGTTGGCTACCCAGTCATACTGGTATCAAGGGCAATGACAGGGCAGATAGTGCTGCCAAGGCCGCCCTGGATCTACCAACTTCTCATTTTCCTGTTTGCTATCATCATTTTAAATCATCCATCAACTCATTCATCTCCGATACAATGCAGATCCAGTGGGATCTGCTCACAGATAATAAAGTTCATGCTGTGAAACCGACTCTGAGCGAATGGACTCCTGGCTACAGACATGTACGCCGGGATGAAGTTGTCCTTAGTCGATTGCGCATTGGACATACACGACTAACGCATTCGTATATGCTCAAAGGTGAGCCGCGTCCATGGTGTATTCCATGCCACAGCGCATTTACCGTGCAACACATCCTACTGGACTGTATCGATTTTGCCGATATTCGAGGCAAACACTTCAATGTTACTTCACTTGCGGAAGCTATTCCAGGTGGAGAAGGAACATTGAAGGTTTGTGTTCACTTTCTACATGAAACTAACTTGTATCGGAAAATTTAATTTTATCATTGTATGCATGTTTCTCATTTCTATAATTTTATAATTCTATACACGTTTTTCATTTATATTGTTTATCATATTTATATTTTTACCTTATCATCTGATTGATTACCACATGTAACATACTATTTTACTATTATTGTTATTCTTCATCTACATTTGCTTGGCCCTAAATGATACTCTTTTGTGTTGATGGGCCGTTAAGCACCATTCCATTCCATTCAAGGAACACCATAATACTGTTAGTAATAAGATCTGATTGTTTGGTTGAGGCAGCCATCTTGCATTATTTCAAAATGGCCTCTGTTCAAATTTATTTTTGTTAATAATAACTCGGTCTGTGGTAACCATAGAGGCATACATTTGATGTCTATACCCATGTTTTCAGGATAAAGGAACATCATACTACTGTTAATAATAATAGTGAATGGTTTGGTTGAGGCAGCCATCTTGAATTTCAAAATTGCCTCAAATAAAATTAAGTTTTGGCCAATATCTTGATCTGCTGGGCACGTACTGACTTGATTTGTTTTGCCAGTACGCAGTGTTTATGGGATCTAATAATCTATTAATAACAGTGAGTATATGCAGAGGTTGCAGATCATATGAGCTATGTTCTTGGTGTCAATATATTGTGGCTCCTTAGGGGTGTTTTTTTTCTTGTTCTCACATTCTGTGAAATTGGAGAGAAATAACTAATACACGTCAGGAAAAATGGTAATTAGTGTTTCTTCATTCCGTCACCTCCAATTTCACAAAGCCGAGGCAGCAACGAAACGGAATGACCATACTGAGCCACCATAGGAATGGTAATTTGGATTGTTGGGTCTGAATTATTTCCTACAATAAAACTTATACTGACAAGGTATACATTGCAGAAATTGACGAGAATGTGTAGATACGTAGATGGATTTAGCAATAGCTAATACAATAATGCCTGCTTCAATGCATTAAATCTCACTTAGTTTAGTACTATCGTGTGTATTTTTTTTAAAATTCAAATAACAGATCGATTGATTGAACAAGGTTTGACGTCCGTTCAACATCAAGGTTGTACTATTGCATATTTTCACAAATCTGCATATTATATACGTATATACTAAATTTTAAAATATGTAGTATATTTATTTAAACTAGATATGTCTGTAAAACTGAAATGTTCTCTCTGATACGCTGTGACTTGCATGGTACTGTCAACAAATAACTTGCTATTATGACGAAAATATATATGAATACTGACATCTTGTAAATTTCATCGCGTCGTGCAGCGAACACGAGATATAGAGATGCAAAAGTCGCCCGTCCATCCGTATGTGACAGTCACATTTACGACCTTGAATGTGAAGATGTACTGTTTTCTTTCAAATTTAATATTTTCCAAATACATAATGCCTTCATATTAGGTTTATAATTTATAAGAGAGTGTGCTATCGTTTGATGATGCCAAAGCCCTTGAAATTTGCCAGGAAAATTGTCCTTTTCTTCACTTAGAAATGTTGTGACCTTAAATGTTATGGGTAAATTGGTCAAGTCTCCATATTATTCTAATTCCTGTTTTTCTTTATTTATTAATGCTATTATTCTGAATAAAAACCACGATTTGAATTTCCATGAGCACCTGATCATGATATTCAACCTATTGTCAGCATTGATCTAAAAATAAATGATACGATGGTTTGATACGAGATGGTCATGGCCGGGTTCAAACTCACAAACCTGTAAGAGAGGCTTGCCACAAAATAGTCCGCACCTAATTTACACTACATGTACGGTCAGGTACCCCCGTCACATCACTAAAATCACGTAGCCCCAACCAATATTAAGGTATATAATCATACTGGTCTAGCTCTCACATGCTGAAAATCACCGAGTCAAAGCTGGTATTTGGGAGCAGAAAGTATGAATCCGTTTGTTAATTACGCATCACCCTCTCATCCTCCGCAAAGTATAGAGAATATATAATGGTCATAAGAGGTGTCAGACATCCTCAACCAAGTATAGGTCAATGTCATAGGTGGCGATGTGTGTCGGCATGCAAAGATATGGGCCAAAATAATTTTATTGGCGGCCATTTTGAGATTCAAGATAGTTGCCGCAACTAAATTATACTATTTCATTATTAACAGTATTTTCATGCTTCTTGACCATGAATGCACGGGTATAAACACCAAAATTATGCCTCTGGGATTACCACAGACCCGAGTATTTAATAATTAACAAACGCAATGTTGATCGGCGACCATTTGAAATTCAAGATGGCTGCCTCAACCAAACCATCCAATCTGATTATTAAAAGTATTATCATGTTGCTTGACACTCAAAACATGGGTATATACATGTTTTAGGTTGTTTTGTTACTTGAGAGTTTATTCCGGTTAGTTCTCATTATATAAATAGTAGGATTAGTACTGCTCGTATTGCTTTTGACAATGGGGCTCAGTGATTGTAGTGTGGTTAGAACCTGGCACCAGATCAGGTTCTAATTTCAAGACTGAATTTATATTTTATTGTATATATTAATTTCTGATTTTGGGATTTGCGCTCATTAATTTTTTGGTACTGGTAAAATATGGGATTCAAACCCGTTGACCAGTCGGTAAAAAACTTTAAACTTTATTTATTTTACAAAGATTACAAACAAGCGCGGGGCACATATACTAATGCTTTCGTTGGCACGGATGGGGGCGTATGGGTGGTCCTTATTGTGGGAGGAAACCGGAGTACCCGGAGGACACCCACTTGTCCGGTCTGGCGACCACATACCATCTCACATACTGCCCCGGCCGAGGATCGAACCAGGGACCGCAGTGGTGAGAAGCGCGCTCGTTACCGATTGCGCTAACCGGATAACCCGTCGGTATATGACCTTAGCTGTTGAATGGACGTAAAACCATATTAACATTAATAATGCATGCTTTGAATACCAACAACAATTCATATACTATGGGACAGACATGATGTGGTGTCAATAATTAACGTATATTAGTGTACTTTGTATGAAAGCCATTTTGAAATTTAAATTGGTTGAATTATATATTATCAAACTGATTTCTAAGGATATGCAAAAATGTATTATAAGTATGTCCAATGCATGGCATTAGAAGCAAAAAATAGAGCATATGTGTTATATTTCAATAACCATATACAGTGTTGGCGGCTATCTTGGATTTAGAAGCCATATTGGGTTTAGAAACATTTCCAACATATTTTTTCTAAACCTCTGTAACATAAACTTACCAAATCAAGTGAAAGTTTGCTTTTAACAAACATTTGACACGAAAGTTATATTCTGGTATACACTATAATTCCCTTTTTACAATAACATTATAAACACCACATTCGAACTAGAAATAAAGATTCTAGACCGGTGAAGCTGCATCAGTTGCTTGTGTGACACTTTGACAGATCAAGGTCATGTGGACCGTAGACTGGTTCACGAACAATGTTTAAAATTTATGTTAGCAGGCAAGTGGGGGTCTTATGCCTATAGTAAAAATAGTAAAATAGCTATTGTAATGGCGTTTGATGATTGAACATAAATTAGATAGCTCCACCAGTTTTGACTGCAGAATGATGAGGTCGTGCGATAAACAGAATCTGAAACTCGTTTCTATTTCATGCTAGATTCATGAAATTCGTCAGCAATTTTTTTCATCTCGCAAGTGGCTACTTAAAAGTTTACCGGACTCGTTTCATAAATCTCATATGGAATGGAAACGCGTTTGAGATACTCTACATGTATATACTAAATAAAGAAAACAAATTATTCACTTTATTTTATATTAATGAGTTTAAGTGTTACTAGTTATTGCACACAAAACTGACAAAATCCAGGACAGAAACAACGACATACACCGCACCGCAGAACATCCACGGAATTAGGATACAATCTGCTTTCTCCATTTTCTGTAGTGGCGACTTTGCAAATGGAGACATGCAGACGAATATATAGAATACCAGGCTAGTGTCTTTTGAAATCAAGTTTATCAGGCAAGGCTGGAAAACGCGTAGGAATAGCCGAGCGATTCCTCGCGTTTTCCAGCCGAGCCTGATAAACTTGATATCAAAAGACACTAGCCTGGTATTCTATTTATCATGTCATTCTTAATTTTTGTCCAACAGAATACATTTGCAAATTTAACGACGTTTGGAGACAGCCCCCAGTCAATCTAACCGTTTCCCTTGGCAGTGAACCAATTACCAAGTTTACAAATACGCTGAGAAAATAATTCCAAATTTATATCATCTTAACATATTTAATCGGTCACAATTGTCAGGTGAATTCGCATATTTCAATCAATACATGGAATATAGTAAGATAAATATATATTATCACGCTTAATATGCCATTTTAATGGCATTTTAAACAACACAGTACAAGAAATACATACGCCACAAGTGCGCACCTGAGACCTCGCCATCTGCTCATTCTTTGGGGATTTAAACCTATTTCGGATCAGTGGCAGGTGCCAATACACATTGTGGACTGCAATACACATTCATATTCTGAATATTCAACGTGGCTCCATAAAACATTGATTGGAATTGCTGTGTTTGATTTAAACTGATTTGATTTTGCGAGGCGACAGTTTGCATTGGAGCAGAGTGGGTGGGGTAATGGGACATTGTGGAATTGTCTCCACTGTTGCAAGGAGTTGTCGGTACAGTGGCTGATGGGATCGGCGCACATGCACCACGCTTTCCAGAAGATGGAATAGTACATGGACCTGTAATACCGTATGATGCTGGTCGTGAACAAGGTAATTGATTTATAGTGTGATTACTTAAAATGGCTGAGCATTCAAGTTGTTTTTTGTCAGATATTGAACTATAATTTATGACTGACTGCACATTTTTATGTCTTGTAATTTGCATTATATCGGTTGGTGCAACATCATTATCCCTTAACTTCTGAACAAGATGTTTTCGTGCAGAATGATTTGTCAGCCGTTTATTCGGATCAAGACCCCCCCTTCAGAGCCATTGACTTCATGATGGATCCTAGCTACACTATTAGCGAGAGCGGAAGTATGACTATTCATTCTAGATGGATCCTAGCTGTTTCATTCCAACTTTTTGTCGCAAAAACCAATTATCAGTGTTCTTGGTCAATGGAATTGTCCTTGGCGCAATGTAAAATGGATCATCACAGTGCGAGTAGCTTTGTGGTCGCTTTTCGCGGGGTTTGACTAAACAGCGAAAGGAACCTTCCTTTCGCGAAAGGAAGGGTCCTTTCGCGAAAGGAAGATTGTTCTACGAAAGGAAGGTTTTAATGCAGTAATTTCGGTATTAGTTCCTCTTAGCTAATACTTACAAGTTGAATTTAATTACAATTTATACGTTTATCTCAAATTTTATATAACATTTATATATTTGGTGTTACATAGAGGGTTTAACCGGTTACATAGATATAACGTTCCTTTCGCAAAAGGAACACTGCTCTACAAAAGGAACATTTTAACGCAGTTTAAATCAATAATTACAAGTTCACCTAAACTAATTAATACTTTACAAGTTAAATTTAATTATACCCACTTATTGAAATGTCCCAAGTGTCCGCCCGTCTGTCCATGTCTCTGTCACATTTCTTGTAGGTTCGCTTCGCGAAAGGAAGATTGTTACGAAAGGAATTTTGGTTTTAATGTGGTTACACGAAACACCCAAATACACCCAAATATAGTCTATATATGTATAAATAGGCCACAAATACACCATAGATAGTATCAGTTGGTAGTGTAAAGCATATATTGATATAAAATATAGCATATAATAGACATATATATTTAAAAAATCGGTTTAATTTAACCATTATTTAAATTAATGCAAACTGAAGCCCCAAATACAGGCTATATACATATAAATATACTAAAAATACACCAAAGATACTGTCAATGGGTATTGTAAAGAATATATCGAGACAAAGTACAGTATGTAATTGACATATATTGTGAAGAAAAAAGAAGTTAAATTAGTAAAATTTTGCCATATTTTATATTTATGCTATACTCAATCACACAGTTGTATGGGAAATACACACAAGTATTGTTTACAAACTACAAACAAATGTCACAAATACACCTGCAGTGTATGCTCTCCTTATGTTATCAGACTATCTGGCGTGTCAGTGTAGACCCTGCTCTATATGTATTTCTTCCCATTTTTAATATTTGTATATATTGTAATATTTGTATATTATGCTAAATGCTCCCGTAAGTACATCCTCAGCAGGATGTTGCATGTGTGTACATCTCATTACACGTTATGAATTTATAATATATCCTTGTGTATCGGTGTATGCTCTGGTCCATGTCCCTTCCGCTTTTTGGAGAGATGCATGTACCTTCCCGGCCTTTTGGAGATACAATGTACGGGTGGTAAATATATCGTTACGTATGGTAGACAGTACACATGCAGCGTTGACCACAAAGGCAATGACTTGCACGATACTGTTGAATCATAATATGTCACAACAAGTCCTTGTTACAAGAGGCATGTCCGTGCAGTTGTCTGACTGCACTACTATCCATACGGAAACGAAATATTTCGTTACATATGGTAGACTGTACATAGGCAGCGTTGACCACAAAGGCAATGACTTGCACGATACTGTTGAATCATAATATGTCACAACAAGTCGTTGTTACAAGAGGCATGTCCGTATGTCTGTGCAGTTGTCTGACTGTGCACTACTATCCATACGGAAACGAAATATTTCGTCACATATGGTAGACGGTACACAGGCAGCGTTGACCACAAAGGCAATGACTTGCACGATACTTTTGAATCGTACTATGTCACAACAAGTCCTTGTTACAAGAGGCATAACGATTGCCTGACCGGGCGGTAACATATGGCGAAGGAAACATAAATAACTGCGAGACCCTATGAGTCAGGAGTTGAACATTTTCCAATCCGTTTCGCATGCTATTATATACGCCTTGTACATCTGCAGCTACATACCATGTCACAACAAGTCCTTGTTACAAGAGGCATAACGACTGCCTGACCGGGCGGTAACATATGGCGGAGGAAACATAAATAAATGCGAGACCCTATTAGTCAGGAGTTGAACATTGTCCAATCCGTTTCGCATGCTATTATATACGCCTTGTACATCTGCAACTACATATGCTGCATTAACCCCATAGTGCCTCATAGGCCACATTTCTAGTCACATTTTATCTCTGTTATAGATCTTTTTTTTGGATTGTGTTCTTGATTTTTCGGACCGTTTCCGTTTAATTTGGTTTTTCTTTTTCCCGGCAGATGATGTGTATAGGCAAGTCCGTGTTCCGTCTGTAGGGACAATGACATTTGGGTTTGTCCTACCCTTTTCTGAACGAAATCTTTTCATTCTCTTGTCTCTGCTGTCTTGGGACAAATTTGTCCAGCGATCTAAGTCTGTGCCATGGTGTTGGAAAGCATGAGAGAGTGCAAAATTGCCCATATCCCGGATGGCACGTCCTCTTTAAATTTCTTCCCCCTTCACAATGGTGTATAACATTTCAATACATTTCGGCATATCTCTGGCCTTCCAGGAAATAGCTGACTTCAGTATGTGATTCGCACTTTCCGAATTGTTGTTTGTCCAATTAGCTTGAATCTTTCAACGTTTTGCGGGTTCAATCACATGCTCTTTTAATAATGAAAGTAATTTATTGTCAAAATACAACCTGAATTTTTTTCCATTGGAAGCATTGTCATTTTCATCAATTATCGATTGAATATTCATAACACGTGTGTTGTAAACATCAACATCCGTTGATTCCGTCAAACCCTCTTTCCCAAATATTTTGTTTAATATGACCTGCCTAACTTTCATTGGAAATCCATTGCAGCTATTATAAAATGACATACAATTAAGCTGTTATGCTTAGCACATGTACAGTGGAACCCCTCCCAAATCCGGACACTCGGGAAAATATAGATGTTTACCGTAAATGTGTTTCGCTGTTATGCATCTCCGATTACAATGACTTTTTGTGATTGAAAAACACTAGAATGTGTCATGAGGTGCTCACATGTCTGATTTACAGTGGAACATCTACAAACCCGTCACCCTGGGAGGTCAAAACCGGACACCCTGGGGACCTCCCATGGTGTCCGGTTTGGAGAGGTTTCACTGTTAATATAGAAATTATTTGCATACTGTATATCATTTTATAATATATGCAAATGCAATACCACCTCATAAGAGGCTTCCAGATAATGGATTCGCGGCGTTTGCATTGCAGCTATTATAAAATGACATAAAATTAAGCTGTTATGCTAGCACATGTACAGTGGAACCCCTCTAAACCGGACACTCGGGGGAAAATATAGATGTTTACCGTAAATGTGTTTCGCTGTAAATGTGACTTTTTGTGATTGAAAAACACTAGAATGTGTCATGAGGTGCTCACATGTCTGATTTACAGTGGAACATCTACAAACCGGACACCCTGGGGACCACCCAGGGTGTCCGGTTTGGAGAGGTTTCACTGTTAATATAGAAATTATTTGCATACTGTATAGCATTTTATAATATATGCAAATGCAATACCATCTCATAAGAGGCTTCCATATAATGGATTCGCGGCGTTTGCATTGCAGCTATTATAAAATGACATACAATGAAGCTGTTAAGCTAGCACATGTAATATAGAAATTATTGCATACTGTATAACATACTTATTAAATACATAGAATATAGAAATTGTTCACTCTTGAATTTTCCTACGCTTAGCAGTTGTCGTCCTTACGTTTATTTTTCTTACCCTGTATAGGCAATTACCATCACCAATTGTTGTGACTGGCATGCATTGTTGTCGCATTGCGGGGTGAAACACTTTCAAAATTTGATCTGCTTCCAAATCAATTGTGTAAGTGGGATGTATAATTCTACGTCTATATTATGATCATGATCAACACTGGTCACACGCTGATCATGATCTAGACGCGTGCCAAGATAATACGGATGTGACTATCATCTACTGAGGCGGTTGGCTGACAAAATATACCGTATGACACTTCGTATCAGCATAGCCACAGAACTACACAGCACAGAAGAGCCACAGAACTGCACAGCACAGAAGACACAACGCATACTGTGGTTGCAAATGTCATACTGTACGTACTGTACACTGGTCATAATCTGGTTTGCAAGTGGTGTTTAACTTATTCTAGCTAACAGAGTATCTAAACTGGTGATAAAGATGGTACAACTGGTTTAAGAAATTCTTTGAAGTTACTCTACAATACACAGTGGCATGATTAACGCCTTTAGGCGGCGATATTCGCTAAAGTACGCAAAGACGCGTGCCCAATAATATTTCACAGTAGGTGGTACCTGGTTAACAAATTCAGGGTTACACAGAGATTAACTCGTGAACAATGTAGACACTGAGATTATCGCATACATTATAACAGATTGGCAAACCAGGATGTACAATGGTCCAAAATAAACTGAATCATTATCTATAATGGTACAACTAGTACGAAAAAATTCTTGGCGCATTGCACGTGTTTTCCGGTAAATCACTGATATAATGCCATACACAAACATCTAGTATATTAAAAATGTTTGTTGGTATATCCCCCTGACGAGTCTGACTGGCCGATTACGACGTCTTGCATACATATACTGTACACATGTTGTTTTTCCTGTAAAATCACTGACATTCTCGGGGGGGACATTCTTGGTTTACCAAAACGATTTTTATACAAAATGGTTTTCGGTATATTCCCCTGACGTGTTTTCCGGTAAATCACGGACATCGAGTCAGCGAAGTTGTTTTCCGGTAAATCGAGTCAGCGAATGTGTTTTCCGGTAATATATAATAATCACGCTAATCTGGAATCTGGAATAATAACACTATCTACATCAGATAGCATCATATTTGAAACACAATATTTAATCATTCAGGTTATAGTAATTATGATAATTATTATACCATGCCTAAGATACTATTATTATCTATTATTTGTGAGGAACAGACTATTAGTACTGTCCGTTCTTAACTGCGAGTGTTTGCCGGTAAATTTCACAGTCGTTCTGTTCTGACTTTGGAATTAAACACCAAACAAGAGGATCCTAACTCATTTTATTTCACACATGAGAGAATAGAAAGATAGTTGATTGCCGATGGTATGGCATTTGACGTGCCACCCTCACCCATTGTTAGCGTGGAGCCTATCATGAAAACCGTGAACAATGATCTTATGGTTTTGTTTTCGTTATTTACAATTTAATATGTGATTATAGATATATTACTAATTATATACACATACTACTTGAACGTGTTTACATGTGGGCCACCGGCTAACAAAATAAACCACACAGCTTTTAACAATTAGATAAATAATTCGTCCAGTGATAGGGATTTAACCTTGAATATCTGAAAGACGAACATCGTATTTTCTGATCAGACTACGCGGGGGCATATTATGAGACAACTGATGTGAAATTTTTCTGTCTAATTCCCGGCTGTCGTATTTTTTTTTCCAACAATTTTATTTTTCTCACATTCTATGCATAATTATTTCATGCCCCGATGATAATTATCAAGAACGGCAGCCGGTGACTACATTTGAAATTGAAATGTAATTATGTCACACCTGCCAGATTGAATGGAATTAGCGGTTGACATTTTGAGATGAGCTACCCATCCATGGCAAACATCCTATTCTGCCATTGGATTATAACACTTTTCGTCTCTTGTTTTTGTCAGACCGGGTCTAATCATAATTAGGTGATAACAATGTTTAACAGTTGTAATCAATGGAGGTCCGGTTTCCACCTGTTCGTAGGACCACCACCCCCCCCCATAGAAATGGCAAAGAAATGCCATTTTCAAAAATATCTTCTTTTTTCTTCAAATTCTTTTCGCACCGAACGACAGAAAGATTTTTTTTGCATCTCGGCATTCGGTCAACTTTATCATTGTTTATCCATCCATTAATGTCGGATACCTGGAAAATGACATTATTGCCACTGGTCTTATATATATACTTACCACAATTGTTGTCATTTTCTTATTATGACGCCACCACCATAATCATAGTCTATACGGTTTGCCGTACTGGATATTGCAGGTATATATGGTCCTATACTCGGTGTCTATTCTGTTTCCCCGTAATGGATCTTGCCGGAACACATAAGTATAATCAGACCCTATATACGGTTTGCCGTAACGCTTTGCCGTACTGGATATTGCAGGTACATATGGTCATATAATCATAGTGTATACTCTTTTCCGTACTGGATATTTCAGAAACACGGTCCTATAATCATGGTCTATACGGTTTGCCGTACTGGATCTTGCTGGTACATTTGGTACTATAATCATAGTCTATACAGTTTGCCTTACGGGATATTGCAGGTACATATGGTCATATAATCATAGTCTATACTCTTTTCCGTACTGAATATCGCAGAGACACGGTCCTATAATCATAGTCTATACGGTTTGCCGTACTGGATATTGCAGGTACATATGGTCCTATACTCATAGTACAGTCGAACCTCCACGAACGGCCACCTCTCTACAACAACCACCTCTATTTAACAGCCAAAATTCTAAGACCCACTGTTATGAATTATCAGAGCTACAGTTAGTGTGCGTAATTTTATAAATTTTGTTACTTCTTCACTAAAACTGGCAAGTTGGGAGAGCGTTAGAATCGTCTCATTGAGCACTCCCGACTTGCCAGTTTTGGTGAAGAAATAAAAAAAGTTTATAAAATTACGCACCTTAGCTGTAGCTCTGATATTTACTATATGATTTACCTCTCTTCAACAGCCACCCCTCTACAACAGCCAGTTCTCAGTCTTCCCATGGATGGCTGTTGTAGAGAGGTTGCACTGTATATACAGTTTGCCGTACTGGATATTGCAGGTACATATGGTCCTATAATCATAGTCTATACAGTTTTCCGTACCGGATATTGCAGGTACATATGGTCCTATACCATAGTCTATACTGTTTGCCGTACTGGATATTGCAGGTACATATGGTCCTATAATCAGTATATACTGTTTGCCGTACTTGATATTGCAGGGACATAACTATTTGTGACATAATTTGGGACTTTACCGGAAAACACATTTGTATTCCATTCGACGGATTATTCGCCAAAGTATTGATTGTATGTAATATTTAATATACTTGTATTTAAATAAAATATTGAAATAACGGTATGTTTGTTGTAAAGCAGTAGAATCTAGCAGGGCCGGTTTCCTCTGTTTCCACCTCCTTCCTTTCCCCCCTTCTTGGGAGTCGACATGCAAGGGCATCGAGCCAGTGCCGTCGTTAAATATAAGAATTTAATATTATGTCGGTGCCCACACAATATCCGCTACGGAAAACAGTATAGACTCTGATTGGTAATATCTGGGAAAACACATATCGAAAAAACAGTCTTCCTTCCTAGAAATTGGGTGGTGGTTGGGAGCAGCGAAGGGTAGTTTAACGATCGGTATTCATCCTTTCCGGAATGCCGACTTACATGGTTTGGCCCTCATTTACATGCCCCCTGTACTTGAGAACTAAAACATGTTATGCTCCATTAAGAAGTAATAAGCTTAAAGCTAATCCTATTACTTTAGGGCAGAGCTAAGTGACTGTGGTGCGGCATGGACCTGGCACCAGGTCAGGATATTCTGATTTCAGGACTGAATATATAGTTCTGTAAATATTGAGTTCTGATTTTGGGAATTTCCCTCATTGTGGACAGTTTGAATACGGGATAATCCATCCCGTTGGCCCGGCCTTAAATGACCCTGGCAGATGATAGGCCGTTAAACACCAATAATAAATCAATCAATCCTTCCTAGAAAGGAATGTTCCTTTGAATGCTGTCCAACATAATATCAAATTATACATAAACCTATTAAATACAATGACTTAATCAATAGATTTAACTTATAAGTACAAGTTTAGATCTTTTCCTTTCATATACATCGAATACCGGTACACTACTGTGGGATACGTTGTAGGATGTATTTGCGGTGCATTTGGTGCATTTGGACTATATTTGGGTGGGGTTCCGATTTGGGTGTATTTTGGTGTTTCGTAACACCCAGAAAAGCTTCCTTTCCCGACAATTCCTTCCCAAAAAGGATCACGCATTCCCCAAAAGGAATACGTTTTATAATAATGTAAAATTATGTCTAATGCATTATAATGAAAAATGCATTAACATAATATTAATGAATATTAAAAAAAACATTTAACTTGGAGGAAAAAAAACCATTCGTATCGCAGAAACAAAAGTGTTCCTTTCTCAAAAGGAATGCTCCTTCTGAGAAGTGAACGTTCTGTCCTTCATCTAACACCAAACCTATAAAGTTTACATCCCACAACATCAAATTATACATAAACATATGCAATACACTGATTTAAATGTAAGCATTAGTTTAGTTGAACTAAAATTGATTTAAACTACATCAAAACATTCCTTTCGTAGAACAATCTTCCTTTCGCGAAGTTGCGAAGTTCCTTTCGCGAAAGGAAGATTGTTCTACGAAAGGAAGGTTTTAAACCCGTTTTAAACATATAAATTTTGCATCCCATAATATCAAATCATACATAAACATATGAAATACACTTATTTAACTGTAAGCATTAATTTAGTTGAACTAAAATTGATTTAAACTACATCAAAACCTTCCTTTCGTAGAAAATCTTCCTTTAGCGAAAGGAAGGTTCCTTTCGCTGTTTAGCTGTTCCGCTTTTCGCGGTATAATTTGTAAAATTTTATTGGGTTTTCCTCTGTTTCTGTAGCAAACATCTTCGGGGTTACTTTGCGAATGTCAGATATGTTTTCACCAGTTCTTGTTTTACTTTGTCTCTCATTTAATTCTAGGTATTCTCTTCCAACGGACAGTGCAGTGAAATGTCACCCCATCTGAAAAGCAGTACGAAATTTGTAATTGAAGACCCAGCAACCTCAACTAAAACATGTAAGGTACGTTTCCCTTTGGTTTCACTGTCTTTTATTGTCACAAATCTGCTAATTTTTTCTCTCAGTAATTGGATCGAATAACCATACCTTCAATTAACATAACTATAAATTGAAAAAGTAACTAAAATTGCTGTTTGTTTTTTATGCCACCGGGTTTCGAAGAAACGGGTGGCATATAGTGTTTGGACCGTTCGTCCGTCCGTCACACTTTTCGGTTAACCACTTTGTCACAGTTTCTCAAATATGCTGCAGGTGGCATCCGCGTTCGACAGACGCAGTTCTTGTTTACAACATTATGCATTATGTTTTCAATAATTAACTTTTTTTTTCATTTTGACCCTTGAACTTTACTACAATAAACATTTGTATTTTACACATAGATTTAGTCTTGATCAACAATTTTTATTCTGCAGGATGTTGTAAACTCTGATTATAGTGAATTTTTAGCTGATATGTCTTGTTTTAATGTTTCGTCACAAACGTACATATATTGACGCTCATATGAATCATCTCGACGAAACATATTTCAAACGAACAGCAAAATATATACTTTCGCTCAAAAATAAGAATGAACAAGAACTGCGTCTGTCGAACGCGGATGTCACCTGCAGCATATTTGAGAAACTGTGACAAAGTGGTTAACCGAAAAGTGTGACGGACGGATCCGACAGACGGACCAAACACTAGATGCCACCCGTTTCTTCGAAACCCGGTGGCATAAAAAAAAGCGGATTTTAGTTGTTTATTTTTATGCCACCGGGTTTCGAAGAAACGGATGGCATATAGTGTTTGGACCGTCCGTCTGTCCGTCCGTCTGTCCGTCACACTTTTCGGTTAACCACTTTGTCACAGTTTCTCAAATATGCTGCAGGTGGCATCCGCGTTCGACAGACGCAGTTCTTGTTTATATTCATTATGTTTATACATACCGTAATTATTCTAATAAACGCCACCGGGGCTGTGTCATTTTCGGAATTACTTTTGGCATTATAATTGCATAAAATCAAAGAAATTTGAGTTTTGAAATGTCTTTACTATGTGAAAATAAAATAATTTGACTGAAAATATAGGAGGGGAGCCACTATTGCAGAGGGGGCTACTATCAGAATAAAGACAGTATTATGGAGCCATTCTAATGGTTTCTTCTTTATTTAGAATATAGTTTTTAAATACCTACCGACGGTCGTAATGTTCAGTAACCCCGCGTAGACCAAAGTGTATGCTGTTGTTGATCCACAGCGTGTTTATTAGTGACTGTGGTGATTAGTCGCCCAGAACTTTTTCTTGGTACAATATGTTGATCTCCTCATCGGTAATGGGCTTCGCTTCTTTCGGCCTGTTGCCTTTTCCTTGCTTTTTTAGTGATTTCAGTTTTGCTTTAAGAGCATCTTTCGTCAAACAGAAAGCATTCTTTGAAGTTATTATGGATTGGGGATATGAATGTCTACGCAGTTTGCGATCAAAGCTTGATACCATGTTTCTTATTGTGCTCGGCTCAAACTCGCCACTATCTGCTTTTCTTACAGACAAAATGAAATTGGCTATTAGCACGTCAAGTTCATCTGCAGGAATGGCTTTCATTTCTCGGTTCTCTCCTTTTAGCCTAAAAAAATTGTTCAATTTCTCAATGTCGCCCATTGTTTTCCGCAGCGTGCTTTTATTTTCCTGTTCGTTCACAAAATCGTGTACGTCGTCGCTATCCATTTCAACAAATTGATTTTGTTTTCCGGAAGTTGATGGTTGATGAATGTTGTTTTCATTTTTGTATTGTCCATTTTCAGGAGACTTAACGTCACTGGTGACCGTGGTGGACTCTGTGGACATAGCTGCGTCAACACATTCCTCTTCCATCGGTTGATCGAATACCGTCACATCTAGTCCTTCCAAACACTCACTATCTACTGCGATTTCGAATAACAGTTCCTGTTCGGAAACTTCATGAACACTACTGGTGCTGTCCCCACCAGCCTGATCTGTTTCAGCCATTTCCATAAAATCATCCCATCTGACATGGAAACTCGCTTCATTGATGGACATATTTTCGATTGTAACAAGTGTCTATGTATCTGTTTAAATAGAAGTGGAGCTGCTGGGATCACACAAATTTGTAAAGATTCTCCCAAAAAGAATCACAAAAAAAGCAACTAAATTTGCCTTCATTCTACATTTTTTATGGATTTTTTCATGTTTTTCTTCTTATTTATAAAAAAGAAAATGTGTAGTATTACCATTATTTCATTTCTCTCAATGAGAAAATTCAAAGGAGGTTCACTATATATTTGTTATGATGAAATATTACAAAACTATTCAAAATCTGCACATTTTCATTCAAATTTTTTATTTTTTTATCGCGGCTCAATTCCCCAGCTGACAGTTACTGATCGCTTAAAATATACAGCTGCACTGGATTTTAAAAGGGGACAAAATGCAATTTTGGAGAAACTTTCAAAATCGTGTGATTTGATGAAGCAACCAACTTTTGACAGCTGTTTGTTTACATTGACAATAGGTTCAATAAATAGGACGCTTGGTGAAAGTAGTTCCGACAGCAAGTGTCAGATAAAAACCGGAAGTGACTGATAAACTTTGCACATGCCCAGAAGCACATTGACATGTTATAACTTTTGTTTATCGGGCAGCTGTTATCAGTGCAAAAATGCATTAATGACATGATCAACAGTAATGTCAACCTGGTTACTTCATACAGGAGTAGGAGTAAGTTCTGTATATGTTATGACTGTAGAATATTTGTATTATATCTTCAATTATTTCGATGTTGAGCATTGAAATTTTATATCCACGGTATTAGGACACTCGACATCTACAAACCCGCCGTTCCCCAAATGCTGGATCCGCCCGAAAAACAATCAAGTAATACACTGTGGCGAATCGTTCGTCAAGTGTGGCGAATCGTTATAAAGCTGTGGCGAATTGTTAGTAATTCGTTTTGACACTGGCGCCGTTTTGACCAAATAAGGGCCGTTTTGGACTGGGGCCGTTTTCACTTGCTTCCATGTTACCAACAAATCCATGTACTTGCAGCATACAATCTTAAAACATAGACAATATTTCTAACGTATACATTTTTACCTACATATTCGTTTAAATGAAGGTAACTAACCGTACCGACAAAGTAACTTTAGACAATATAGTTATACCTGTCTATCCTTAAAAGTGCGGGACTTCACGTAAACGGCAAGCACGAAGAGATAGGGGACATAACTGTGGTACCTAAAGCTGCCGTCACACAATAAAAGACTACTACTACTACTATAGTCCAGGAATCTTGGAACAAATTGCAATATAATTTATTTTGCAACTATACGTTTTAGTGAAGTGTCCTTAAAAAAATACTAAAAGTCCTAAGAAATTCACCCACGCAGATCTGAGTAATTTGCATACAACCAAGATGGCCGCCAAAATAAACACAGTTTTACTATGTCCCTTCTCTAAGATGACACTTCCCGCAAATTTAATATATTATTTTTTGGTTTTGTAATCTATTATAGTTATAAGAACGTTTTTGTACGAATATGTCATTTGTAAAATTAAATATGGCCGCCGATTTTTTTTATTAACATTTTAAATACAAATAACGTTTTTATATTGTATCATCTTTAGAAAAATTCCCAAATGAATCCATTTGAAACCACCATATTTTTATAAATTTTTATGGAAACTGCACATGTTTACTTGTAAAGGCCAATAAATTATTACTTTGCCATGTCAGTCCAATTTATATGTCGTGTCAATCGCAGGCACCGCGGCATTCTGCACAACATGCTTTACATGACAACCCATACTTCCTGCAGCTACACCTTGATGAACAGTCCTTCTTACACGCACAATGCTCAAAGGCGAGCCGCGTCCATGGTGTATTCCATGCCACAGCGCATTTACCGTGCAACACATCCTACTGGACTGTATCGATTTTGCCGATATTCGAGGCAAACACTTCAATGTTACTTCACTTGCGGAGCTATTCCAGGTGGAGAACATTGAAGGTTTGCTTCACTTTCTACATGAAACTAACGTGTATCGGAAAATTTAATTTTATCATTGTATACATGTTTCTCATTTCTATTAATTTTATAATTCTATGCACGTTTTTCATTTATATTGTTCATCATATTAATATTTTTACCTTATCATCTGATTGATTACCATATGTAACATACTATTTTACTATTATTTTTATTCTTCATCTACATTGCTTGGCCCTAAATGATACTCTTTTGTGTTGATGTGCCGTTAAGCACCATTCCATTCCATTCCATTCCATTCCATTCTATGCATTCCCGCACAAAGGTAGGTACACTTACCTTTGGGCGTGTGTGTGTAGGGGAACCTGGCTGGCCGTTTGCCGTGGCCTGCGACCCGGACGTTTTGGAGGAAGGGATCCTGGTGGGCGAGTGTCTTGCGTGGCTGGCAGAATTTCTGGCCAAGATGTCACGCATTACTACAATACACCACTTCGGCCCTGACTTCAAGGCAAACGGGAGGTCCTTGGGTGAGCACGCCCAATGGGATTAATCGGCTCCTGTGGCACCCGGTGCTGGAGTCGTGACTGGAGCATATATTTTTAATTTTTGCTTTGTTTTGTGATTATTTCATGTATACGTGAGTACATTATCTTGTTCCCGTTTACATTGTGTGACCAGTCCGCGGCTCTAGTAGGTGTCACGATTTAGTGCTACACGAGTGAGTTATTTGTCTTGCTCGAGTATATCACTATGTATCCTCGGTGTGCGGTGCGGAGACCCGCACCATTATCACATCCCCTTGTAGGGCTCCATGGAGGGTGGGGAACATAGTGATGAATATACCGGCCTACTGATATGAATCGCCAAAAAAACAAAAAACAAACCTCATCACAATTATCCATCAATCCAGTCGATTGGAAGGCTTCGGACTTCACAAAGTCGTCCAGCCAACCGTGTTCAGCTGGTCCGTCCAAGAAACGGACTCGACCTGCAGAATTCAATTTCTTACCAGATAACGAACCTGCTTTTCTAACACGACCAACCCAACAACAGTCAGAACAAGAACATGTAGCCACATGGCCTCGATTCCTTGTGGTCCATGCAACTGATTCAGACAAACCCCTCACCAAATTGTCTGTCTTTGTTTTGTCAAAGATCCTGAATAGTGTGGCAGGAGAGCCAAATAATTTAAAGCGTTTACGCTCTGGTGACCTTCTCATAGAAGTTGAGAGGAAGAGCCATGCAGAGAATTTACTTCTCTGCAACAAATTCTTGGACACTCCTGTCGACATTCAGCCACATAAATCATTGAACAGTTGCAAGGGGGTTGTCCGATCACCGGAGTTTGCTCATGTAACTGAGCAAGAGGTGATCGAGCAACTCAAACCGCAAGGAGTCGCTGATGCCAGAAGGATTAGTAGAAAAGTCAATGGACAACTAGTCCTTACCAATACCTTCGTTCTGACTTTCAACCTCACTGTACTACCGAAAGAAATCAAACTCACCAGATGGTTACTGATTACAGTTGATCCATATATACCACACCCGTTGCGATGTTACAACTGCCAATTGTACGGCCACCACAAAGACAGATGTAAGAGAGATCTTGCATGTGCACGCTGTGGCATTGCCCAGCACAGTAATGAAAACTGTGGAGGCCGAACATTGTGTAAACTGTAATGGTAACCATTCGGCATATTCGAAAGACTGCCCGAAGTGGAAGATCGAGAAGGAGGTAGTTCGCGTGAAACATACACGCAACATATCATTCCCTGAAGCCAGGAAGATTGTTGAAATACCAACAACTCCTATCCCTCGCTTTTCTTACGCTTCGGCTGCAGTCTCTCGCAAGCCCAGCAGAAGTATTTCGACTCAAACGGACGTTTCTTGGAAACCAGCTGAACACCCCACTATAACGTGGACGTATAATACGCCACACTACAAGCCTTCCACATCTAACTCCTCGACACAATCTCCCCGAGGCCGGAGCCCAAAGGCCTCAACATCAAAACCTTCTTCGGAAGGCAAAACCTCAAAGGTCACGCCTTCCAAAAGCCCTAAAGGTCGGGCTAAAAAGACCTTAAAACAAATCACTGCCGTGTCTCCTCTGCGATCACGGCAAGGGCCGGATGACAGGTCGGCCTCTCCACTACCACTCAGGGGTAGGCCCACTGCCATAGAGAGGATCCGTACAAAACCGCCCAGGAAAGGGTCTGATGAACCTGGATTGCAGAAAGGGTCTGATGACCCTGGATCGCAGAAAGGGTCTGATGACCCTGGATCGCAGAAGGGGGCAGACGGCCCCATTCCACTTAAGAACAGGTTTGAGTCGTTGGACTCGATGGAGACTGAAGAGTCTTCTGACATTCCAACTCCCAAGCCTGTTCCACCCCGCAAACCCATACTTCCACCTACATAAAACATGGATACTATTATCCAATGGAACTGTCAAGGAATTAAAGCAAATCGTGATGAATTAACAATTTTATTAACTCTACACAACCCCATTGCTGTTTGTCTTCAGGATATATTCCTGAAAGTTGACGATACAATTTCTTTTAAATCACATGCATTATACAGTAAGTGTTCAGATAACGCTGAACGCGCATCTGGTGGAGTCTCAATCCTCGTTAATTTGAGCACCCCACATGGTCTCGTGAATCTTGACACTAATCTTCAGGCTGTGGCCGTTAGTGTTACGATGCACAAGACTATTACGTTATGTTCTATCTACAATCTACCATCTGCAGTCCTGTTAAAATCAGAACTAGATAATCTTGTCTCTCAGCTCCCTTCGCCTTTTATTCTCCTTGGCGATTTTAACGGACATAACATGATTTGGGGTTGTAAAGACACAAACAAAAAGGGGGAACTTATTGAAAATTTTCTTTCCGATCACAATATCAGCATTTTTAACGATAAATCGAGCACATATTTACACCCCGCAACCGGTTCATATTCCTCTCTGGTTTTAACTCTGTGTCGTCCTTCTCTGTATTTAGACTTTACGTGGAAAGTTGGTGACGACCTATGTGGGAGTGACCACTTTCCTGTCTTCTTGCAGAGTAATGGACCACCATCCACTGACAGAGTCCAGAGGTGGAAATTACATAAAGCCGATTGGGACACATTTCGCAATATGTGCATGATTGAGCTAGATTTTGATCACTTTCGAGATGCGGAAGATCCAGTAGAACACTACGTTTCCCTTTTACACGATATTGCAGAAAAGACAATACCAAAAACCTCGGCAAAGCCCAAACGTGTCAATAAACCATGGTTTGACGAAGAATGCAAAGAGGCAATGCCTGCTCGTAAGCAGTCTATTCGTCAACTCAATAATAACGCAACACCAGCAAACTTAAATGCTCATAGAATCTTTAGAGCTAAAGCTCGACGCACTATCAAAGCTAGCAAGAGAAAGACTTGGAGATCTTTTGTCTCCAAGTTGAATTCGCGATCTAAAATGAAAACAACATGGGACATGATTCGTAAGATAAACGGTAAATCAACTTCTATCAATCACCTCAACAAAGCAGGACATAAAGTATCTTCCAAAACAGACATTTCAAACACATTAGCAGATACCTTCTCCAAGAACTCCTCATGTAATAACTATTCTGAGGAGTTCTTGAAGGTGAAATCTGAGCAAGAGAAAACTAAACTTAATTTTAATTCGGACAATTCAGAACATTACAACGCTCCTTTCTCTATGAGGGAATTAAAAGCTTCCCTCGAGAAAGCACATGATACATCAGCAGGCCCTGATGATATCCACTACCAACTGCTTAAACATTTACCTGAACACTCTTTAGACAACCTCCTTGAAATATTTAATACCATTTGGGAACAAGGCGTCTTTCCGCCTTCATGGCGGGAAGCTACAATCATACATGTTCCCAAACCGGGCAAGGATCACACCGACCCATCAAGTTACCGTTCCATCGCACTTACTAGCTGCGTCTGTAAAACCATGGAACGAATGATTAACGACAGGCTTGTCTGGTTTCTGGAATCCAATGGACTGATATCTGAGTATCAATCTGGATTCCGTCGCCAGAGAAGCACTGCCGATAATCTGATTAGACTCGAAGCATTCATTCGAGACGGGTTTGTTAACAATGAGCATATAGTTGCCATATTTTTTGACCTAGAAAAGGCATATGACACGACGTGGAAGTATGGGATTATGAAGGACCTTCATGACCTCGGTCTGAAGGGTCATCTCCCTGATTTTATTTCTAATTTTTTGAAAGACAGACAATTCCAAGTCCGAGTCGGTACAACCCTTTCTGATCCCCATGAACAGGAAATGGGTGTACCGCAGGGAAGTATACTGTCTGTTACCCTTATTAGCATTAAACTGAATACTATTGTAAAATGCCTGCAACATCCATGTTGACTGTTCTTTATATGTCGATGATTTTTTAATATGTTACAAATCAAAGAACATGCATACTATTGAGCGCCAATTACAAATGGGCCTCAATAGAATAAACAAGTGGACCACAGAAAACGGCTTTAAGTTTTCGAAATCTAAAACTTAACTGCATGCATTTTTGCAAAAGACGCGGTCTTCACCCTGATCACGAACTTAAACTGGGAACACATTCCATCCCAGTTGTTCGGGAGCAGAAATTTCTTTGTCTTATCTTTGATCCTAAACTCACTTTTTAACCCCCATTTACGATACTTGAAAGCTAAATGTCAGAAAGCACTCAACTTAATGCGAGTGATAGCAAATCATGACTGGGGTGCAGACCGAAAGTGCTGCACCGCCTTTACAACGCACATGTTCGCTCAAAACTAGACTACGGATGCACTGTATATGGGTCTGCCAGTAAATCCGATCTTCGGACGCTCGATCCAATACATCACCAAGGCTTACGACTCTGCCTGGGTGCATTCCGTACGTCTAACGCACAGAGCTTATATGCCGAAGCAAATGAGCCTTCTCTCCACGACAGACGCACCAAATTATCTTTGCAATACGCCACTAAACTACATTCCAATCCATCTAATCCAGCTTATAACACTGTCTTTCATCGAACTACATATGCTGTATTCGATAAGAAACCAAGCTTCCAGCCACCATTCGGCAAGAGAATGGATCCTTTGATACACGATGCTGGCTTGGATCTGGATCACATTGCCAAATACGCTGTTCCAGATACTCCACCGTGGCAGTTGGAGCAGCCCAAGGTGATCTTCGATCTTAGTCAGCACACGAAAGCAACAACTGATCCATCTATTTTTAAATCACTTTTTCTTGAGGTTAAAGACAGATACAATACATACACTCCGCTTTTTATTTACTGATGGCTCAAAGATCGGGACCGGGTAGCATCTGCTGCCGCTGTCCCCGAGGGAGATCTTCAATCCAGACTCCCAGACAAATCTTCGATATTTTCTGCGGAATTGAGGGCGATTTTACTTGCTCTTCATTTCGCGAAAATATCTTGGAGAAAGCAATTCATTTTATTTTCCGATTCATTATCTTCACTACAAGCTTTGTACAACATGAAGCTTGAACATCCACTTATCCGCCAAATCATGGAGCTACACCATATTTTACTTTCGTCTGGCAAGGACATTATTTTTTGTTGGCTACCCAGTCATACTGGTATCAAGGGCAATGCCAGGGCAGATAGTGCTGCCAAGGCCGCCCTGGATCCACCAACTTCTCATTTTCCTGTTTGCTATCATGATTTTAAATCATCCATCAACTCATTCATCTCCGATACAATGCAGATCCAGTGGGATCTGCTCACAGATAATAAACTTCATGCTGTGAAACCGACTCTGGGCGAATGGACTCCTGGCTACAGACATGTACGCCGGGATGAAGTTGTCCTTAGTCGATTGCGCATTGAACATACACGACTAACGCATTCGTATATGCTCAAAGGTGAGCCGCGTCCATGGTGTATTCCATGCCACAGCGCATTTACCGTGCAACACATCCTACTGGACTGTATCGATTTTGCCGATATTCGAGGCAAACACTTCAATGTTACTTCACTTGCGGAGCTATTCCAGGTGGAGATCATTGAAGGTTTGCTTCACTTTCTACATGAAACTAACTTGTATCGGAAAATTTAATTTTATCATTGTATGCATGTTTCTCATTTCTATAATTTTATAATTCTATACACGTTTTTCATTTATATTGTTTATCATATTTATATTTTTACCTTATCATCTGATTGATTACCACATGTAACATACTATTTTACTATTATTTTTATTCTTCATCTACATTGCTTGGCCCTAAATGATACTCTTTTGTGTTGATGGGCCGTTAAGCACCATTCCATTCCATTCATTCGAGACGGGTTTGTTAACAATGAGCATATAGTTGCCATATTTTTTTCACCTATAAAAGGCATATGACACGACGTGGAAGTATGGGATTATGAAGGACCTTCATGACCTCGGTCTGAAGGGTCATCTCCCTGATTTTATTTCTAATTTTTTGAAAGACAGACAATTCCAAGTCCGAGTCGGTACAACCCTTTCGGATCCCCATGAACAGGAAATGGGTGTACCGCAGGGAAGTATATTGTCTGTTACCCTTTTTAGCATTAAACTGAATAATATTGTAAAATGCCTGCAACCAGGTGTTGACTGTTCTTTATATGTCGATGATTTTTTAATATGTTACAAATCAAAGAACATGCATACTATTGAGCGCCAATTACAACTGAGCCTCCTCGATAGAATAAACAAGTGGACCACAGAAAACGGCTTTAAATTTTCGAAATCTAAAACTAACTGCATGCATTTTTGCAAAAGGCGCGGTCTTCACCCTGATCCCGAACTTAAAATGGGAACACATCCCATCCCAGTTGTTCGGGAGCAGAAATTTCTTGGTCTTATCTTTGATCCTAAACTCACTTTTAAACCCCATTTACGATACTTGAAAGCTAAATGCCAGAAATAAAGCACTCAACTTAATGCGAGTGGTAGCAAATCATGACTGGGGTGCAGACCGAAAGGTGCTGCACCGCCTTTACATCGCACATGTTCGCTCAAAACTAGACTACGGATGCACTGTATATGGGTCTGCCAGTAAATCCGATCTTCGGACGCTCGATCCAATACATCACCAAGGCTTACGACTCTGCCTGGGTGCATTCCGTACGTCTAACGCACAGAGCTTATATGCCGAAGCAAATGAGCCTTCTCTCCACGACAGACGCACCAAATTATCTTTGCAATACGCCACTAAACTACATTCCAATCCATCTAATCCAGCTTATAACACTGTCTTTCATCGAACTACATATGCTGTATTCGATAAGAAACCAAGCTTCCAGCCACCATTCGGCAAGAGAATGGATCCTTTGATACACGATGCTGGCTTGGATCTGGATCACATTGCCAAATACGCTGTTCCAGATACTCCACCGTGGCAGTTTGAGCAGCCCAAGGTGATCTTCGATCTTAGTCAGCACACGAAAGCAACAACTGATCCATCTATTTTTAAATCACTTTTTCTTGAGGTTAAAGACAGATACAATACATACACTCCGCTTTTTACTGATGGCTCAAAGATCGGGGACCGGGTAGCATCTGCTGCCGCTGTCCCCGAGGGAGATCTTCAATCCAGACTCCCAGACAAATCTTCGATATTTTCTGCGGAATTGAGGGCGATTTTATTTGCTCTTGATTTCGCGAAAATATCTTGGAGAAAGCAATTCATTTTATTTTCCGATTCATTATCTTCACTACAAGCTTTGTACAACATGAAGCTTGAACATCCACTTATCCGCCAAATCATGGAGCTACACCATATTTTACTTTCGTCTGGCAAGGACATTATTTGTTGTTGGCTACCCAGTCATACTGGTATCAAGGGCAATGACAGGGCAGATAGTGCTGCCAAGGCCGCCCTGGATCTACCAACTTCTCATTTTCCTGTTTGCTATCATGATTTTAAATCGTCTATCAACTCATTCATCTCCGATACAATACAGATCCAGTGGGATCTGCTCACAGATAATAAACTTCATGCTGTGAAACCGACTCTGGGCGAATGGACTCCTGGCTACAGACATGTACGCCGGGATGAAATTGTCCTTAGTCGATTGCGCATTGGACATACACGACTAACGCATTCGTATATGCTCAAAGGTGAGCCGCGTCCATGGTGTATTCCATGGTGTATAAACTAACTTGTATCGGAAAATTTAATTTTATCATTGTATACATGTTTCATTTCTATCATTTTATATTTCTATACACGTTTTTCATTTATATTGTTTATCATATTACTATTTTTACCTTATCATCTGATTGATTACCACATGTAACATACTATTTTACTATTATTTTTATTCTTCATCAACATTGCTTGGCCCTAAATGATACTCTTTTGTGTTGATGGGCCGTTAAGCACCATTCCATTCCATTCCATTCCATTAGAAGCGCAGTTGTCGCGCAAGAGACAAACACTATTTAGTTGCATCACGGGTCTAGAATAGCTGGATATGTCATACCTTTTAAGTCAGCTCTTATTGCAGTGGACGTCTGTATGATAAAAAAGTCCGACAAATATATCACCCGTAAGAATTTCGTAAATGTTGGCGTCGTGTCGTTCGAGGAATAACAAGTTACGGATTAATATTAGAGGCAATTACAATAGGGCACAAGTGTGCTTCCCCAGGTATAAATATTATAAATTTGTTGTATCTGTATGTATAAAATACATAGGAATTGACACATATTTGGCCAATGCTTATAATCAATGCTTATACGAGGGGCAGTCAAAAAGTTTTGAGACTGGCTTCGCAAAACATTATCCTGATGTCATATTGTGATAACATTTTACATATCGCTAGAGTGTCGCTTCGTCAATATACATCCTGGGTTGTAGTGTCTTGAAACGTCACTTCATTCGCAAAATCGTTGCCATAGCAATCAACGTTCGCGTTTACGGAGCACTTTGAAAACCACAGTTGAAATATTTAAGCACCATTTATTATACAATTAGTAATTGTCTCGCCCGCGAAGCGGAATGCGAGACATAGGTTTTGTTTTTCCGGAGTCGGAGTCGTCGTCGGCGTCGGCGGCGTCATCATTCAATGTTAAGTTTTCGGGTTACGGTCATTACTTCAACATCTTATCAGCTACAGTCATCAAAATTTATACATACCTTTACTATGATATGTAGATGAATATAGGATTATTAAAAAAAATTCCGGGCTCCAGGGTCAAGGTCAAACTATTTCTTTCTGTGCTACAAACTGAACATTAATGCATGAAGACCCGTTTTCTCGTGCGCTCTGTACACCTTACCTGCAGAGAGAACAATAGCCTTCTCCAGTTGAACACTTCTGCATTTGCAAGCATGTGCAAATTTCCAGCTTGACCACTAAATGTCCAGCTAAATTATTACATGGTAATTTTATACACGGTAAATTATTTATACCTGGGTATTACATTTCCGTAAACTATGTTACAATATTGTGGCAATATGTGGACCTGTGCAGATATGATATGTAGATAAATATAGGACTATTATAAACATTCTGGGCTCCAATAGCGAGCATTATTTTTTTGTTAATTTTTAAACTTTTTTTTTTTAAACTTTTTTTCCTTTTTTTCCATTTTTAGCCAGGTTTTTTTGGAAAAAAAATGAAATCATTTTAAACTTTTTTTTTTTTAAACTTTTTTTCCATTTTTAGCCAGGTTTTTTTGGAGAAAAAAAATCCACGCTATTGGATTGGCGAAAGCCAGGCGGGCGGGCGGCGTCCACAATCAATCTTAAGTTTTCGAGTTTCAGTCCATTTCTTTGTTACTGTAACACATAGGACCAACAAACTTTCACAGCTTCATAACCCACCACATATCACTATCCAACATGTTACCTTTTTGAACTTGACCCATTTTTTTCGCGCAGTCAATGTTAACTTTTCGCGTTTACAATGTTAAGTTTTCCTGTTTAAGTCCATTTCTTTGGTACTGTACCACCTAGGACCACCAAACTTTCACAGCTTCATAACCAAGGGGTGCCCACCACATACAACTATCCAACATGTGACCTTCACCTATTATTTCTACGTAATTGACTTAGCCATTTTCAACGTTAACTTTTTAACGTACGTCTGGTTAAAGTTTTTTGGTTAAAGTTTTTCGTTATACTACCGTATATCTCTGCAACTGCTTCGCCCATTACCTTGAAACTTTACATGGGTGTTTATCATCATCCATATTTTCATTCTACCCCCCAACCGTGCGGCCCCTGTGCCCAATGTGAAGGTCAAATTACTTTGATTTTTTTGTGTACTATATCTCTGCAACTGCTTCACCCATTACCTTGATACTTCACATGGGTGTTTATCATCATTGTCGCGCCCGCTTGCGGAAAGCGCGATATAGTCGGCATTTTGGCATACGTCCGTCAGTCCGTCCGTCCGTCCGTCCGTGTGTCCGGTTAAAGTTTTTCCATCTACTATATCTCTTTTTTTAGTGTCCATGCCTCGCCCCAAGGCGCGACATGCAGGCCACGGCCATCTAGTGTACAAAAAGTGGCCTCGTTTCTTGTTTTTTTTTTCAAATTCTTTTAACATTTTTGTCTAGTAGCATAAGGTCGTAAGTGCTATATACCGACTATTATCATATACTAAAACAATTATTGACTAGTGAGCCATAGAATATAATCTGATAGTCTATGGCTCACTAGTCAATAATTGTATAATATGTTCGGGCCAGTGAAAATTGCTTTCTGGCCCAGGCTCGAGGTCAAGGCGGCGGGTCAAGGCGAGACATTTGATTCCGCGGAATTCTTGTTTCTATTCATTTCTGACATTAAATTGTCAATAAATGTTGACCGATGTCATGTCGACATTAGATGTATGTGTATGCTCAGTTTCGACATCATCTGTTAAAATTTGAAGCGAGAGCGCACGTTTTTACCAGTGATACCATAACAAGTTTAACGAAAAAATGTGACGTCGCACAAAAAGTCGGAGCAGCGGATGGCTGTGAAATTCTGCACAACGTGCGAATGACTCGGGACAGAGTCTTGGAATATGATTTCCTGCAGCATGAAGCCAATGAAGTGTTCACAATCATCAGTGTTAAGGTGGTATAACTGATTTTCGGGTGGCAGAGAGTCAGTATATATATAGATGATAATTGGCCCTCGGGAAGGCCACCAACTGATGAATCAACGATAGAGAAAGTGAAGAACGAGATAATGGATAATCAACGAAATCGCAAGTACCGCTGATATAAGTCATGGAACAACACATTCTATTTTAAAATCAAAGTTTACAAAATGGTATATGGACATTTACAAGAACTGGATGGTCCGACAAAGAAACTGTATCCAGGGTACTTTGAGAAAAATGTAACACATTGTGTAGACTTAACGTTACGTTACGTCGTGACAGACGTCGAAGTGCTCCGTGCACGTTGAGGTTATGCTTGTAAAAATGTCATTAACATTTTGATTTTTTATGTCATTTACTTACAATTTTCACAATAAGCCCAACACATATTAAGATTTCTGGTAGGTGATTTTAGTCCTGTTATATCTTGTAATAGGAAAGTTATGTCTCAAAACTCTCCGACTGCCCCTTGTTCCAGCCATGTATAAGAAATGGCATCAATAAAAAATATAATGTTTAGATTATAAATCCTTATTATTAAATAAATAACGGAATTCGTTGAAAATACATGATACAATCATCTTATCTGACGGCCATCTTGGATTTATTCAAACAAAGTAGTTACTAATATATTGCTGTCGTCATGGATATAAACAAATCTGATAATTACACATTGTGCATCAATGTGAAGTAAACTAATAGCATTGTGGAATGTCAAATATCAGAGAGTTAAATGAATGCAAAGACATTTGGCGGCCATCTTTGATCGTGTTGATGCATTTGCATGAGTACATATAGACTATGATCTACCAAAAAAGATGATTAAGACCATCTGGTATCCTTCCATCTGGGCTGGAACAAAACCATTATTTTATCTGCATTTTATGTATCAAATTTTGGATAAAAAATTTGGCCTTGACCTTAGTTTATCATCTGACCTTGACATTTACTGCACCGAATGACTTTAGAAATACAACCACTGCACCACTGCCCTGCTATTCCATGTAATGAGGATTCTCGAGGACTGTTGAATTATCGTGATACGCTACTCTGGGCGCCGCGAAAAGTCGGCGCAGGGAGTTCACAACAACAACAACAACAAAGCAAGTAACCGATGACGTCATTCCACAACAACTGCCCCAAATACAAATACCGTTAGAGCAAACCCGATATTATTATGATCTACTATATGTGACGACGTCTCTGATTGGTGGATTCAGAATGTTGCATTATGGTATACGGGTTTGACGTATTTAGCAAGACCCTGCATGATGTAGCATCAAACAGCATGATGCAGGGTAGTGCATTAAAGACATGACCCTGTATGATGCTGCATGATGCAGGGTAGTGCATTAACTACATGACATGAATGACCCTGCATGATGCTGCATGATGCAGGGTATTGCATACAAACCCGACCCTGCATGATGCTGCATGATGCAGGGTAGTGCATTAAATACATGACATGAATGACCCTGCATGATGCTGCATGATGCAGGGTATTGCATACAAACCCGACCCTGCATGATGCTGCATGATGCAGGGTAGTGCATTAAATACATGACATGAATGACCCTGCATGATGCTGCATGATGCAGGGTATTGCATACAAACCCGACCCTGCATGATGCTGCATGATGCAGGGTAGTGCATTAAAGACCTGACATGGCTGACCCTGCATGATGCTGCATGATGCAGGGTAGTGCATTAAATACCCGACCCTGCATGGCCCTGCATGATGCTGCATGATGCAGGGTATTGCATACAAACCCGACCATGCATGATGCTGCATGATGCTGCATGATGCAGGGTAGTGCATTAAAGACCTGACATGGATGACCCTGCATGATGCTGCATGATGCATGGTATTGCATACAAACCCAACCCTGCATGATGCTGCATGATGCAGGGTAGTGCATTAAATACCTGACATGGCTGACCCTGCATGATGCTGCATGATGCTGCATGATGCAGGGTAGTGCATTAAAGACCTGACATGGATGACCCTGCATGATGCTGATGATGCAGGGTATTGCATACAAACCGACCCTGCATGATGCTGCATGATGCATGTAGTGCATTACAGACCTGACATGGATGACCCTGCATTATGCTGCATGATGCTGCATGATGCAGGGGATTGCATACAAACCCGACCCTGCATGATGCTGCATGATGCAGGGGATTGCATACAGACCCGACCCTGCATGATGCTGCATGATGCAGGGTGGTACATTAAATACCCTTATAGTACAGGTATTTAGCCCCTGCATCATGCTAATTACTTTTAACGTACGGAAGGTTCAATATTCATCTTGTAGCAAGACTCTGCATCATGCAGGATTTTTTAGCATGAGGCTGAACAATAATTATCATGACCCTGAATGATGCAGCATGATGCAGCATGTGCTAAAAGATAGCATGATGCAGCATGATGCTGAAAGATTGAACAGTTTTAAGCATGACCCTGCATAATGCTGCATGATGCAGGGTAGTACATTAATGACCGTTTTAGTACGTCATAGTAACATGTGTCTTCATGTATTATGATGCATGTATTTATTAAAGGTGTATGCCCACTCAGTAGGCACAACCTGTTCTTTATAGGAATTAAATACGTGTGCAATTGTGTCACTATTCCACCAGTTATAAACATTACAAGTGCCCTCATACAGATATAATCATTTAGTAATATTGATTTTACTGATAGTGCATATGAGGCATAATATTTTTTATGATTTATACTAATTAAATGTGTCACATGAAACGCACATGAACACATACTATTTTAGACAGATTACAAAGCATGATCATTGCACATCAAAAACTAAATACAGAGCATAAATAGTAATGTCCGTTAACATTTTAAGGAAACACGGTTATCGTCCCTGATATCAGTGTGGAAATTTACGTCTGATATAAATGTACAATAATGCCAATCAATACGTGGGGTAATGGTGAATGAATGATATCTCTGATATAAAGAACATTTTGTGCCTACTGAGTGAGCATATACCTTTAAAGGCGCTTTGTTTCACATGATGTCTCGCGTATCCAATATGTGGGTGTATGTTGTTGGCTTTGTGTACTGTAAATATACTACAGTGAAACCTCACTAAACCGGACACCCTGGGAGGTCCCCAGGGTGTCCGGCTTAGAGAGGGTTCACTGTAAATCATTTGATCATTCTGAGCCACTGCGATCACGCAGACATTATCACCTGAGATAAATAACGAAAAGTCTCATAAAAAATAAGATCACATGTGTTTTCTTGGTGTCCGGTTTAGAGAGGTTCCTCTGTCTATAGAGAATAGTAGGTTAGTGCCGTGAATGGGAAAAAATATCCGGCAAGGCTCAAGAATTTCTTTATTTCTCATCAGATGTATATGTTGTGACCACTCATTTGAACCGTCTCGCCGAGACGGTTCAAATGAGTGGTCACCAACATATATTTTGGTTCAGAAATAAGGAAAATGGATAGAGAATAGTAGGTTAGTGCCGTGAATGGGAAAACATATCTGGCAAGGCTCAGGAAACGGGATGGGCGAGGCTCTGCCGAGATATTTTTTCCCATTCACGGCACTAACCTACCATTCTATTTATCCCATCAACACCTACAAATTGCTGTAAAATGAAAAAATAGTATTGACTGGATATCAAAAATGTTTCACGGCACCGTGTTTCACGGCACGTACGCACTGTGTTGACGGGATAAATCAACAAACCGTGCTATATTATTTCAATGAGTTTGTGTACGTGCGTGGTGCGTGCGTGTGTACGTGTGTACGTGTGTGCATGTGTGGTGCATTTTTCCTGATTTTGCAGATCCTATGTTGGCCCATCTGGATCTACAGTTTTTGCAATACAAGTGTTGTAGATTAGATGGTTTACCCGAATCTAAAAAAGGATTATTTTGTGTATGATCTGCAAACTCAGTATAAACGCATGCACGCACGCACGCAGCACGCACGACGCACGCACGCACACACGCACCACGTATTTTAAGCTAGCAAGTGAATTATTGAATGCATCACATGTTTTTCCGATATAACACAGGGAATAAATGAGCAAACAAGAAAGTAAGTTTGAAAAACCATTTATTTGAGCTTCAACACTCAGTGTTAGTATTCTTCAGCTCAAATAATCAGTGATTTTTATTCGAGCACTAGTGAAGAATTATACAACTAACATCCAAAGTTGAGGTCTTCCAGCTTTTTAAGCAAATTAGCATAAACTATGTCGGTCGCAGCACATATTTTGCGGGTTGAACTTTTTAAAAACACTGGTACGCTATAAAAAACAACTTTCAGTGTAATAAATGTTTTGTTTGCTTTTTTTAATGCTAAATTTATGTTATTGCAAATGTTTCCGTATTCTAAGGGTGAGGCCATTAACCGCCATATTCGATTATTCGTGATTCGTAACTCCATGATTCGGTGCACGAATACAATCTTCGGTTTCGGTTTCTGTTCTCAGAATAGCTATTGACCTTTTCGACATTCCAGAAGAGATAACACGCAATGGACGACCCGGTACCTTACGAAGGTAACTGTAATGCGTGGCTTACGCGAATATGGGTCGTGTAATTGACCTCATGTGGTGGTAAAGTAGTACTTGAGGTTTAACCACACTAAATCATCGGATATTCATGCGCGGTGTAGTCAAAAGTAGTACGTTAAAAACAAAAACCAGATTTGTTATCCAATAGACACTCCTTGCTTGCAGAAACCAGTTGATGCACTAATCTACTTCACAAGCATGTTAATGTATCATTTACATTAGTTTCAAGCATATGCTTTGGGATTATTTTGTAAGTCGGATCATGTTTGTCATGCGAGGCGGTTTCAATTCTAGCCGATGACTTTTTGCGCCACCACCAGGGTGGTCACATGAGATTGAATTTATCTTTCTTAGCAATAATTAGACCTATATTGTAATTAGTGAATATCCAGAGCAGAATGACTGCAGGTTATGGGATAATAGGTCCCACAACATCCATACGAAACATGAAATTAGCAGAGAATAGCAAAATGTGTGGTCATTGGTTAGTTTATATAGGAAAAATCTTTGGTGGTGGTGGACCTTGAAGCATATAATTATTCAACATTGGGGATTGGCCGTGCACCAAACTTGCTCACATCTTTATCTGAAATTAAAACACACATATTTTGCAAGAAACACAAACCAGAAACACAAACAACTCTGGGGGATCATTACGCACCAGTCGTCATGCACTGCAAGGGAAATAACTGGTATTGTAATACCTCCAAAGGAAAGAAAGGGTTGTCTATCGTCACATACTCGTATATGATTTATGCCGTCTGTTGATTTTTTTTACGAACGATGCTTGCTTCCAGCGTAGCCCCATATCAGCATGTGCATCTGCAGTCAGATCAGGGCCTATACTGTTCGGTATTTAGTCACGGTAGTCTAGATACCATGCCCGGGGCACGCTCTGTGGCCTGACAATATCATATAGGTGTCGCTCATCTGCGTAGGCACACTTAGCCAATCACAACACCCACAGGGTATACGAAACGTTGTACTGTAAAGATTTCTAGGGACGCCTCTGTAGCCATCGCTGTATCAACAAGGTATCTGACTCGATTGAATTTGTCGCTGCGAGTCGTACGGAATTTGCGGTCACTCTTGCTTCTGATCGGATAGCGCACATGTATCGCATGATGGGGAACTTATTATAGGAATGAATGGCCTTCGGGGTATAAACTTGGAAAAGTCGCGGGAATACTGGACGAAGGCCGGAAAGGCCATTCATTCCTTATAATTCCAGCATTTGAAATAAATTCATCAAGAAAATGTGTTTATTTTCCGTTTTCTTAAGAATGTTACTGAAAGTAGTTCGGCGTGGGAGTTTACTGGGATATATGGGATATAAATTTTGGACAGAGACTTGCTACGGACCAATCAAATGTTAGGGAATTGTGTAAATATTTTTGTGCTGGAATTATATACTTATATAACGTGATGGGTACCTCATCGACTGAATGGTGAAACAGTGTAGACTGACCTGACTGCGATGATGCTCAGTAGCCTATTTCACCAACATCGCAAAGTATACTTTGAGGGAGTAATCATTTATTTTTCCCGAAATGCATTATTTCATATAGAACTAACAACTGCATATCTTTGATGATTAAAAGTATGCATAATTATTATACTGAATTTATTACATTATCACAGCCAAAATGGCTGTGATAATGTAATAAATTCAGTATAATACAAATTAATAAATTTATCCTAAAATTGAAAACTTCTCCCTCAAAGTATACTTTGCTAGATATGTATACTTTGCAATGTTGGTGAAATAGGCTACTGGTAGGTATGTGTGTACTCTGGTCGGAAAACGCCATACGCTCCATGTCGCGAGGCACAACCACATTTGACAGTGAAATAGTTTGGTGAAATTAATTACACTCTTGCAAATTATTTGCACGGGATTCGCTGTGAGAGAAAACCCGTATAGTACTGCAGATAGGTGAAAGTATTGTGGGTTTGATGAAACAAGCATGGAATTTGGTCCGCAGGTAGACTATGGGTCTGTGGTGATGATTTTTAGATCTAGGGCCATCTCAGATTCGACCTGTGACAAAAATGGCGGCCATTTTCAAGATGAAATTCTTTGATATTGTAGGTTAAATCAATTCTAGGGGTGGGAATGTTTTTCCTTTGTATTATAAATCATACATCAGTAATTTTACTGTCCACATAACAGTTGAAATGGCAAATAATTACTAGTTTGAGCTAAACAATAAGATTTATTATCATTTTTACGTCATGTTACGATTTTGAAATCAGGACCACTTCGTCAAGTGTGTCAAACAACCCAGAATTATTTCTTCTGTTTTTGTAGGTAGCAGAGGTACACACGATAGCTTATTATAGTCTAATTGCAAGTCAATAGGATGGAAATTGTGTCCAAACAGTAATGAACTGTTCGCTGTGAGCCGCGTCACTCAGAGCACTGTCCACCGCACTGACAAAGAGCTGTACACTGAAGAGCCGCCTTCTGGTGCGATCGTACAGCAGGACCACAAATCGCTCTAGAGGTTGCACCCACTCGTCAATGGCACGTGGGTCTGGCATGGCACCCAAGGCGCAGAATGCTGGTGTGACGTCTCCATATGTGGTCCAGGTGTCCCATGCAGTTTTCTTGCCCCTGCCGCCAAAACAGGACACCGTGTCACATGCAGTGAAGGCGTCGAACATCGGCAAGGCCACACATCGGTCAGGACCAAGAGCTTTGGCGATCTCATGAGCAGCGATGAACCTGAAGCTCTTCCCAGCTCCAAAGGCAATCCACAGTTCAGAGATGTTGAGGCGATTGGACTGATGCTATGGCCAGGACTACCACGTCTGTATCAACTGTGCGTATTGACACTTTGTTGTACCCCTGTTGTACGGCATCCTGTAGGTGCAGGAGGATACGGGTGTCAGCCTCCTCATGCGTGCATGGCGCTAGAGCTGACACGTCCTGGCGATTGGAGCAAAGAACGCCAGTGCCTTGTGTGGTGATGAGATGTTTGTTGGTGCCAATGTCTGCCACGTTAGTAGCCAGGCCAGGAAGGAGAACAGCTCCGTCTTGTTGTCGTCGATGCGGAGAAACTCTTGCCAGTTTCCAGGAACTGCACTTGATGGCACGACTCGTCTCCTGACTCCCTTTCCTCTCTTGCCTTCAAGCTGTCTGCCAAGTACAGATCCCAGACAATGTCTAGTCTGTCTACATGCTGAAGCTGGGATGTGACATACGGCACGAAGACATCAGTGGCATAACCTTGGAATGTCTTTGCAGTCCCTGATCGCAGCATGTTGATTATGGCAGCACCATCCAGGATGTTGACCTGTACTCTGGGGGTGGAGAGATCCTCTTTCACTGGAACAAGGTTTTCCAGGCAGGGCATCAAGTCAGACTTGGTTCCAGTTCTCACCCATCTGAGACAGGGACGGTGGACAGGCCTGGTTTTCGTGCTGAAAGAACTCGTCCAAATCACCATGACGTATCTGGGAGGCAATGTACAGCCTGGAGAAGAGCGAACAGTCGTTCTTCAGGGATGACATCTGTAGCTGTTTCTTTGACTTCTCTCTGACTGGTGGGCGGCTGAAAAGATGGAGTTTGTTCCGCTTGATGGGATATGTGATAGGCACTGTCTGGTCTCATACTGCTCGAGTCCAAGTTTCTCCATCTGCCGCACTGTGTCTGCCATTGCTGTGTTTACAACGTCTCTGCTGTTCAGGACAAGGAGATCACTGCTGTATTCAGCAAACGGGTTCCCCATCTCTTCCATGGCTCGGCACAGTGATCGCACATCTTGTGCAAATGCCGTCTGTGCATGTCTCTTCTGTTCAGGGTGACGTCTATCTGTGTCCTGCCTGTTCTCGGTTGATCCCTCGAATTCCTGAATTAAACGAGCCATCTCGGGACCAGATACCATCCAGCGACGAAGAGCTGCAGAGTTCTCCGTCAGGCCCACAGCACCACCGTCTCCCTTCACGGAAGCATTGTTCTGCTCATGGGCCTGGTCAATAGCAACAGCAGAGTATGCACGCTTTGACTTCTTGACGACAAAGTTCCCCTTCAGAAACTCAGCATAGACATCGGGATGGAGCTGCTTCAGTGACACTATGTCTTGTAGGTGGATCGGCACCCATCTCGAGTAGTGTGTATGGTCAAGGGCGAAGAACCAAGGGACGATCTTAGACAGGGCCTCCATGTAGAGCAGGAAGTCGGCCTCACGTATCGCTCTCACGTATACCATCACAGCCAGCTCCAGCTGCAGGATGAAGTACCAGAATTGGAAATGAGGACATGCATCGGACCTTGCATCACACCAGTCTTCAAATGGCACCACTTCACTTGCATCTTCCAAGGTCTGTATGTACTCCCTGTAGGCACTCTGCTGAAGTAGATACAGGCTACTGGTTTTTCATCTTGAACATGTCTCTCCTCACTATGTTCGCAGCCCTGGCAAGATGAACAGCATCACCATCAGCATCATGCTCACATGCTTTCCTCAGTGCTTGTCCAACATCTTCGTGTGAAATGAGGACTACATCTCGGCCTTGCTTGTGAGCTTCCATGTCTGGAAAGTAGGCCAGTACTCTCTTTTTGAGGTCAGTGGAGTGGACGCGTCCTGCAACATCAGTTCCAAGTTGTTCTAGCCTTGTTGTGTACATATCGACCAGGTCGCTGAGTTTGAAGATGGGTGCAACTAGACTGTCCATGCGAGTATCTTCAATATAAGATACCAACTCAGCAAATGCAAGGCCATGATTCATTTTGTCCACACCAGACTCTTCAAATGTTTTTGTTTCTCTAGCTCTGTTGTACAAAGAGAGCAAGCATGGCAGATGGTACCGGGCTTCTTGTGCAATCAAGTCTCCTGCACTCAGTTTGGCCAGTAGGGATTTGTCCTGCAATTTCATTGCAATTTCATTGCAGCCTTCCTGACATTGATATCAAGCCCAAATGTTGATGCTTTTCGAGTCAAAGACTCCCCATCTGGTGCAGGTTTGTCACAGAAGAAGCATGTTTCGGTGGAAGCACTTTTCTCACCAGCATTATTGCGGGTGAACTTCTTTGAGCTATTAGCGGAGTCATCAGCAGCATCTTCTGGGGGTTTCTTACGCTTCTCTGCACGCTGTAGTTTTGTTCTGTTGTAGAGGAGCCTACATGAGTCGTGCCACTTGGCCTTGTGCCGCTGTAGTGTTTCTTCAATACATTTCCCATCATCAAGCCTTGATAGATTGATTGATGTGGGCAAACAGCCAATCCTGCTTGCTTATATGTGATCAAACGAGTTGGTACTGCCAATTTATTCATATGGAGGGGATGGCACACCAAATGGTATAAAACGTCCATAAAATGGCTAAGTCAACATACAAAAAAAAATTGGCAAGGGGAGGTCCTACATAATTGCAAAATTGTTTTTTCTCTGCAACAATTGTACTTCGACAAAATCTGGTCAGGTCGCAGTTCTGAGAGTGTCTCGAAAACCCATGACATACCAATATTGTTGACACACTGATTTACAATGGCTTGGTTATGTTCTATATTGAAAGGGTGGCGTTTCAACCTCCATGTTTCAACTGAAAATAATGATGATTTACCTCTGACATCCTGTGGTACCTCCGGTTCAACTGTTTTCAAAACAAATTTCTTTTTGTTGTTGTCGTCGTCGTATGTTCGATAATCCGCCGCTAACGTTTCGGCTCAACCGCATCAAGACTCGTCAGTGTTAAATTCTTCAGGAAAATTCCGTTTTAAGATATATGCAAAGGGCGAGAAAATCAAAAACGTCATGTATTGTGATTTTCCAGACTAATTATGAACATATACTTTGATCTGACACGAACACTGTCACTGAATCAAAACAATCATCAGAAATAGAATCCCCACCCTTGAAAACCCCTGCAAAGATGCATTACACGACTATCTATGCCATCGAGATCAAAAGTTGAAAATCAGGTCAAAATCCAAAATGGCGGCGGCGGCCATCTTGAATTCTCCGCTCATGGAATGAATCTGGAATGGCCCTATAGCCAAATATCTTCCCAAGCACCTTTTTTAATTGTCTGCCAAAGTTCATGCTTGTTTCACCAAACCCACAATTCTTCCAAATATTTCACCTATCTGCAGTACTAGTAATCAACTCCTTACAAATAATCATACACCGTGAAGAGAACACCCGTAAATGCGCGCCTGTTTCTTGGAAACCACGAGCTACCATGCAAAATGTTTAATTTGTATTACAGTCAAAATAAAGTTATTTGAAAATTTGGAAAGGGTCTCGACTAGTCTAGAATGTTAATGTGATTGAACACATTCCAAACATGCACTCAGATATATCTGGTTCATAGAAACAGCTGCGTAATTTGCATTTCAAAAAGTTTACATGACGTCACATTTGACGTCACACAACGTAACTTCAAAACGCGGGAAAACACGCCATTGTATAACTATTCATGTGCACATCACAATTCATTGAGTATAATCTCAAAAAATAGACTAAATGTGCATATGTATTCGCCGTGGACGTGTAATAAATAGGATATTCCATCGTACATGTTTGAATAGCGGAAATAAAACACTCGTGTCTGTCGGCGTCCGTGCAAGCCGTGCGTCCGTGCAAGCAACTTGTTCGCGACGCTCACTCGTTGCTTACGCGGAAGCCGACGCACATTCGTGTATTATTTCCCGCTATTCAACATGTACGATGGAATATCCACTATATAATTGATAGGACTGTTTAGTTCAATATCTAATTATTATGAGTACCAACGTTGCATCCCATGTTCTAGAAATTGTCCATTTCCCGTTCTTTGTCAAATGCCGACATATTTCTGTTTTTCACTCCATTCTGTTCATTATTTCTACTTACGCCAATTGCCACATAATACAATTGTTAAGAGTATCTGTAACGAGACATATATGTTGTATTGTACGGAGCCCCGCAGGGGACATGATTTTTTTTGTATTAATTCGTTCCCACGAAATAACAATTCGTTCACTCAATTTAACAATTCGTTCCCTCGAATTCACAAAGTTATTTCGTGGGAACGAATTGTTAAACTAAGGGAACGAATTGTTATTTCGTGGGAACGAATTGTTAAATTGAGGGAACACATTGTTATTTCGTGGAAAAGAATTAATAAAAAAAACGAATTATACGTCCCGTGCGGGGCTCCGTAGTATTGAGATGCAATTTGACATGGTGGAATGTGGATGTGACTGGGAAAACGGGGCTTATGGAATTTGTTGCCAGTGTAACTCTTGATCAAATACCACACGCACGTAGCCTGACAACGATCTATATTGCTTGTTAAAATCATGACGGATGTTTCATTGATGGATAACCGGACAATACCCGACTTCTCTGTCTGTAACGCAAGTCGCCCTGCGTTACACACCGAACATTCGGGTTAAGGCAACAGTGCATATCCAGTAGCCGATTTCACCAACATTGCAAAGTATACTTTTCTAGCAAAGTATACTTTGAGGGAGAAATCTTTATTTTTCCAAAAATGCATTATTTCATATAGAACTAACCGTTGCATATATTTGATGATTAAAAGTATGCAGAATTATTATACTGAATTTATTACATTATCACAGCCAAAATTGGCTGTGATAATGTAATAAATTCAGTATAATAAAAATTAATAAATTTATTCTAAAATTGAAAATTTCTCCCTCAAAGTATACTTTGCTAGGAAAGTATACTTTGCAATGTTGATGAAATCGGCTACTGGTCAGATTGTGCAGATGCACAGGCTGATCTGGATCTACACTGGTCGCAAAAAAACATAAGCCCCATGCATCCAGTCACAGCCATAACTAATGTAAATAGTATGCATTAAAGGGGCATATCAGGATTTTGTTTAAAAATTACTAAAAAACAAAAACGTGTTTTCATCATGGCCCTGTGTAAAGTTGGTTTACTTGAAGATAAATCACGATACTAGGACCGCTGGATTTTTCAGGATGTTTTTAATATATAATCAAGGTGCATGATCACGTGGTTACAACAGCAATAACAATGGGTGAAAGTGTCCAAAGTAAATATTATTTGATATTTTCCTTAATACCCAACGGATTTTGGCGCAGCAAACTCGTCTTCATGAGCTGCATTTGGTGGTCCCGGGAGTTCGGCACATACTTAGTTTCCTAGTTGCGAAGATTCAATTTCCGTGTCTGTAGACATTGAAATCGATTCTTCGCAAAAACGACAGAAGTTTGGGCCAAAGTACTGAGGCCACCAAATGCAGCTCAACAAGACGCGTTTGATGCGACATATTTCATAAAAATCCGTTGCATAATAAAGACAAAATAAAAGAATACGTACTTTGAATCGGAGGGCTTCTGGAAGTTTCAGTACTTGTTGTTGTTGTAACCACGTGATCATACACCTTGATAATCTAAAAATTGAAAATGTGTGTTCATCATGGCCCTGTGTAAAGTGGTTTAATTGAAGATAATATGACGTTGCTAGGACCGCTGGGTTGTTTCAATTTTCACCGATATCGGTACATAAGTATCAGATTGTTCAACAAGATAGGAAATCCGATAGGTATGTACCCAGGCGCGGATCCAGGATTTCGGGTTAGGGGGGGGGGGGGGGGGGGCGTAACTATTTTGCAATACTTGACTATATTATCGAACGAGCTAAGCTCGTTCGATAATATAGTCAAGTATTGCAAAATAGTCGAGATAGCGCTTAGGGTGGTCCGGGGGCATTCCGACTCGGAAAATTTTGCAAATCTACATCGCATTTCCTGCGTTCTGGCGCATTTTGGAGCAAAAATATTGACACTGTCACAGTATGTTTAGACATGATTTTTGATTGAAAACGTTTAAATTTTGAAACAATAAGAAAACGACCGAAAAATGCATGAAATACATGGCACTTGGCATGAAACGTGCCTTGTAACTTGTAAAAAATCTAAAATCTTTACTCGGCGAATTTTAGGGGGGGGGGGGGGGGGGGGGGTGGACGTCGCGGGTCCGGGTCCCCCCCCCCCCTCCCCCCCCCCCCCCCCCCCTGAATCCGCCCATGTGTACCTATAGCAAATATCTTCAATTAAACCACTTTACACCGGTCAATGATGACAACACATTTTAATTTTTTTCTGATATGCCCCTTGACTTAAAATATATTGCATTCCAGTTACATGTGAATGAAATGGTGTGTCTAACGACGTAAAGTAGATGTACATGTAGTCTAACAACTCTAACAAAACAAAAATCCTGATTCCCCACGTTCAATTTTACCTGTTTTAATAAAAGTGGGAGAATCAGGATGACACCCATGTAGTATACCCTGCAGGAACCGAAGACCCCTGGACATGTGACACTACAGTAAATACCGCTTGCAAGAAACGTGGAAACACATTAGTATCTTTCATGAATGATTAATTAATATATTGTTATACAAACGTTACGATATTTTCCGTAAATAACATAGAAAGCTGACGAAATTGTCATAGCAAATGCGGAATATAATTCCGCCTTTGCTATGAAGATTTCGTCAACATTCAACGTCATTTATAGAAAATATCACATTTTCTGTAAATATATTTCATGAAAATCGCACATCTTCTTAGGTACAACATCACATGGCGTGTCTCATGAGAAGAACGAATACAATTACGTGAACATCGGATGAAATGGGTTGATTGAAGACCAATCTACAGCCATATACACACCCGGCTCTGGTCTACATGCATTTAATCGGTCGCTCTGTGTATTTAATCGGTCGCTCTGGTCTACATGCATTTAATCGGTCGCTCTGTGTATTTAATCAGTCGCTCTGGTCCTCACGTATTTAATCAGTCAAGTGCTGACAAGGGCGTATTTTACACGACAATAACAAATTAAATTACGCCCACAATGACGATGCGAGTGGTGCTGATATCAACGACGTCGCATCGAGTAAATGGTCCAAAGAATACATCCATGGCGCCAAAGTAGACCCAGAGCAGTATATATGATGTCCAACACGATCCACATCCACACGATCCATGTCCCCCGTTCACCAGTTTGTCAACGAACCATTGTGATTCTAAAGAACTAGGTTGACTCTTATCTGACAACGGGAGCGTGTTATTAGCTAAACATGCCATGTCGCGTCAGAGTCGCTCCAGAGCCAATATCATTACAATACGGAGCCCCGCAGGGGACATGGATTTTTGTTTATTAATTCGTTCCCACGAAATAACAATTCGTTCCCTCAATTTAACAATTCGTTCCCTTGAATTAACAATTCGTTCCCTCGAATTGGCAATTCGTTCCCACGATATAACAATTCGTTCCCACGAAATAACAATTCGTGTTATTACAATTCGTTTACACGAAATAACAATTCGTTCCCTCAATTTAACAAGTAGTTCCCACGAATTGACAATTCGTTCCCACGATATAACAATTCGTTCCCGTGGGAACGAATTGTTATTTCGTGGGTACGAATTGTTAAATTGAGGGAACGAATTGTTAATTTTTGGGAACGAATTGTCGTGGGAACAAATTAATAACAAAAATAATTCTACGTCCCCTGTGGGGCTCCGTATATCTGACAGCGCGAGCGTGCTATTAGCTAAGCATCTGTGTCGCCCATGGTGTTGTAGAACATGTCACGAAAAGTAAGTGTTGTAACCATAGCAAAATTGAATTAGTTGAACAAGCCTTCGTGTTTCGTTTATTACATATGGCCATAAGCGCTATACCAGTTCCTTTTAAGGGGATTGGTCTCCTATATAAGTGCATTAGCGTGCGTAATTCTACAACCCAATTTATTCCTTTCAGTACTATATACCTACAATGGGGTCAGCGTGTAAGTGCACACACGAACGAACACGACAGGTGTTCTAACCAGTCGTGTTCGTTTGTGTGTGCACTTACACGCTGACCCCACTGTATATCATATATATTGTTTGCTAAAATTGCATAGATTCGGATCGTACCGAACCATCTCATCAGCATCTGCACTATGTGTGGATATCTTCTTATTCCTAAAACAAACAGTACACCTTTCTTATAAATGGAATTGTCTGCAAAATAACACGGGAGTGTCCATTACTGTTAATTAGGGGTGAAAGGGTTAAAGTACAGGCCTACATGTCACACTTTTAGTGGATTGGGCGACAATAATACGGGATGAATACAAGTGCAAACTTATGATCGTCTGTAAATTCCACATTAACACTGGTTTCTTGTAAACAATTATTGGATTTACATTTATTGAGCATAGGCTGCATATACAGCCCATGCTCAATACATGTAAATCCATCAATTGCAATTTCCAGACGATCCTAAATTTGCACTTACGAACAGTTTAGTCTTACGAAGTTTAGTGAAACGGGCCCCAGATGGTTCTTGGCTGTACTCAGATAGAATACGCATTGACCAACATGAGCATTCCATAGCGGCTCATTGCGGACATGTCTTATCTTAGCAATTGTCATAGGAATAGCTTATTCAACATAATAAGTTATATGACCATTGTGTGTAATATCAAGGTCAAATGATCACGAAATTCTGAATTTAAGGAAATCATGTTTTTGTATCCATTTTTGAAATCCAAATAGAACGCCATATTCATCTATTTCAGTGCATACACTTGGTTTTGGCAGTGTATTAACACAGCCTATTAACATCATAATACACTTGTGCAATAAACAACATATTAGACACGCCATGTGATTTTGAACCTTCGGACATCTGCGTAATTTCATTAAATACGTTTACAAACTTTTACAATATTTTTCATAAATAAAGTCAAAAGTTGACCAAATTTTCAGAGTACATGCGATATTCTGCATGTACTCTGAAAATTTTGTCAACGTTTCACTTTATTTGTGACAAATATTGTAAATTTTATAAACGTATTTTAGGACCCGTTCTATTCATAATCATTGTTTGATTCAGAGATAATTGCTTCGGAAATGTGATGGAATATATGTATAACATATATGTGAATACTGCCTCGTTACTGTATCTAGTTCCTTGCGTATTTGGATAGTGTGTGAAAACATGGTAAATTCTAAATACAAAATTGAAGATTGTCCGTTTTATGGAGAAATATGTATAATGTCAATATGCTGCTTATCTGATACCCTATAGCACTGTTTTCTTCATATTTCATCATGCCACATGCACATTGGGAGTTCTTTAGAACAGTTTCATAAGCATGATAAGATCTTTCTAAAAATGTGCAGCTTGTATGTTTTATGGAGATATATGAAACTATAGTCAATATACGCTGCTTATCTGATGCCCCGCACCACAATTTCCAATATAGTACCCATGGAACATGTACATTGAGAGTTCTTTCGGATCGTCTCATAAGACAATTCAACAAATAATTCTAACATGACTCCACAGCTTGTATGTTTTATGTAAACATATGACAACATATGCTGCTTATCCGTAGCAGATTTCATCAACATTGCAAAGTATACTTTCTAGCAAAGTATACTTTCAGGGAGTAATCATTTCTTTTTCATGAAATGCATTATTTCATATAGAACTAACTACTGCATATATTTGATGATTAAAAGTATGCAGAATTATTATACTGATTTTTTTACATTATCACAGCCATTTTGGCTGTGATAATGTAACAAATTCAGTATGATAAAAATTAATATATTTATCCTAAAATTGAAAATTTCTCCCTCAATATATACTTTGCTAGATAAGTATACTTTGCAATGTTGATGAAATAGGCTACTGGTGCGAATGGAACAAGTATTGACTTATTAATACCATTGTTTAGCACATTTTTAATTCTACATGTGTGCAGCATTTCATGTTTATCGATTTTATTCATAGAAATTATAAGCTATTGTTGTAACACACCTAGTTGTTGAGTTTCACACTTGAATTATTTGCTCAATACGTGTCACGGATACAGGGCTGATAAGCCCACTGCTGCTGCTAGGAGGTAGCCTAGCAGATACATGTAGGATGGAATTGGCTAGCAGGGGCTAGGGTGGAATGAGTTAAGGGGTGGGTTAGCGTGCGTAATTCTAGAACCCAATTTAATCCTTTCAGTACTATATACCTATATTACTGTTTGCAATCTGCACTATGTGTGGATATCTTCTTTTTCTTAAAAAAACAGTACACCTTTCTTACAAATGGAATTGTCTGCAAAATAACACGGGAGTGTCCATTAATGTTACTTAGGGATGAAAGGGTTACTGTACATGTCACACTTTTAGTGGATTGTGCGACAATAATACGGGGTGAATAACTGATGATTCTGGGCCGTACTCAGATAGAATATGCATTGACCAACATAAACATTCCATGGCGGCTCATTGCGGACATGTCGTATCTTTAGCAATTATTATAGGAATAGCTTATTCAACATAATAAGTTATATGACCATTGCATGTAATATCAAGGTCAAATAGTAGTTAATGTTTTTTTCTTATACATTCTGAATACACATGTACGAGTTTTGGCTATTAAACACATTAAATCTAAAAAATATTTAAAAGTAAGTAGTTTTTTATCAATAACAAAGAAGTCCCCTTCCCCAAAAAAAATTATTTGATGAAATTCCATCAAATATTGGTTTTATTGCGAAAAAACGATTTTCCGATGGGAATTTAACATGGGGCTAAAAAAGTATATTTTTTTTAAATATTTTTTTATTTGTGGACCGATTTTCAAAATCTAACTTTTGTTTTCTTAGTTACATCATTTTCAAGCTTTCTCGCCAGGTTTCGGAGTCAATTTCCAATTTTTTTCGTTTTTTAATCCTTCAGGATCAAAAAATCGAAAAGTTTTGGAAATTGACTCCCCATGTTACATTCCCATAGGAAAATCGTTTTTTCGCAATAACATCCATATTTGATGGAATTTCATCAAATACATTTTTTTGGGGAGGGTGACTTTTTTGTTATTGATGAAAAAGTATTTACTTTTAAATATTTTTTAGATTTAATGTGTTTAATGGCCAAATGTTCGTCGGCAGTAACACGTGGAACAGACAGGACGTGCGCCACCCGTTGAAGCTATTAATGTCTACTTTCTTGGAAAGTATTTTCGATCATGAAATCATGTTTTTGTATCCATTTTTGAAATCCAAATAGAACGCCATATCCATCTATTTCAGTGCATACACTTGGTTTTGGCAGTGTATTAACACAGCCTATTAACATCATAATACACTTGTGCAATAAACAACATACGAGACACGCCATGTGATTTTGAACCTTCGGACATCTGCCTAATTTCATTAAATACGTTTACAAACTTTACAATATTTTTCATAAATAAAGTAAAAAGTTGATAAAATTTTCTTAGTACACGCGGAATATCGCATGTACTCTGAAAATTTTGTCAACTTTTGACTTTATTTATGACAAAATTTGTAAATTTTATAGACGTATTTAAGGACTCGTTCTATTCATAATCATTGTTTGATTCAGAGATAATTGCTTCGGAAATGTGATGGAATATATGTATAACATAAAAATATATATATGTGAATGCTGCCTCATTACTGTATCTATACGGCACATGGAGTCGCCAAGTCGGCCATCTTTGTGTGTTCCAGCCTTCAGCCAGTTTCACCTGTTCTGTCGTTTGACAAAGAACTCAAAATGTGAAGTAGAACTTATGATATAATGTAGCTAATCACAAGCAGAAAAGCCAGGAGAACGGACTCCTATCCATTATATTACACCAAACTGTAAAATATGTCTATTTCTGGACAGGTTTGTGCCTGTGTTTTTAACAACATGAACCACCATTATAAATAGACTCATATACAGAAACTCGCAGTGTATCACTTTTACCTGGCAAACCACACAACACATACCATAATTGCTCAGATATCTCGTCTTTTGTATAGTTTGCTGGCATAATATTCATAGCTTGCAGTTGGCATATATGTCTATTATGTATTGCACCACATTGTATCTGTCATGTTACTTGCTGTATGTGACAAACGCACGAAGTGGTGAAATTGTACGATGGCTTGTACATACAAAGATGGCAGAGATGGCAACTCAATGTACCATATAGTATACAGTAACAAGACAATACTTACAAATGTTATATTCATATATCACATCACTCTTATGAAACAATTATCATTGAAGCTGAGTGTATCTATCTATGACCTACTACCTCATGAAATTACGCAAATTTCCGAAGGTACAAAATCACATGGCGTGTCTCAATTATAAGCTAAATCACCTTCACTTTAGGAATATGTCGTTATGCCATAAATTGAATATAACATTCGTAATGATTATGGTATTAATCAACTGGGCCCGGTTGCTCAAAACCTCTGTTAGCTTAACTGTTAAATCCTTAGCAATGCTAATGCTAAGGATTTAACAGTCTGTTAAGCTAACAGAAGCTTTGAGCAACCGGGCCCAGGTTAACTGATTTTATGCGAGGTAACGCTCGCTATATACATATCACATTATGTTAAATCCCCATAACTAGGAACAAATATTTCCCCATGTTAAATCCCCATAGATATCTTCACGGAGTTTAACATGGGGATTTCTTTTTGAATTTCAGAAATACTGGACCGATTTTTAAAATTTAACTTTTGTTTTCTTAGTTAGATCATATCCAAGCTATCTAGTCAGGTTTCGGAGTCAATTTCCAAAAAAAAACGTTTGTTGACTCCTCCCACACTCCCTTACCTCTTTTTCCCCCATGTTAAATTCCCATAGAGAAATCAATTTTTCGTAATAAAATCAATATTTGACCAAATTTCACGAAATAAAAAGAAGGCTCATTCTTAAATTTTCCTTTAATTTAATATTATCGAAAAAAATATTGTTTTTGAATTGTTTATAGGCCGAAAATTTTGGGCAGTTTTCGTGAAACAGACAGTAACTATTGCTATCTTACTTGTAAAGTATGTACAAATACAATACGTTTAAACTAAACTAAAAAATTAAATAACAAATGTATTAAATCCATCATTTTCAATGTATTTCTTTCTGGTAGTCGTGTTCGGCCATTTTCATGGATCTGTCGACTACGCTTTGTCATTTACCGATCTGTTTCACCACCTTATGCGTATACCTGTAACCCTTTCACCCCTTACTATATAACATGGGCTGTCCCAAGATAATGTTTGGAATATTCCATTAATATATAAATGCGACTGCTGTTTTAGCATTAAACAATACTGACAAATGTTGCATATTCGAGACAGCTCGTTGGCAAATGCTGTATATTCTGTAGAGACGGCTCGTTGGCAAATGCTGTATATTCTGTAGAGACTGCTCGTTGGCAAATGCTGTATATTCTGTAGAGACTGCTCGTTGGCAAATGCTGTATATTCTGTAGAGACTGCTTGTTGGCAAATGCTGTACATTCTGTAGAGACTGCTTGTTGGCAAATGCTGTATATTCTGTAGAGACTGCTTGTTGGCAAATGCTGTACATTCTGTAGAGACGGCTCGTTGGCAAATGCTATAGATTCTGTAGAGACAGCTCGTTGGCAAATGCTGTATATTCTGTAGAGACTGCTCGTTGGCAAATACTGTAGATTCTGTAGAGACTGCTCGTTGGAAAATGCTGTAAATTCTGTAGAGACTGCTCGTTGGCAAATGCTGTAGATTCTGTGGAGACTGCTCGTTGACAAATGCTGTATATTCTGTAGAGACTGCTCGTTGGCAAATGCTGTACATTCTGTAGAGACTGCTCGTTGGCAAATGCTGTACATTCTGTAGAGACTGCTCGTTGACAAATGCTGTATATTCTGTAGACTGCTCGTTGGGCCAAATGCTTGTAACATCTGTTCTAAAAGAGTTGACTGCAAGTTGACAAATGCTGTATATTCTGTAGAGACTGCTCGTTGGCAAATGCTGTACATTCTGTAGAGACTGCTCGTTGACAAATGCTGTATATTCTGTAGAGACTGCTCGTTGGCAAATGCTGTATATTCTGTAGAGACTGCTCGTTGGCAAATGCTGTACAATTCTTGAGACTCTCGTGGACGTGCGTATATTCGTGAGACTGCCAGTTGCATGCTGTACATTCGTAGACTGCTCGTTGGCAAATGCTGTATATTCTGTAGAGACTGCTCGTTGACAAATGCTGTATATTCTGTAGAGACTGCTCGTTGGCAAATACTGTCGATTCTGTAGAGACTACTCGTTGGAAAATGCTGTATATTCTGTAGAGACTGCTCGTTGGCAAATACTGTAGATTCTGTAGAGACAGCTCGTTGGCAAATGCTGTATATTCTGTAGAGACTGCTCGTTGGCAAATACTGTACATTCTGTAGAGACTGCTCGTTGGAAAATGCTGTAGATTCTGTAGAGACTGCTCGTTGGCAAATGCTGTAGATTCTGTGGAGACGGCTCGTTGGCAAATGCTGTAGATTCTGTAGAGACTGCTCGTTGGCAAATGCTGTAGATTCTGTGGAGACTGCTCGTTGGAAAATGCTGTAGATTCTGTAGAGACTGCTCGTTGGCAAATGCTGTAGATTCTGATGGCGCGGCTCGTTGGCACATGCTGCAGATTTTGATGAGACGGCTCGTTATGAGCCGGCTCATCAGGATCTGCAGCGTTTGCCAGTATTGCATGGATAGCATGTATGGTTGGAATGGGTACTGCTAGTAGTGATGTCTCCCTATACCCGGAACAGACCGCATATCTGCCAGAGGCGACACTGTCTGGAATAAAGGATAATGGAAAAACTGCAATTAACGAAGCGGCTTAGCCGAGGAATGTGCTTCAGTATTATGTGATGCCCACAGGAGTATGTATAGCTACTATTGTATTCGCTGTGTGTGGCTGTGAATTGTGAAACGGGGCGTATGGGATTTGCGACCAGTGTAGCTCCTGATCAAATAGCAAACTCCTGTAGACGATCTATATTGCGTGTTAGAAGCATGGCGGGTGTTTTATTGATGGAACGGCGAACAGTTCAGATCCTGATAACACGGTACGGTCGCAAGGCTGATCTGGATCTACACTGGTCACAAAACCCACAGGCACCATTTCGCCAGTAACAGACACATATATGTTCCTTAAGGCACCATAGAATACTTACGTTTGCAATTAGCAATGTAATAATTGGACCAACGATTGTCTGCTTGTCGTATCATCGTATTTCGCCTTCAGTGCGTACGAAAAATACGATATGGTTCATACTGGTTGCGAGATTTAACGATATATCCGGGCACTTACTAGTCGCTACAATACATCCTACTTGTTTGACCATTTTCTACGTCATTGACAAACGATATCACAGGACTTCGAAATGAATTTTGGAAAATTGTCATATGCGATAAGGCAGACATTGTCGTGCACTTATTAAGCATGTTTTATTTGCATTTTCTTTACAATTTGGTTGTCATTGTTACTAATGCAATACACGTGGGATTGGACTGGAAGCAAGCTTATTTGTGGCTGTGACTGGATAAATAGGACTTGCGGGTTTGCGAACAATGTAGATCCTGATCAGCCTGTGCATCCGCACAATCTGATCAGGATCTGCATTGTTCGCCATTCCATTAATAAAGCGTGGCATGCTTCTGACAAGCAATACAATCGTTACCAGGTTATTGAAGTGCGCTATTTGATCAGTAGCCGATTTCACCAACATTGCAACGTATACTTTTCTAGCAAAGTATACTTTGAGGGAGAAATTTTCAATTTAAGGATAAATTTATTAATTTTTATTATACTGAATTTATTACATTATCACAGCCATTTTGGCTGTGATAATGTAATACATTCAGTATAATAATTCTGCATACTTTTAGTCATCAAATGTATGCAGTCGTTAGTTCTATATGACATAAATGCATTTCGGGGAAAATAAATGATTACTCCCTCAAAGTATACTTTGCTAGAAAAGTATACTTTGCAATGTTGGTGAAATCGGCTACTGGACTGAGCTACACGGATCACACATCCCATAAACCCCATTTCACAAGATACAGCGACATTTAAACCATGTCTCTTTTTGTTGTACATTTGTCCACTTAATTATATTTTTTCTATTACTGGGGAAATATGGCTTTTGGTATGTGTGACCAGAGTAACTCATAATCAAATAGCACGTTCTTGTAGCCTGAAAAATATTTTTGTACTTGTTACAACGCATGACGGGTATACCATTGATGGACTGGGAACAGTGCAGATCCTGATTAGACTGTTCTGATGCTCAGTTAGATCTGTATCTACACTGTTTACTGCACCAACAAACCGCATTTCTTTAGTCTCAGCCACATATAATCCATTTTACTCCCACTACAATGGAATCTCTAATCCGGCCACTCGGCAAATATGTATTCAGGAAATAGCTTTTATATCGTATAATCAAATTGTGTCCTTTTATCTCATAAGTTTTGCTTTTATTATATTAATGCGATTTTTGAATGCCATATGATAAAGTAAATTCATTTAAGCGACATTGTATTATTAATCTGTGCTGTAAAATGAAATGGGAAACTCCGAAATCGCTCGACCAATGACGACGAAGTGAATACACTAGTAATTTGTAATTTTAACATAGCAACACTGCGACCAAATGTTTCCTATACTAGATATCAAGGTGCATGACCACGTGGTTACAACAACAACATCAATGGCTGAAGACGTTTAAAGCGCGCTCACTCCAAAGTAAGTATTATTTGATAGTTTCCTTAATATGCAACGGATTTTGATGAAATATGTCGCAGCAAACGTGTCTTCATGAGCTGCATTTGGTGGTCTCGGGACTTCGGCAAATACTTATGTCGTTTTTGCAAAGAATCGATTTCCGTGTCAGTAAACACGGAAATCGATTCTTCGCAAAAACGACAGACGTTTGGACCAAAGTATCGAGACCACCAAATGCAGCTTAACAAGACGCGTTTGATGCGCCATATTAATCAAAATCCAATTATAAGGACAATATCAAATAAAACGTACTTTAAATCGGTGGCGCTTCTGGAAGTTGCAGTAAGTGTTGTTGTTGTTGTGACCACGTGATCATGCACACTGGAGAACATTATATGTATATATTGGTTTTGACTGAGCAACTATCGAGGCATCGTTGCCGTTAAATTTGGTGCAATTTGCCGGTCTGACATCACGTTGCTTAGTTTAAACTAAGCAACGTGCCGTCAAACCGACAAACCTCGCCAATTATAAGGAGACAATACGTGCCGTGATCGGGGTTCGAATCCGGGCCGTCACTACGACAGCCCGGGTTTTAACCCCACTCCCGGCACATTATTGTATTCAAGGCCTAAGAGCCAATTTGGACAATTAACCCTTTGAACCCGAAAGCCCGCTATAGCGGTTTATGCAAACAGTGCAGATCCAGATGAGCCGGCTCGTAACGAGCCGTCTCATCAGGATCTGCACTTTTTGAAAGTAATTTTTATATTTTTGAGAACAAACATACCCCCTTTTCATAAATGGACTAGTCTGAAAACCATGTTGTGACGGTTGATTGGTTACAAAATTAACATATCAAAATCCATTCCTGTTAAAGGGTTAAATCAAGCAACACATTTTCAAAGGTCAAACATCGCTCGCATACAAATCGAAGACGCTTCAACAATTTATTGCTGCAGTTAACGGCGCTCACGGTCCCTTCCACGCCGTTAGAGTTTCGGATGTAATTTTGAGATTGCGGCAATGGAAATTTACTTTCGTCAATTTGTAATTATATCCGTTTTATCCCGCACTGTTATGTAGGCAATGAAATTAGGCATAAACATTGTCGATGTCGATGACACACTACACCCACGCAAAGCCAGGAGGCTTACTACTGATCTAACCTTCAACATGCTCGCATGCAGAGAATGTGTACTATAACGGTATAGAAATGGCGCATTGGATCACTGATCCTTTCCTACTTTAACCAGAAATCCCGCTATAGCGGTTTATGCAAACATGCAGATCCAGATGAGACGGCTCGTTACGAGCCGTCTCATATGGATCTGCACTTTTTGAAAGCAATTTTCGTATTTTTCAGAACAAAAAATACCCCGTTTTCATGAATGGACTAATCTGAAAACCATTTTATCACGGTTGGAATGGTTGGAAAAGTAACATATAAAAAAACCCATCCCATTTACTTAGGGATGAAAGGGTTAATATATACACCATAACTAAAGTCATAATGGAGACGATCCTCAGGTGAAGCCAACGTATGATTTTGTTACTAAATAAAACAAACATAAAACTCTCCAGACGACAATTTCCGTTTCCGCCTTTTAAGGGTTATATTTACCAACATATCCAACGACTAAAATATCTCAACGGTAGAGCATCCAGTATAACTTCCCAAAGCCGTTCACCCAGATAATCTCCATCAACGAGAATTGTCTATCAGTAACACGGGGCGAACCATTCTACTCATATGTCATTTAATGCTAGTGATGCTATTTAAAGAAAGCAAACCGATGTCTGAATGTCCGAAACAGGATATATGGCTAAAATAAATAGAATGGTTGGACATTCGAGACGTTTTTGTAATTAATTATTGACTGCCGTTGTTGTTGTTGCCTCTCCAGCAGCAGCAGCAGCAGCAGCAGCAGCAGCAGCAACATCAGCAGTAGTAGTGGTAGCGATGGAAGTACCAGTTGCTAACTAAGTAGTAATAGCAGCACCACCAACTGCCCAGTAGCAAACACGTCATCAGTAGTTAAAGTAGCAGTAGTAGTAACAACAACGGTAGCCGCAGCGGTAGTAGAAACAACAACGGTAGCCGCAGCAGTAGTAGCAACAACAACGGTAGCCGCAGTGGTAGTAGTAACAACAACGGTAGCCGCAGCGGTAGTAGCAGTAACAACGCTGATAGTGGTAGTACTAGGTCTTGTGCGATTTATTCTGTCTTGATAAACACTTGTTTAATGATCTTTCGTACACAAATTAGTTGGAAACAGTACATATTGGCGTCTGGATTGATTTCTTGCTTACTCTAACCCTATACCTACTCTATTTTCCCCTACCCCAATTTTAACCCATACCCTACACTTTTTAGGAACGTGTTTTCATGCATGCATATTTTAAAAATATATCGCTTCATTGATATTTTCATTAGAAGTTGTCATTTGTTCACAAATATATACAAACTGACTTATTTAATGATTGTATAAAACTGTTTTGTTTACAGTTTGCCTCTGACCATGAACAGTTTTAACAACAAATGTTATGCATACCAACCTACGTTGTACCATATTTTTGGAACGTTAGCGGAAGGAAAACATTAATGTTTAGCTCACCTGTAGCTGCTTTTATCAAAATTGCAAATTTCTAGCAAAGTATACTTTGAGGGAGTAATCATTTATTTTTCCTGAAATGCATTATTTCATATAGAACTAACGACAGCATATATTTGATGATTAAATGTATGCAGAATTATTATATTGAATTTATTACATTATCACAGCCAAAATGGCTGTGATAATGTAATAAATTCAGTATAATCAAAACTGAATGTATTAAATGACTGATAATGTAATACATTCAGTATAATACAAATTAATACATTTATCATAACATTTTAAATTTCTCCCTCAAAGTATACTTTGCTAGAAAAGTATACTTTGCAATGTTGGTGAAATAGGCTACTGAGCACGAGGTGCTCATGATGAGCTATTGTGATCAGTCATGGTCGTCCGTCAATCTCCTTCTAAACCGCTGGGCCAATTTTGATAAAGCTTTACAGGAATGATCAGTGGATGGTCCTATACAACAATGGCTAAAATAAAGTGGATCCATGCATAACCCTTGTTCCCATGGCAACCAAAAGGAAAAACTTCTCCTCTGAAACGTGTGGTTATAATTTGAAATAATTTGGCACAAATGATCATCAGGTGACCATCGACCACAATAGCTAAAATAAAGTCGGTCCCTCAAAAAAATAGCCCCCCCCCCAGGGGGTGGGACAGCTTTTCTTATATATTATTTAGAATTTGGCACAAAAGATCAGCTAGGAACCCTCTACCAAAGAAGCTAAAATAATTGAAATCCATGCAGAACTCTGATTGCCATGGCAACCGATTGGAAAAACATTAAAAAAATAATAAAAAAAATCAACCGCAGGTCAGATTTCAAAATAATTATTGGGTGACACAATTCGTCAAAAAACATCGCAGCCAGTGGGCGGATCAGGGGGCCGTTTCACTAAACTTCTTACGACTAAAATGTTCGTAAGCGCAGATTTAGAATCGTCTGCAAATTTAAATTGATGGATTTACATTTATTGAGCATAGGCTGCATATGCAGCCTATGCTCAATAAATGTAAATCCAACAATTATTTACAAGAAAACAGTAATTTTGCACTTACTAACATTTTAGTCGTAGGAAGTTTAGTGAAACGAGCCCCTGGTTTTACCCTATGTGTCTTTAAAATATTTTTGTTAATAACTGACCTGCTTCCGCAGGGTTACCCAGGTGAGCGATATAAGGACACCATGGTCCTCTTGTGTATGCCTTAATACACGTTACAGAAAATATGATGTTTTATCGGCTTCATGGCTGCGTGCAGGCTGGTTGGGGCCTATGTTGGTCACACAGGACTGAAGGTACATTTTCTCGTGTGGTGGCTCATAATTATACCCACTTTTTTGGGAAAAAATGGGTATATTGTTTTCGTCACGAGTGTCCGTCCGTCCGTACGTTCGTACGTCCGTACGTCCGTCACGTTTCTTGTAACCTGAAAAACTTTTTCACCTTCATACATACGCGCCTGATTTTGGTATGTAGCTTCGTTATCATGTGCAGATGCGCAAAGTGAATTCGTATTTTTCATCCGACCCTCCATCATGGATTATCTCCCCCTTTCGGACTCAGAATTTCCCACTTTTTCCTTGTAACTCGAAAAACTTGTTCACCTTCATACCTACGCGCCTCATATTTGCTATGTAGCTTCGTTATCATGTGCACATGCGCAAAGTGAATTCGGATTTTTGATCCGACCCTCCATCATGGATTATCTCCCCCTTTCGGACTCAGAATTTCCCACTTTTTCCTTGTAACTCGAAAAACTTTTTCACCTTCATACCTACGCGCCTGATATTTGGTATGTAGCTTCGTTATCATGTGCAGATGCGCAAAGTGAATTCGGATTTTTGATCCGACCCTCCATCATGGATTATCTCCCCCTTTCGGACTCAGAATTTCCCACTTTTTCCTTGTAACTCGAAAAACGTTTTCACCTTCATACCTACGCGCCTGATATTTGGTATGTAGCTTCGTTATCATGTGCAGATGCGCAAAGTGAATACGGATTTTTCATCCGACCCTCCATCATGGATTATCTCCCCCTTTCGGACTCAGAATTTCCCTATTTTTCATTGTAAGTCGAAAAACTTTCTCACCTTAATACCTACATTTCTGATATTTGATATGTAGCTTCGTTATGATGCGCAAAGTGAATTCGGATTTTTGATCCGACCTTCCATCATGGATTATCTCCCCCTTTCGGACTTAGAATTTCACTATTTTTCCTCGTAGGTCGAAAAACTTTTTCACCTTAATACCTACGCGTCTGATATTTGCTTCGTAGCTTCGTTTTGATGTGCTGATGCGCAAAGTGAATTCGGATTTTTATCCGACCCTCCATCATGGATTACCTCCCCCTTTCGGACTTAGCATTTGGTGAAAGTGGGTATATTGCGATGGCGCGCCATCGACTTTTTCTAGTTATCATATAATTATATAATTAAGTCGTAAGCGAAATAGAGAATAGTAGGTTAGTGTCGTGAATGGGAAAAAATATCCGGCAAGGCTCAAGAATTTCTTTATTTCTCATCAGAAGTATATGTTTTGACCACTCATTTGAACCGTCTCGCCGAGACGGTTCAAATGAGTGGTCACAACATATATTTTGGTTCAGAAATAAGGAAAATAGATGGAGAATAGTAGGTTAGTGTCGTGAATGGGAAAACATATCTGGCAAGGCTCAGGAAACGGGATGGGCGAGGCTCTGCCGAGCACATCCCGTTTCCGTGCCGCGCCAGATATTTTTTTTTCCCATTCACGGCACTAACCTACTATTCTATTTATCCCGCCAACAACTACAAATGGCTGTAAAATGCAAAAATAGTATTGACTGGATATCGAAAATAGTTCACGGCACCGTGTTTCACGGCACATACGCACTGTGTTGACGGAATAAATGTAAATACCCTGACATATGTTGGATGAGGTGGGTGATACGACCCATTTATACTTTTTATGGTATGTCCATGACTTTTCTCCGCATATAGCTATATCATGGTGTGTGCTTTATGCGTACGCATAACGCTCACTATATGCGGCGCGCGCTTTGTTGCTATGTGCGGCGTTACAACGCACGATATCACGTGGGGCTAATGTACGTATGCATCGAAACTTAAAATAAAATGGCGGATTACGGACTTAACATGCAAAACGCAATGGCAATATATTAATCTTAATATTAATCTGTTTCGTTATATCCGTTCGTTATATGTGGCGGTGACTGTATAAATGGGGCTTATGGCTTTTGCGACCAGTGCATATCCAGATCAGCCTGTGCATCCGCACAGTCTGATCAGGATGTACACTATTCGTCATTCCATAAAAAAACTACCCGTAATGCTTCTAACAAGTAACATTCATCGTTATCATGCTACAGAAGTGTGTTATTTGATCAAGATCTACACTGGTCGCAAATCCCATAAGTCCCATTTCTCCAGTCACATCCACATATCAAGAGATAGAAACATGTTTTGAGTGCGTATACATGTATTATAGCAATGCATAGCCTTTTTTGTGGAATTTATCGGAGTATAAACTTGGAAAAGTCGCGGGAATACTGGACGAAGCGATAAAAAATTACAATTTTCGAAACAAAAATATATTTTTTTTTTTTCGAAAATTGTAATTTTTTAAGGCCTCGTCCAGTATTCCCGCAACTTTTCCAAGTTTATATCCCCGATAAATTCAACAAAAATACCATTCATTCCTTATAATTCCAGCATTTGAAATAAATTCATCAAGAAAATGTGTTTATTTTCCGTTTTCTTGAGAATTATCTTAACTGTGCCTCACGGTTACATAAAGTAGTTCGGCATGGGAGTTTATTGGGATATAAATTTTGGACAGAGACTTGCTACGGACCAATCAAATGTTAGGGAATTGTGTAAATATTTTTGTGCTGGAATTATTCAATTTTACAGTGGACCATCTCTAAAACGGACACAGTGATGATATCACGTCTTGATCAAATACGTTAACATGTCAACGATCCTAATTTTATGCTTGGCAAAGTCGTTCAAAACGTTGCTGGAAAGCGTCCGAGTATGCAACTATTAAAGTTGACAACACGAATAATGACCAAAACAACATAATGTGGCGAGTGGTGCGAGTGGTCGGTGGGAGAATTCCACATTACCACTCGGAAATGCGAAAGAAGTTGGGCAAAAATCTATTTTCCAGTCCTTTGTCCACCCATTTTGAAACACTTTCGAGTTGTCACATTGTTCATGTAATTTCGCCCTATCAACTCGGAAAATCGAAAACACGAAAATGCGACAAACTCGAAAAGCCAACAATGACGACAACTTGACCAAGTGTCTAATCAAGTACGTTTCAGCCATTTTTCTGGCCAAAAAGTCGCCACAATTTCGATCACGTGTGTGAGTAAGTACAGACTGTGTTCGTTTATGTTACCTGCACTGATGTATGTATTGTGACCGTCTTGACCAGTCTACAGCATGTACTTAAATGTGATGCCTCTGTCACGTGCGAAAGAAATATCATCAGTGATGATTGACCACCACTATCAGTGTAGGCCCAGATCAGACCGCGCAGTCTGATCTGGGCCTACACTGCTCGTCATTCATTCAGTAAAAACAAACCTAATTTCTAACAAACAATACATACCATTTAACTTATTATATATAGTGTTCTAGCAAATTATGATCTAGAATGGCATCGATACCGTAAGCCGCCGAATTTGTCCAATCCCAATCACTAATAGCGAAATCGGAGAATCGTTAATTGACTCGTGCACTGACAATCTATTCAAGTGGTTCAAGTAGACTAGGGCTGCTGAGACCATAATGTAGTCCGTCTTCTGGCTATGAGTGCTAACTGTCAATCAGACGTCATTATGTGTTTGTTACAGGATGTTGTCTCGTATACGTTGTGGAGAACACTATTAAGGTTATTTCTTTTTTTTGCCGACCTGAGTGTTTTTTCTTTTTGAAAGCAAAACAGTTTATTTTTCAGATAAAAAGTTGCACATAAATGGCCTAGTATACATACATTATGCTGATAATTACCCATAAAAAATGTTTATTTATTATGAATAGACGCTTGAAATGAAGAAAATTAACAACATATCTTACCTGAAAATTGTCAAATGTTTGTGCACAGAATTCAACAAAGTTAACTCGTTAGAAAAATAAATCACAATCATGATTCCACTTGTAATCCATGTGCGGGCAATGAGAATCAAAATCATGATTTGTTGTCAAGTATTGTCATAATCCATTGTTCATTATCGGCTAATACAATGCTGAAATTAGTCACCCGTATGGGGGGGGGGGGTATGCTATAAACAGATAACTAAATATTAAGTACACTCTCACCCGCCACAAATTGCAACATAATTATAATGAGTTGTGCCTGGCATTGCTAACATATCCAGAACAGCCTAACTGAACATTATATAAGTCAATATGCATGATAGGGATCTTCATGTACGGGTGATGAAAAGGTTTACTGAATTTGGTTACAATATGTCAAGTAGAGTGATTTTGTGGACTATTGTACAAAATGCAAAAGCTATCATGGCCACCACGGGCAGTTAATATGTTGAATGTTTTTTTAAATGAATGATATTCTTTCTCGTGCTGTCTGATCACGAACAGGCATTATCACCTGATATAATTTTGATCCCATGTGTCTCTTGTTGTCCGGTTTAGAGAGGTTTCGTTGTACATCAAAGACTGAACCAGCAACAACATTTCTTTTAGAATGCTAAGTATTTACAATTTCCGAAATCATTGGATTACTAAATAAAGTACATGCACCAACGACATGACAAAGGCGTTGGCCAATGGAGTGATGACAGGTATTTCGTCCACTGTTTATAATTGAGACACGCCATGTGATTTGGTACCTTCGAAAATCTGCGTAATTTCATTAAATGCGAAGGTACAATATCACATGGCGTGTCTCAATATGTAAACCCAGATGATAGTGAGATAGTTAGGGCTGTTAGGGATATTTGGTTCAAATTCTTCCAAAAACACCAAATTTAGCCAAGATGTCGTCCATACCATACTATTTCGATTTCCGACGGGCGCCAAGACGAACAACCCCTGGGGCCGCCATTTTGGCGAGATCCAATATAGTCGCCAGTCGGGTAAGAACTCAGTCGTAGTAAGACAACAAAAAGTGCTATATTCATAAATAATAATACTTTTTATGGGTGTTGGGGTTCAGGGAATCCAATTATAATGTTATTTAGATAATTTGAGGTCATTGTCATATTTTAAGGTCACGATAAATGTCATTTTGAGTCAAATTCGTCATATTTATTAAGTGTTAATCAATATGTACGAACAGTATATCATTGTATCGGTTTCCGGGGATGAGAAACACGACTCTGACCTAATTTGACGATTGGATGCAATATGACAAACCAGGGTCACGGCAGAGGTCGCCCGAACCTGAGGTCAGCCAGAGGTCAATTGTATAAAGAATGTCAAAAGAGCTGGGATCACAAATACTATCGCTTTTTAGGGGTTTGTGGCATCGGATAATCATATTCTGATATACTTTTGACTATTTGAGGTCATGGTTACCAATAATTCTTAATTCGCTACCTGTACGTTCTGGCGTCCTTACTACTGCATCACCTCATCAACATTCTCGTTATTTACGCACCCCCTTCGCATTTGCAGAGGACCGTGCATCAGACACCAGCACGGTTGCACTTGCACCGTCCTGTGCATGACTTGACGCAGCCGCAGTGTAAGAGAATGGCACATGCTACTGAAGCATCGCTGAGAGTAGTCCATAGGGGCTGCCAAGTACTGGCGCCATCTTTGTGCCAACCCCACTCACTGAAGTCAGGGATTTCCTGTTGGACCGAAATGGCCTGACTCCAGTAGAAACTCGCTTGTAGAAGTGCTCGCTTCACATGCTGGAACAGCGCGGCTTGGGTAGGCGGAATATTTTCCAGTGATCTACTTCCTGTAGCGAAGAGGCGATGCCTGGCCTCGTTTACACCGGCTGCACCACACCCATTGCTGTACATGAGTACGACGAAGCGTTCGATACGCTGCATGTGCAATGACTCGATACTGAACATGTTAGGGTCATGCGTTAGAGCCACTAATGTGTCGGTCAGTTCAGGTATGCTTGACCAGGCTGTCCAAGTGGTCTTCTTGCCACATCCAAGACGCTGTGATGCAGTGTCGTATCCGGTCAGACTGTGGAAGAGGGGCAGTGCCAAGGACTTTGACGGACCGAGATTGGAGCATATGGAATGGACTGGAATGTCACGATAATTTCTTCCGCTACCGAAACCCACCCAGAACTCTGACAGGCAAAGTGTCTCGAAAAATCTGACTGCCAAAACCACGACATCACTGTCCACTGTACGAACATATGCTGTTGTATGTCCCTGCTCTGCGGCATGTGCTAAATGCAGGAGGATCCTAGTGTCCGCCTCGGAATGGTTGCACGGCTGAAGTGATGCAAGGTCAATATGTCTGTTGGCGAGCATGGTCTCGAAGTGAGTACTTAGGAGCAGCTTTCCGCCCATGTCAGTATTGGAGATCCGAGTACTGATGAATGAGAACAGCTCCTTTTTGTTCTCCTCGTTTTTTAGGAAGCCACTGTTCCATTCTCACGCTTTGGTATCTGAGTGCTTCCATCGCCAACTCTTGTTCGTGGGCCATTACCGCACCGTTGCTGTGTAAGAGCTTTGAGATTATTTTCCTCGGGGTAATTATCCCAAATAGCATCGATGCGTTGGGTACCACTCTTCATTTGTGCCTCCAGAAATGGTACTACATGTATGTGTAGCGTCACGTACTCGCGGAATGTCTTTACCGTAGTCGGGTGCACCATGTGGATTACTGCCGCCATATATAAAACCACGAGCGTGGCGTGTTTGGCAGCAGCTGCGCGGCCAGTGGGTGCATTGAGGCATTGCAGAATGTCTGACTTTGTTCCAAAGCGCAGCGACCCTCGATCAGCGAGGCTCGGTGGCTCTCTCCGATTTTCAAACCGAAATAACTCCGTCATGTCGGCATCAGGACGCGACTGGAGTGACAGGAAAAGTTGCGTGACTAAGGTCATGTTCTGCCTCTGTACGTCCTTCGTGCCTTTTTTCTTAGGGTCAGATCGATTGGCAAAGGTTAGTATGTTGTTCCGCTTGATTGTATCTGATACTGGTACAGAAACGTGTACCAGCCTTTCCATGACACATGCTGCGTGAATGGTTTGGCCAGCTTCACGAATTTGAGACAGCGATGTAGCAACGGCCTCTTCCATGACAGTATGTGTATCGAGTGCTACAAGCTCCTGATTTGTAACAAGGAAAGGATTACCACGCTGATTTACCACCTCGACAAACGAAAGTACATCCTTTCTAAACTTGACTTGCAAGCTGTGTCCTTCCTCGTGATGAGCGGTGGATGACGATGGTGGTTCGTGTACGGCCTCGAATTCCTCAACCACCCGCGCGCATACAGGTCCGGCCAACATGAATAGTGTAAGAGCCTCTGGGTTCTCATAGAGTCCAACCGCTCCACCGTGCGCTTGGAGGCTTTTATTGGATTTTCCATGGGCTTGGTCCTTGGTAATGAGGCTGAACTTTTTAGCAGATTTTTGCACAACAAAGTTTCCCTTCATGAACTCGTGTATCGGCAGCCAACGGGAGTAGTTCGTGTGGTCCAGTGCATGAAACCAGCCGCAGAGTTCATCACATGATTGCACATACAGTGCGAAGTCTGCTTCCCTCAGTGACCGCACAAACCGAGCCATTAGCAGCTCCAACTCAATTATGGTTGACCAGAACTTGAACTCGGGTACAGTTTGGGAACGTCGATTCCACATATCGAATGATTCAGCCGGATCCATTACATTCTGGCAATACTCCGAGTATGCTTTCTGCTTGAGCAGGTACATAGACATGAGAGATACTTGATGGGTATATCTTTGAATCATTTTGATGATCGAATATAGTGGCTGATCTGCACCGAGAACAAGGTCTGGCCAGGGTTGAGGAACTCGGTGGCCTGCATCGTCAGCTCCATCGCGTGCTTCAATGCAGAAGCGGACGCGGCCTTGTCTGGGAAGAGGGGATATATGCCGATCTCAGCAGGAGGCTTCACCGACTCGTCGCTCGCAAGCAACGAGTTGTACCCCGACCAGTCTGGAAACTTCGCAATGGACGTATCGGAGGGGTCATTTGTGATTGGTGGCCACTTTATTAAGTGGTTCTCGTGCGAAAGATGGTTCGTCACGATCATTACATATCCATGGAACTCATCAAGTGAGAAGTTGCCCTGAGCCTTGCTATCTATATTATCCACATCGTGTGTGGTGAAGACCTTGAGACGACTATTGGTGGGTATTACAACGCCATCCTGAGTATGGCGAGCACACACCGCCCGCGCAAGACATTGCTTTACTTCCATGACACGACTGTACGATACCGATATACCCTGTTCATTGTCAATTTCAATCTGCGTTTTACTCCGTCCGTGACCGTGTAGCTTGAGGCCGTGATACAACGGAAATGGGGTTTCTCTTTCCTTGTTGTGTCGCACTGCATCCGTCTTTACTGCATGGTGCTTACCCTTACTGGTATTGTAGATGAACAGTTGCGAGATATTGCATGCGATTTTCTCCCTCGCATTGAAATTGACATCGCCAACGCTCTGTTCACGCCCATGAAGGGCTGATGGGCCCCGGTTAAAGAAACTCCGCATCTCCTCGTTCATTGGTTCCGTGAGGCAGTTGGGGGAAAATGAGCCGCCGAAAGGGTCCTGGCTCTGTAGACAAAATGTGTGCATCATCATGGCAGCCCGCATGAACGTAAGCGCGTCCTATTGACCAATTTGAGACACATATGTATTTGCCAGCTCATCGGCCACCTTCAATTGTGCGAGATATGTAAATATCCTTCCTGCCTTCATTGCCCTTGGAAAACTCTACCCATTCCGGTAGGGCATCGAGCAGATGGTCTTTGCATCGAGATGAGTGTGGCTATTTTTTATCTCTGCATGGGCGACCATGATCACTCATAAGCTTTTGATACATCTTGCGAAGCTCCGAAAGCTTAAATATAGTGGTGTCCGAATATTCGATTAGAGCAATAATTTGAGCACATATGAGGGGGTCAAAGCGGAGGTGAGGGTCCAGTCGAGTCCCGTCGCTCGACAGTGCGAGCGAAGTCGCGCAAAACGTACATAACACTGATGGTGGTAACATACATCAGCAGCATGCGCATCAGACGCTACTGCAACCAGTCTGCCAAGTAAATGAAAGTTTTTCGTGGTCTTCGCCCAACTCTTCAAGTTGGCATCTACGGCATCGGTTAATACTTTATGAAGGTTGATCTGGTCCTCACCCTCACAAATTACACGGTACATGCTATTGGCCGGAGGGTGAACTTCTCCAGATGATCTGAGTTTTTTGGGACTAGATATATTGTGCGGGCCGGTATCTTTGTCAATAACCTCCCTCGCCTGTTTAACACGAGAACTACTACACTACCTCCTGCATGTTTTGTGATACTGAGCATTGTGTGATTTAAGTGTTGCTGCAATACCTAGACCATCATTCAACTGACTAATGCTGACGCTAATGCCAGAAGGAAGAGTATTAGGATTAATAGCATTGAAGTCGTTGAGATCTCTCTCAAGTGATACAAGTCCCTCCTCCTTGGGAGTGTGCAAGGCTTCTTGAGTTTTGTCCGATTGACAAAGACAACAAAGACCCAAATCAATTCATAATTGTCACGATTCGCGATATGCATACATCAATTTTGCAAGTGAATTTTATGCTGTTGCTAATACTGATTAACTAACTGCACTACTCAGTATCTGAATAAAAACGACAGCGTTGTTCACGCATTTTCGGCCTCTCAGAATTACGCGCGGTTTTATTTTATTTGGGATGTTAGGAAATCATGTGATTATTGATTGATTGAAATGTGGTTTACGTCTGTTTAAAAAATTATGTATGAAGAAGATCTCAAACCAGTGCGAAATAATGCTAATATTAATAATTGGAAATGGTCATTTAAATGTTTGGGAATTTGTTATGTGAAACCCCTAAAACTCAAACTTCGACCATAATTTGACCTTGAAGATGACCTTGAGTGACGAATTTGACCACAAATCGTCGAAATAAGACCAGCATCAGAATCTACGAGCCCGAATACCCATATTTAGAGATATTACTCATGGTTCTAGCCCTTTTGGTTTTACCTACGATTGATTTCTAATCCAAATGGCGGCCATATTGGATTTCGCAAATATGGCGGCCCCAAGTGGCGCCTGTCTTGGCGCCCATCAAAAATCGAAACAGTATGGTATGGGCGACGTCTGTGCCAAAATTGGTGCTTTTGGAAGAATGTGAACCAAACCTCCCATGTAATGCCCTAACACCCCTCACTAAGATTGGTGTTAGCGATGATGATGCTGATAATGATGTTGCTGCTGATGATGATACTCTATGTTTTCGCCTATGCCGTTTTCTTGTCTCTACGTTTGTAGAATGCTTACGTTTGTGTGCGTTTAAGTGCGATTTTTACATTTGTACTTCCTTACAAATGAACATGTATTACATCTACCGGACAATTTACAAATCAAAACGCCTACACTCGCAAATATGTGGCTGTGACTTATGGGGTTTATGTGATTTTTGTTTTGACCAGTGTAGCTCCTGATCAAGTAACATACTCATGTAGCCTGCTAACGATCTATATTGCTTGTTAGAATCATGAAAGGTATTTCATTAATGGATCCTGATCAGACTGTGCGGATGCACAGGCTGATCTGTAGCATATTTCACCAACATTTCAAAGTACAGTAAAACCTGTGAATAAAGGCCAGCCATGGTAAGTGACACATCTGGCCTTTGTTCACAGGTGGTCTTTATTCGCAGGGTCATTTATATAGTAAGTGTGCCATTGGGACAACACAAGTGTGGCCTTTACAGCCAGGGGATTGCTATTCGGAGGTGGTCTTTAGCACAGGTTCGACTGTATACTTATCTAGCAAAGTATACTTTGAGGGAGAAATTTCAATTTAAGGATAAATTTATTAATTTGTATTATACTGAATGTATTACGTTATCACAGCCATTTTGGCTGTGATAATGTAATACATTCAGTATAATAATTATGCATAATTTTAATCATCAAATATATGCAGTCGTTAGTTCTGTATGAAATAATGCATTTCTGGAAAAGGAAATGAAATAAATTCATTTACAGAACATATCACAGTTTCCGTAAATGTATTTCATGAAAAATCACACATGTTCTTAGATACAAAATCACATGATGTGTCTCAATTATGTTGATACCACTTATTTGACTCGATTTAACGGGAAGGTTCAACTGAGTGGTAACGACATATATGCTCGAAAATAATAGATTTTAAGAGACAGGTGTGTGAAGCACTGAGATCGTAGATCTTGGATCAACATTCAATCGAATGTAGAGTTGAGTGTGAAGCTGGCAATGAGATCGTTATTCATATATTTTGCCATCATTTGAATACAGAGCTGGGTAGTTTGAATAACGAGCTGACTCTGAGATAGTTATTCAGATGTATTTTCGCAACATTTGAATACAGTGCTGGGTAGATTGAATAACGAGCTTGCTCTGAGATCGTTATTCAGATGTATTTTCGCAACATTTGAATACAGTGCTGGATAGTTTGAATAACGAGCTGCGTCTGAGATCGTTATTCAGAAAAATTGTGTTAGTATAAGCCGAATACAGAGCTGGGTAGTTTGAATAACGAGCTGGCTGTGAGATCGTTATTCAGATGTATTTTCGCAACATTTGAATACAGTGCTGGATAGTTTGAATAACGAGCTGGTCTGAGATCGTTATTCAGAAAATTGTGTTAGTATAAGCCGAATACAGATCTGGCTAGTTTGAATAACGAGCTGGTGTGAGATTAGTATAGATTGAAAATTCCTCGACATAATACAGATGTGTTTAGTAAGCGGATTACAGAGTGGTAGTGGGCATCGTATAGCACATATTTGAATACAGTGCTGGGTAGATTGAATAACGAGCTTGCTCTGAGATCGTTATTCAGATGTATTTTCGCAACATTTGAATACAGTGCTGGATAGTTTGAATAACGAGCTGCGTCTGAGATCGTTATTCAGAAAAATTGTGTTAGTATAAGCCGAATACAGAGCTGGGAAGTTCGAATAACGAGCTGGCTGTGAGATCGTTATTAAGATGTATTTTCGCAACATTTGAATACAGTGCTGGTAGTTTGAATAACGAGCTGGCTCTGAGATCGTTATTCAGTACTATGTTTTCTGTATATTCTGAATACAGAGCTGGCACGTATGAATAACGAGCTGGCTGTGAGATAGTTATTCAGCTCTCGCGTGCCCTTTTTGCGGCAAAATGAACGGCCTTTTACAGATAAAGCAGCATAACTTGTTTAAAAGTCATTTTTCAAAGTCGCGTCCAATGCAATGTCGGTCCCAGTCACCTGTGAAACATCGGTGAAAAAATCATGCAAATCCGATAAAAAAAAAGTGACATTCCATTTTGTTGGCGATAACTGCGTTATTAATAGGCCGATTTGCATGCGGTTTTCGGTATTCTGAATATTTATTTTGGCAACATTTGAATATAGAGCTGGGTAGTTTGAATAACGAGCTGGCTCTGAAATCGTTATTCAGAAAATTGTTTTAGTATAAGCCGAATACAGAGCTGGATAGTTTGAATAACGAGCTGGCTGTGATATCGTTATTGAGTACTATGTTTTCTGTATATTCTGAATACAGAGCTGGCAAGTTTGAATAACGAGCTGACTCTGAGATCGTTATTCAGCTCTCGTGTGCCCTTTTTGCGACAAAATGAACTACCTTTTATAGATAAAGCAGCCCAAGTTGTTTAAAAGTCGTTTTTCAAAGTCGCGTCCAATGATATGTCGGTCCCAGTCCCCTGTGAATCATCGGTGAAAAAATCATGCAAATCCGATAAAGAAAGTGGCATTCCATTATTTTGGCGACAACTTCGTTATTAATAGGCCGATTTACATGCGGTTTTCGGTATTCTGAATATTTATTTTGGCAACGTTTGAATATAGAGCTGGGTAGTTTGAATAACGAGCTGGCTCTGAGATCGTTATTCAGAAAATTGTTTTAGTATAAGCCGACTACAGAGCTGGATAGTTGAATAACGAGCTGGCTGTGATATCGTTATGCAGCACTATGTTTTCTGTATATTCTGAATACAGAGCTGGCAAGTTTGAATAACGAGCTGGCTCTGAGATCGTTATTCAGCTCTCGCGTGCCCTTTTTGCGACAAAATGAACTGACTTTTACAGATAAAGCAGCGTAAGTTGTTAAAAGTCGTTTTTCAAAGTCGCGTCCAAGGCTATGTCGGTCCCAGTACCCTGTGAAGCATCGGTGAAAAAATCATGCAAATCCGATAAAGAAAGTGTCATTCCGCATTTTTGGAGATAGTTTCTTCATTTGTGGTCCGATTTGCATGCACTTTTTTGTATTCTGAATACTTTAATTCGTGACATACCATCAATATACAGACGTCTCAGTAACGAATCGTGTAAATCCGATAAAGAAGCATTCCCCATTTTAAAGAATTTCTTAATTGTTTGATTGGTATGCTGTTTTCGATTACGTTTTATCGGTTACATGAACTCCGTTTTACAGGGCAAACGTAGATTTATAGAGCGCATTTCGGTTTTTAGCATCCTTTGCGAATTATTGTGTGTGGACATTTAATAAATGAAACCACCAATATTATGCCTAAAAAGACTGGTCAGATAAATAGTAAAACTCATTTGACAGTTGAGATGAAATATTGTCTCATCTATGGCATCGTTATTTGGAAGTTACATGCTCATATACATGACTATGAAAACGAGCAAATAAAAAGCTGCAACTTACATTTCGGATGTTAAACACACATATTAAAAAATACAGGTCCTCGAAGGAGAGCCTGCAGGAAACAAAATATGATGCATTAACAGTTTAAAGGTATTGTATCTCAGATGATGTCCCAGTTATCCAATATGTTTTTGTTCGCTTCATGCACTGTGACAGTAAATGACATTTATCGATCAATCATAACTCTTGTCAACTAACGAAAGAGCGATCATTCGTCAAATCATAACAATAACAATGTTAATAACAATGTCAGACTCACAATGTTATTCAAGGTACCCAGCTCTCTGTTCCCATTAAAGATAACTCTTGTTTCTGAAACACGAAATCAGAGCCAGCTCGTTATTCAAACTACCCAGCTCTGTATTCAAATATTTCACAAAACAAATCTGAATAACATTCTCGGAGCCAGCTCGTTCTTCAAACTTCCCTACTCTGTATTCAGCTTACACTAAAAAAAAATTCTGAATAACGATCTCAGAGCCAGCACGTTATTCAAACTACCCAGCTCTATATTCAAATGTTGCCAAAAAAATATTCAGAATACCGAAAACCGCATGCAAATCGGATTATTAATAACGAAGTTATCGCAAAGAAAATGGAACGCCACTTTCTTTATCGGATTTGCATGATTTTTACACCGCTGCTTCACAGGTGACTGGGACCGACATATCATTGGACGCGACTTTGAAAAACGACTTATAAACAACTTAGGCTGCTTTATCTGTAAAAGGCAGTTCATTTTGCCGCAAAAAGGGCACGGGAGAGCTGAATAACGATCTAAGAGCCAGCTCGTTATTCATACGTGCCAGCTCTGTATTCAGAATATACAAAAAACATAGTACTGAATAATGATCTCAGACCCAGCTCGTTATTCAAACTACCCAGCACTGTATTCAAATGTTGCGAAAATAAATCTGAATAACGATCTCACAGTCAGCTCGTTATTCAAACTTACCAGCTCTGTATTCAAATACAGCCAATTTGAAAGCAAATCTGAATAACGATATCACAGCCAGTTATTCAAACTATCCAGCTCTGTATTCGGCTTATACTAAAACAATTTTCTGAATAACGATCTCAGAGCTAGCTCGTTATTCAAACTACCCAGCTCTATATTCAAACGTTGCCAAAATAAATATTCAGAATACCGAAAACCGCATGCAAATCGGCCAATTAATAACGAAGTTATCGCCACAAAAATGGAATGCCACTTTCTTTATCGGATTCGAATGATTTTTTCACCGATGCTTCACAGGGGACTGGGACCGACATAGCATTGGACGTGACTTTGAAAAACGACTTTTAAAACAACTTTATCTGTAAATGGCAGTTCATTTTGCCAGACTACCCAGCACTGTATTCAAATGCTGCGAAAATACATCTGAATAACGATCTCAGAGCCAGCTCGTTATTCAAACTTCCCAGCTCTGTATTCGGCTTATACTAACTAATAACATTCTGAATAACGATCTCAGACCCAGCTCGTTATTCAAACTACCCAGCACTGTATTCAAATGTTGCGAAAATACATCTGAATAACGATCTCAGAGCCAGCTCGTTATTCAAGCTTCCCAGATCTGTATTCGGCTTATACTAACACATTTTTTCTGAATAACGATCTCAGATCAAGCTCGTTATTCAAACTACCCAGCACTGTATTCAAATGCTGCGAAAATACATCTGAATAATAACGATCTCAGAGCCAGCTCGTTATTCAAACTTCCCAGCTCTGTATTCGGCTTATACTAACACTTTTTTTCTGAATAACGATCTCAGACCCAGCTCGTTATTCAAACTACCCAGCACTTTATTCAAATGTTGCGAAAATACATCTGAATAACGATCTCAGAGCCAGCTCGTTATTCAAACTACCCAGCTCTGTATTCGGCTTATACTAAGACAATTTTCTGAATAACGATCTCAGACCAAGCTCGTTATTCAAACTACCCAGCACTGTATTCAAATGTTGCGAAAATACATCTGAATAACGATATCAGAGCCAGCTCGTTATTCAAACTTCCCAGCTCTGTATTCGGCTTATACTAACACAATTTTTCTGAATAACGATCTCAGACCCAGCTCGCTATTCAAACTACCCAGCACTTTATTCAAATGTTGCGAAAATACATCTGAATAACGATCTCAGAGCCAGCTCGTTATTCAAACTATCCAGCACTGTATTCAAATGTTGCGAAAATACATCTGAATAACGATCTCACAGCCAGCTCGTTATTCAAACTTCCCAGCTCTGTATTAGGATTATACTAACACAATTTTTCTGAATAACGATCTCAGACCAAGCTCGTTATTCAAACTACCCATCACTGTATTCAAATGCTGCGAAAATACATATGAATAACGATCTCAGAGCCAGCTCGTTATTCAAACTACCCAGCTCTGTATTCGGCTTATACTAACACAATTTTTCTGAATAACGATCTCAGACCCAGCTCGTTATTCCAACTATCCAGCACTGTATTCAAATGTTGCGAAAATACATCTGAATAACGATCTCAGAGCCAGCTCGTTATTCAAACTTCCCAGCTCTGTATTCAGGTGATAAATACCCAGCTCGTTATTCGATATTTGAATGTTGATCTACGATCTACGATCTCATTGCTAACTTCACACACTTCACCATGAATTGGGTTAGGGAAGGTACAACGAGCTGTCTTCGGCAAGTGATCACAAGCTTGTAGCGGTTTACTGACTTTTGTGAACACTGATTTCTTTCCGCGCATCAATCACGAACATTACCACCAAATTCCTATCAGAGACATTTGGCGCTGATTGTTGGTAAGTCTCTAACAAATTCCCAATTGCATTAAAGGTACATGCCCACTGAATAGGCACAAACTGTTCTTTATATCAGAGACATCATCTGAGACATTTTCTGGCAAAATAAACATTAATTCACCATTACCCCACGCAGTGATTGGCAGTATTATACATGTACATTTTATAGCAGACGTACATTTGCGCACTGATATCAGGGACGATAAGTGTGTTTCCTTAAAATGTTAACGAACATTACTATTTATTCTCTGTATTTATTTTTTGATGTGCAATGATCATACTTTATAATCTGTCGAAAATATTATTTTTTCAGGTGACGCATTTAGTTAGTATAAACAATTAAAACATATCATGCGTCATTTGATATGAAATTAGCCTGATACCACCGCGCGTCACTATCAGAAAAATAAATAATACTAAATGATTATATCTGTATAGCGGGCACTCGTAATCTTTAGAACTGGTGGAATAGTGACACAATTATACACTTATTCCTCCTATAAAGAACATTGCGTAGTGCCTACTGAGTGGGCATGTACCTTTAACCATTCCTGAAAAGAAATTGTTAGTTCGTCATCAAAACAATATCTAACACAATTTCACGAAATTGAAACAAATACGCTCATTCTGAATTGTTTCGAAATAGTTATACAATGAAACCTCTCTAAACCGGAGGTCCCCAGGGAGGTCCCCAGGGTGTCCGGTTTAGAGAGGTTCCACTGTAAATCTGGCATATGACCACCACAATATAGCCGATCGTGTTTTGCGATCGCGAACAGACAGCACCATCGGAGTTAAATGATAATGAAACATATCAGAATTACTAACATACATGTCTACATAGTGTCCGGTTTAGAGAGGTTTCACTGTTCTAGAGAAAATATATTGTTTTTGCAATGTTTATGAAACCGTACAAGCGGGTAAGTTTACGGTGAAAACAGACACTACTGTCTGTTTCACGAAAGCTGCCCAAATTTTACGGCTATATAAACAATTCAAAAACAAGATTTCTTTTGATAATATTAAATTAAAGGAAAAATTAAGAATGAGCCTTTTTTTTATTTCGTGAAATTTGGTCAAATATTTATTTTATTGCGGAAAAACAATTTCCCCATGTTAAATCCCCATAGACATACATCTTCACGGAGTGAAGATGTCTATGGGGATTTAACATGGGGAATTTTTTTTGAATTTTAGAAATACTGGACCGATTTTTAAAATTTAACTTTTTGTTTTCTTAGTTAGATCATATCCAAGCTATCTAGTCAGGTTTCAGAGTCAATTTCCAAATTTTTTCGTTTTTTGACTCCTCCCACACTTCCTTACCACTTTTTCCTCCATGTTAAATTCCCATAGACAAATCAATTTTTCGTAATAAAATCAATATTTGACCGAATTTCACGAAATGAAAAGAAGGCTCATTCTTAAATTTTCCATTAATTTAATATTATTGAAAATAATATTGTTTTTGAATTGTCTATATGGCCGTAAAATTTGGACAGCTTTCGTGAAACAGACAGTTGTGTTGATCCTTGCCATAAAACGGCCGACTACTGTCTGTTGCACGAAACCCGCCAAAATCTTACGACTATATAAACAATGCAAAAACAATATATTTTTTCGATAATATTAAATTTTAGCAAAATTTAAGAATTGAGCCTTCTTTTTAGAACGTGAGATTTGGTCCAATATTGATTGTATTGCGAAAAATGATTTCTCTATGGGAATTTAACGTGGGGGAAAATAGCTGGTACATGTGCAGGAGGAGTCTAAAAACGAAAATAATTGGAAATCGACTCCGAAACCTGGCTATATAGCTTGGAAATTATCTCACTAAGAAAACAAAAGTTGGATGTTGAAAATGGGTCCATGTTTCTGAAATTAGATGCATTTCCCCATGTTATAACCCCATAGACATCTTCAGGCTCTGTCTGGGGAATTTCTTTTCGCAATAAAATCGATATTTGACAAAATTTCATGAAATAAAAAGTAGGCTCATTCTTAAAGTTTGCAATAATTTAATATTATCGAAAAACATATTGATTTTTCATTGTTTATAATTCCAGCACAAAACTATTTACACAATTCCCTAACATTTGATTGGCCCGTAGCAAGTCTCTGTCCAAAATGTATATCCCAGTAAACTTCCACGCCGAACTATTTTCCGTAACCGTGAGGGGCAGTTAAAATAATTCTTAAGAAAACGGAAAATAAACACATTTTCTTGTTGAATTTATTTCAAATGCTGGAATTATAAGGAATGAATGGACTTTTTGTGGAATTTATCGGGGATATAAACTTGGAAAAGTCGCGGGAATACTGGACGAGGCCTTCTGGCCTTCGTCCTGTATTCCCGCGACTTTTCCAAGTTTGTACCCCGATAAATTCCACAAAAGGCCATTCATTCCTATAATATAGCTGTACAATTTGGGCAGCTTTCGTGAAACAGACTGTACGTACAATGAAGTAACTGATCAAAACTGGTTATTTAGTGGCATACAGTGGGGTCAGCGTGTAAGTGCACACACGATCGAACACGACAGGTTGGTTCGCTACCCACCCAAAGTGTATGTTGTTACCACTCAGTTGAACCGTCTCGCCGAGACGGTTCAACTGAGTGGTAACAACATACACTTTTGATGCGAAATGAGAAAAAATGCAGAAAAATATTTACATTTTGTTTATACATATACACGTGTTCGTTCGTGTGCGCACTTACACGCTGACCCCACTGTAACTTCGCTAACATTACCACGATTACGGAATGCCGATCAACGTATTCTCCGATCACGCTATGCGGATATCCAGGCTGCATAGAGAGGATATTTGTTGTTTTCAGTGTAGTATGTTCACGAGTGGCTAAGGCTGACAATACAACGTTTGGTGTTCACTCGATGAAAAATAATTCGATCTTACACTGAAAAGAACACATTTTCTGTTTATTGTATGACCATATAACAGCATTTACGCTTTTTACTGATTTATTATCCAAGCATATTTGCTTGGATATAGTCCTTATACGGTTTTTGAGACCTCACATGTTTTATGCAAATGAGTAATTGTCGACCAACGAACGTACTTCATGCTTCATGATTCTAGCTACGCCACGTGAGAGAGTTCCAAAGCGAGCGGTGCATTATGAACGTGTCACTCACATTTTTGGCCAGCTACATTTTTTTTGAGCTACAGTTATTTTTAAAAACAGTTTGTGATTTTATCAAATATCAACTGTCGTGTTTCATAATACATATTTTGTTAGGAAGGTTATATTTTTAGCGCAATGATCGACCGCTCCACATGTAATTTATACGTAGTTATACGCCATGAAAAATAGTTCTGATAGTGAGCTAACATTATATTGTGTAGTGTAATACATGTGTTGTTAATTTTTCTGTACGACATTTATATTACAAAATGTTTATCTGAGTTAATATAATATAAACTGACATGTATTAATTTGAGTATATTATTTTTCACGCGCAATGATACAATTAACCTCGTGTCTCATGAAAAGTAGTTTCCGCCATTTTATGCCGACATATTACAGAATCGTTTACATAGTCATAGGTCAATGGCTCGATAAAATCCAACATTGGACAGCGAAATGATGATGATTTAAAACAGAAACATTGTTTTTTTGACAGTTACATACCGCATGCTTTAAATAATCATCTTGAGCCATCGATATTATTAATCAGTGTCCATTTTACTTAAAACATCAACTAATCTATAATGACGTTACACAGCATATGCAGTACGATACACTTCACAAAGGAAACATTGTCTTAGAGTTTGAATAATTATAGGTTCCGCCGAACGAACGAGTACGCCGAAATATATTTCCGTACATAACCTATTTATTATATACCCGTTCAACAAAACATGCATCCTAATCATTAAATAATCCGATAATGTGATGAAATGCGACTCTATTATTTTTGTTGAACAATCCGAGCGCCTGTGATGGCTTCAGTTTATGCAAATTGACAAGGTCATTTCGCGCACCTGAATCCGGCAGCACGATTTACCCAAATCTACTCAAATCTTACCCAAATATTCATTAAAAACAACTTTTATTATTATATTATATACTATTTCTACCATATATCGTTAATAAACTCCATTTCTCCTGTCACAGCTTCAAATACATGTATGCATGTTGAATAATCGAATAATGCAGTGTTTTCCCCGATACAAAATTCGATGGAAATTCTGTACACACATATTATTATAAAAACACACTGTCGCCAAGGATGTCAACATTAGAGAGGTTCTGCTTAATTTTTATTTAATTTTATTTAAATAGAAAATAGTCCTTCCCATTTAGCCATTTTAATGTGGATTATCTTTCTTGGCTTCTTAGTAAAAGGAAATTACGGTAATCTCCCTTTGTTTCGAAATATTTCAAGTTTGCACCAAAACATTAAAATGGGCCATGGTACGAGCAAATTAATGACAGATATTATGTATGTACACTACAAACATCGTTATTATGATGTATATAGCTGTATTTATTAACACATATAGTAATTACATGAAGATTTGGGTAAGATTTGGGTAGATTTGGGTAGATTTGGGTAAATCGTGCCACCCCCTGAATCGATACAATACACGAAAAACCAAGATGGCTGACATCACTACAGACACAACAAAACCGGGAAAAGGGCGTTAAATTTGGATAAAAAGCCATACTTAAACACGTAAGTTTATTTAACACATGTTTTATTTGCCGACGACGACATCAATGAATATTGTTAATATGACGCCAGTTTTCGGGGTAGTCGGAGTTTTCGGGGTATTCACATATTTTGTAATTTGTAGACATGTGTGCAGCCGCGATGTGCTAAAATACGTAACGTAATTAAAATAAGCATGACATTACCTGTAGTAAGTTCTTAAAAAATGCCACCAAATCCAGTGTTTGGACCAAATACTGGTAATTTTTGCCATTTATGTCATTTTGTAGTGAACCTACAGTGATTTTCGTGATTTTATGCGTCCGCCATTAATCTGCTCTTTAATATTGTTAAAATCATAATCAAGAGAAAAAATTCAAGTTTTCCTTCACTGTGCCTCATTCATCTGCGTGATGATCTTATAGCCAATGAAAACTCGGACGAATTAGTAAATTTATTGACACATTGGGAACATACCCCGAAAACTCCAACCATAAGTCAATATTCAAGATGGCTGACTCATGTGTTGCTAAACGAGCTGACGCAAATTTTAATCGAACAACAATCTTATTTTGAAGTCAAGAAACATTGAAAGAAATGTTTATCATTATATTGAACTAACAATTTAGCTCATATGTTATGTTCGATAAAAACCGCTAGTTGATGAACTTGTTAATACCCCGAAAACTAGACCCACCATCATACCCCAAAACGTTCATATAATCGTCCGGCAAAATATGAAGCACATCCATCAGCATCGGATCGACTGTCAATAATTTCGACACGTTCAACTGCCGAATTTAATTTTGTTCTGAAGACAAAATAACAACATAATACACACTATTGAATTATCGCATGTATCGGTACTACGGTAGTACACTTCACGGCAACATTTTCAATTCCATTGGCCAACAAAGCAAAAATGAACAAAAGTCATCAATAATTGATCATAAAGACAATATGTTGTGTTTGCCTTGAAAATCTGCTTACTATCCCTCAAAAAACACCATCACCCTCCACATCTCATTTCTACGTGTGTTTTACACCAATTAGTTGATATTCAGTACAATACAGATCACTACAATTAGTTGCGAACAGTAACTTGCATTCCAGTAGCGATTCCACTCATAGGCCGCAGAATAATTAGCTGCTAAAGTTTGAATAAAATCTGTTTCGCTATTCTGCAAAGGAAGCCTATGTTTGGAATTGTAACTCAGACTACGGACGGTACGGCAGTAGATTTCAAGAGTTACTGTTCGCAACTGGCATACCATAAGGTGATTTTCGTACAACTAAATTTTATTGACATTTATCACATTTAAATTTCAGATGTGATTTGGTACAGCTCCAAAGTTTCCGAAACCGTGGAATGTATTGCCAGACAAGAATGTTGCAGGAAATGGATTTTGTGCAGAGAAAGTGTTCGCTGACGAGGTGATATTTTCGATCTCCTGTAGCGGCAGAACATTCACACTACTAGGGACAGATACAGTGGCCGTGCTCGGTGGGGCGATTAATTGACCCAGTTGTACTGTGCTCGGTGGGGCGATATTCTGACCAGACTGTAATATATTTGATATCTGACGATGTTCTCCGATAGACAGTTCGACGTCATAGTGTGTGATGGATTGTATATTTTTATGTCCCGTAATTTTCATTATTTTTTTGTGGGGGAACTCCTGCTTTCGATAAAGTGGTGACTGTTGATTTTCTAATACTGTGATTTGTCAACCGTGACGAGATTCCAGCTTGCTCTGCAGCATTCTTCATCAGACTGCCAAGTGTAGCCTCTCCCATGGGCCGTGGTAATACCTGAAAATAAATATTTGGGAGAAAATGTGTAAGAAATACTTTTGAGAACTTTGCATATCGACCAGGCTGTAGAATCATTTTAAGATCACTATTCAGACACACTGAATTACATCTCATTTTTCACCAATTATAATAATTATCAAAAAATTGTCGTATTTATAACTATTTTACTTTTCTAAATATTAATGTCACTTTCTATAAAACTTCATTTGATCTTCAGCCTTGTCCGTAATGATTTTCAGTGTCATATGATAATGTTTAAATAACATTTAAAACAAAATGGAAAAAAATCATAGTGCATTATTTCACATAATAAATGTCATACCATGGCTCATTTTCTGTGCCTTTCAATCGTTGTTCTGGTACTGCTGTCAGGTAAATTGGACTGTCAGCAGCCAACATCTCGGAAGGTCGGCGACTTCTGAAGATCTCAAAAATCTTGACAGGGTGACTCGGTCTCTGAAATGGAAATATTGGTCCATAAAAAATGTTATGTTTCTCATATATTGTCACGCCAGACGGCCGATATTGATTTCAAACAAAAATATAATAGTTTTTCCAACAAATTTCACAGTACATTGTATTCACAGAATTATATCTCAAATTCAACTTCAGATGTATTTATGGATTTAAGTCAATATCAACAAAATACAGTGATAAGAAACAATATTTTTTCACATGCTGGCCCAGATATATTTGCGAGCGGTAACTTGCAATTTGCTCCCATACCGTCCACGAGTAGATTGCAAGTTACTGTTCGCAACAAGCTTTATTCGCTGATGTTTCCATGCCAATTCAGACCTATTTATCTTATTAACAACAATGATATAGTAAACTTTCTGTACTGATGTATGAAAAGCAAAATACTTTTTATGGACTACAAGTAGTAGTGATCACAATACATCGGACCTCCGCTCGTATGCACCTAACTTTATTGTGTCTTGAGATATTTGAATTAATAAAACATGTATAACTAAACAAATATTTATATTTGAATGCTGATATATTGAGGATCGATTAACATTACGCTCGTGAACATTTGATCGATTCTCCATGTATCGTCATGACAACCGTGATAGTTTTCAAGTTATTCAATTTTCTATCGACAATATCTCGCGACTCAAAAACGTTTTGCGCTTACAAGGCCAGCAAACATACCTGTTCTTCGGTGTGGTCTCTCGTGTATTCGACAGATTCGCCCCATCCCTGGTCTTGCTTGCCCTCTCATTGAACTCGAGAAACTTTTCCCCATTGGACGTCGTTTTCATCTCTATATCACCGAATTTCAATTGTCTTGCTTCCACGCAGACCGAACATTTTTCAGAAATAGTAAAATATCGTGAATTGAAGGCTTTTTGGTGTACTTGTACCTAGAGACCCAGATGAATACATTTTCTCTTCGTCTTCAGGTGTAATGTTCATGCACTTTTTAGGTTTATTGCCAGTCCCAAGTTTCTTCAGCTCCATTTTCTTGGCCGTTAATGCTCTGATACACTGCCCAAATACTCTGTCTCGATAAATATTGTTTTTGCAGCATTGATAATGTATACTGATTCGACGAATATATTTATGTTAAATGGAGTATATATGATTTTTTATGTGAAATATTAACTAAAAATGGTTGAGCACGTACTGCAAAGGATTTCAGGACTTTCAGTCCTTTGATTATTTACATTAGCACCCACTTCGTACCTCTATGAAACCTGTGGGGGCCTCATTCCACAGCATGACCAATTTACTAAAATCACTTGTTGCATACAAAATAATTCCCTGATATTCGTCTCATAATATTAAAATATAATAGACAAAATACAGTTCCCGTAATAATAGGTAATTCACATTGTACGTCATATTCAATGGAGGCTAGAGTTGCGGACCAAGAACAGAACAGAACTTTGATTAATACATGTAATGGACTTGACAGCATCAGAACATGTAAATATTTTAAATACGAGCCCGGGAATTTCCTCTTTTCTTTACCGATTATTAAAAAGTAGTTCGGCCGGTAATGATATTTTTCACAGTTCAAAACCGTGCTTTTCACACAGTGTAATATCGAGTGATATTTCACTTATAGATCCCTGTAATCCACCGTTAGTCATATAGAGAATAGTAGGTTAGTGCCGTGAATCATTGGGAAAAAATATCCGGCAAGGCTCAAGAATTTCTTTACTTCTCATTAGAAGTATATGTTGTGACCACTCATTTGAACCGTGGTTCAGAAATAAGGAAAATAGATAGAGAATAGTAGGTTAATTAATGCCGTGAATAGGAAAAAATATCTGGCAAGGCTCAGGAAACGGGATGGGCGAGGCTCTGCCGAGCACATCCCGTTTCCGTGCCGCGCCAGATATTTGTTCCCATTCACGGCACTAACCTACTATTCTATTTATCCCGTCAACACCTACAAATGGCTGTAAAATGCAAAAAAATAGCATTGACTGGATATCACAAATGTTTCACGGCACCGTGTTTCACGGCACATACGCACTGTGTTGACGGGATACACAATAAACTGATCTAATCGTAAACATCACAGGGTCCATTTCCTCAGCCCGTATGTACGACAGTGACAAACGACAATGTAATGTCCCTAGTGTTCAATTGTCAACCGTATGGTGTTAATAATTGTCGTCTTTTCTTACATTTACGTACCACATTCCGTGGTTAAATTCCGTCTTGCTTGTGTAAAATGGCGTACACAAATTCTTGTGAATTATCACGTGACCGACTCGCTCGCTGTGGTGTGCATCATTAGAGGCTATCCAGCCGTATCAGGACTCGGTAAACATATACGGTCGTATTCGTACAAATCACATTATTTACATTAATTCACATTTGATTCACAGATTGTACTTTGCATGCTTATATAGGTCAGGATATATTCAACACGTTATAGGTGACTGGAGAAATGGGGCTCATGGATTTTGCGACCAGTGTAGATTCATATCAGCCTCACAGGCTGATATGGATCTACACTGTTCGCCAGTCCATCAATGTGGCACCCGCTATGCTTCTAACAAGCAATATAGATCGTTATCTGGTGCTCGTTTCACTAAACTTCGTACGACTAAAATGTTCGTAAGTGCAAACTTATGATAGTCTGTAAATTTCACATCAACAATGTTTTCTTGTTAACAATTATTGGATTTACATTTATTGAGATAAGCAGCCTATGTTCAATACATGTAAATCCATGAATTGAAATTTCCAGACCATCACCGTCAACACAGTGCGTATGTGCCGTGAAACACGGTGCCGTGAAACATTTTTAATATCCAGTCAATACTATTTTTGCATTTTACAGCCATTTGTAGGTGTTGTCGGGATAAATAGAATAGTAGGTTAGTGCCGTGAATGGGAAAAATATCTGGCGCGGCACGGAAACGGGATGTGCTCGGCAGAGCCTCGCCCATCCCGTTTCCTGAGCCTTGCCATATATTTTTTCCCAATCACGGCATTAACCTACTATTCTCTATCTATTTTCCTTATTTCTGAACCAAAATATATGTTGTGACCACTCATTTGAACCGTCTCGGCGAGACGGTTCAAATGAGTGTTCACAACATATACTTCTAATGAGAAATAAAGAAATTCTTGAGCCTTGCCGGATATTTTTTCCCATTCACGGCACTAACCTACTATTCTCTATATCTACACTGGTTATACGAACATTTATGGTTTCAGTTAAATGACTGTGTCTCAAAAGGTATTTCTGAAAATGCATTTCACAAAACAGTTGCTATATATCAATGAATACTGTATAATATGGAAGCCCTGGAGAAACTTCTGACTTCAATACTTCTAGCTTCCTTACTTCCAGGAATATTTCCTTACTTCTAACTTTCAACTTCATTACTTCCTACTTCAAACTTCATTAGAAGTAATGCAGTTAGAAAAAAGGAAGTTAGAAGTAAGAAGTAATGCAGTTAGAAGTAATGAAGTAATGAAGCTAGAAGTAATGAAGTAATGAAGTTAGAAGTAAGGATGTTAGAAGTAAGAAGTAATGAAGTTGGAAGTTAGAAGTAAGAAGTAAGGTCGTTATAAGTAAGAAGTAATGCAGTTGGAAGTTAGAAGTAAGAAGTAATGAAGTTGGAAGTTAAAAGTAAGAAGTAAGGACGTTATAAGTAAGAAGTAATGAAGTTGGAAGTTAGAAGAAAAGAGGTTGGAAGTTACAAATAAGGAAGTAGGAAGTTACAAATAAGGAAGATAGAAGTAACGAAGTTAGAAGTAATGAAGTCAGAAGTCCCTCCAGAGCTTCCATAGTATAAATACAGTCGCAACTGGTTCTTAGTCATAAACAGCCACTTGTAGGCTAATTATCGCATTTGGATATCAGCGTTCGATATCGCAAACAGCAAGATGAGGAAATTCCATGCTAAATTTAACTTGTTCGAATTTCACCATCTCCTGGAAAACCCGCTAGCAATGACGTACTTCCTTTCAGCGATTCAGTTATATAGTCAAGTAGCGGTGAGGGGAAACGTTGGTTAATCGTCCAGTATGGTACTACTTTTTTGATTGTGTTTGGTAGATTGGAAACTGAATGCTGACAGTGTGTCAACCATAATTTAGTTTTCGATTGTCCACATCATCAGCTAACAAAATCAATCAAAAAACGTTAGTAGTACTCTAATACAAGGTTCACCCCCAATTCGACTTGACTATTACCCAAGGTGTATGATCACGTGGTACTACCAACAACAACAACAACAACAACAACAACAAATACTGAAACTTCCAGATTCCATCCGATTGAAAGTACGTATTCTTTTATATTGGCCTTATTACGTAACGGATTTTGTTGAAATGTGGCGAATCAAACGCGTCTTGTTAAGATGCATTTAGTGGTCTCTGTATTTTCGCCCAAACTTCTGTCGTTTTTGCGAAGAATCGATTTCCGTGTCTCCGACACGGAAATCGATTCTTTGCAAAAACGAGATAAGTCCGTGCCAAACTCCCTGGACCACCAAATGCATCTCTCGAAGACGCGTTTGCTGCGCCATAATTCATCAAAATCCGTTGCATATTAAGGAAAATATCAAATAATACTTACTTTGGAGTGGGCGAGGTTGTTGTTGTTGTTGTTGTTGCCACGTGATCATGCACATTGTTACCACTGGCTAATGCTTTGCTGCAGATACGACACAAAGACAGACCCGTGTTTCCAAACATGAATCCGTACCGCAACTGACACACTTATGTATAGAATCGACCAAACACCCTTTCATCAATACTCATTAAATTTATTTCGGCATTTTAGATTTTTGGATCATGCTTTTTTATTTTAGGGCTACAGAGGTAATATTACATCGACAGTGAAACCTCTCTAAGCCGGACACCCTGGAAGGGTGTCAGGCTTAGACAGCTTTCACTGTAAATCAGACATTTGATCATTCTGAGCCATAGTTGTGTGCTATGCGAACAGTATCACCTGAGAATAATGACCAAGCAACTTATAAAAAGTAAAAGCACAGGTGTTTTCTTCGTGTCCGGTTTAGAAAGGTTCCACTGTATAGAGTTGAATTTTTATATTTCAGAGGTAATGGCATGAAGTTATAATGAGAGAATGAATACGCATTTTATCAGACCAGATGTTTTACATACCACAGAAAACGCAACAACACGTGGTTTTATTCTTTAATTGTTTAGCACGTGCCAGTTAAAGCGAGCTTTGAATGAATACGCATTTTATCAGACCAGATGTTTTACATACCACAGAAAACGCAACAACACGTGGTTTTATTCTTTAATTGTTTAGCACGTGCCAGTTAAAGCGAGCTTCCAGTGATTTATTAAACATGTGAAACTCCCATTGTGCATGCAAATATATTACAAACAAGAAAATGAGCGAATTCGAATGTGTGCTAATTGCCGCCAGTGGTTCCAAAGTACGACCTTGGAATTCAGATAATGATGTATTTATTTTGCGAAAGAAGGGCACATTGATTTGCTCAAACCGAAAATCATGGCAACATCATGTCAATTATTCTGCGCTTGCTGACAGGTCCCAAAGGACACCCAGTCCATTATGCGACATAATCTCTGCTCATCCTTCCGATGGGACCCACGTGACGCGATTTAGACCACCTCCACTTGCCATGTGCGTCATGAAACGTAATTATACGAGCATTAAACGTGACCAAGAAAATTGCAAATCTCGTTCTTACTCGAGTCGCGGACGGTTGTGTTATATAAACACCTTACGTGTCTGACATGACAAGATCCCCCTGATGGAGGCTTCGCCTGACCTGGCCTTCACCGGGTGGACGGCGTGCGAGGCCTCTGAGCCACCGCGGCCGTTAAACGTAAGCAAACTGAACTGACATGACAAGACACCAGCGTGGCCATTTCTCTAGCATATTTCACAAACATTGCAAAGTATACTTTTCTTGCTCAGTACACTTTGAGGGAGAAATGTTAAATTTAATAAGGATAAGTTTATTAATTTTTATTATACTGAATTGTGGCTGTGATAATGTAATAAATTCAGTTTAATAATTATGCATACTTTTAATCATCAAATATATGTCGTCGTTTATTCTATATGAAATAATGCATTTCGGGAAAACTGTAGAGAATAGTAGGTTAGTACCGTGAATAGGAAACAATATCTGGCGAGGCTTAGGAAACTGGATGGGCGAGGCTTGCCGAGCTCATCTTGTTTCCGTGCCGATCCAAATATTGTTTCGCATTCACGGCGCTAACCTACTATTCTATTTATCCTGCCAACATTTTAAAACAGCATTTAATCAACTTAATTTAGTTAATCTAGCCTTCAAAACCGAGATAAGTGAGAACCGAATTGCATCAAACACTCATTGGCGCTCAGAACATAGTTCGATAAAGTAAGGTTGTAAACTCCCTTAATCAACAGTCATGACAGTAAATTGTAGGAATGAATGGCCTTTTTGTGGAATTTATCGGGGTATAAGCTTGGAAAAGTCGCGGGAATACTGGACGAAGGCCGGAAGGAAGGCCTTCGTCCAGTATTCCCGCGACTTTTCCAAGTTTAAGAAGGCCTTCGTCCAGTATTCCCGCCACTTTTCCAAGTTTATACCCCGATCAATTCCACAAAAAGGCCATTCATTTCCGCCCTTCGTCCAGTATTCCCGCGACTTTTCCAAGTTTATACCCCGTTAAATTCCACAAAAAGGCCATTCATTCCTTATAATTCCAGCATTTGAAATAAATTCATCAACAAAATGTGTTTATTTTCCGTTTTCTTAAGAATTATTTTAACTGCGCCTCACGGTTACGGAAAGTAGTTCGCGTGGGAGTTTACTGGGATATAAACTTTGGACAGAGATTTGCTACGGACCAATCAAATGTTAGGGAATTGTGTAAATATTTGTGTGCTGGAATTATTGATCAATAATTGTTTTAGACTTTAGGAACTTCACTCATCGAAATGTTTACAGAATAATCTTATAATTGTACAAGTTACAATGATTTTGTTTATATTATTTCCATTGTTCATGAATCATGGAAATGAAAAAAAAACAAGATGGCGGCCTTACGATTTAATCCTATGTGTAGAATGGCGACCAACTCAATCCATGCATCCCGAATTAACCATTAAAACATGTGTACTTCAGGCAGGTTCAACAGATGAATGTTCCGGTGATACTTTATATTTTGTCTCCGATAATGTGAAATTACAGCTTTTTTTTATACTCTCAAAATTCACCAGACCGATCCATTATCATTCGGGGCAGGTTCTGCAACGATTGCAATCTCTCCAGAATAAGAATAATGTTGTTTGTTTATTTTCTTACCTGACTGGAATCACTGGGAGCAGCCATTTTTATTTTAAATGACGTATTAGACTTATTGACGTACATATAAATACTTTTGACGTGAGTCATGTCTGAATGACGCACGTAATGGGTAGGCTAGAGAGCAAACACAATTGGAAATTGATGGTCGTAATGGAAACTAATTTGGCATCCAGAACATTTTAACAATGTTTTTCCCGGCGATTAGTTTTTATATAATTAAACCCTCACACTGTAAACAGTTCCACTTTCATCAGACTATTCAGTCAACTCAAGAAATGTACTGGCAAACGTAGTCACCAACACGAATGTGATTATAGGAATGAATGGCCTTTTTGTGGAATTTATCGGGGTATAAACTTGGAAAAGTCGCGGGAATACTGGACGAAGCGATACAAAATTACAATTTTTTCGAAAATTGTATTTTTTTAAGGCCTCGTCCAGTATTCCCGCGACTTTTCCAAGTTTATATCCCCGATAAATTCCACAAAAAGGCCATTCATTCCTTATAATTCCAGCATTTGAAATAAGTTCATCAAGAAAATGTGTTTATTTTCCGTTTTCTTAAGAATTATTTTAACTGCGCCTGACGGTTACGGAAAGTAGTCCGGCATGGGAGTTTACTGGGATATAAATTTTGGACAGAGACTTCCTACGAACCAATCAAATGTTAGGGAATTGTGTAAATATTTTTGTGCTGGAATTATGAGGTCGTATTAACAGGATATCAAATATGTTTCACGGCACCGTGTTTCACGGCACATAGGCACTGCGCTGACGGGATAAAAATGATTACTCCCTCACAGTATATTTTGCTAGATAAGTATACTTTGCAATGTTTGTGAAATCGGCTTCTGATCCAATCTCGATAGTACGGAATCCCGCGGGAATTTTTAATTCGAGGGAACGAATTTTTAATTCGAGGGAACGAATTGTTCAATGATAAATAAGAATTATTTATAATTGAACAATTCGTTCCCTCGAATTAAAAATTCGTTCCCTCGAATTAACAATTCGTTCCCAGCTGCGCGCGCAACACCTTTGATCTACTTTGAAGCTGTTTGAATTGTTAAATCGAGGGAACGAATTGTCATTTCGTGGGAACGAATTATTATTTCGTGGGAACGAATTGCTACTTCGAGGGAACGAATTGTTATTTCGTGGGAATGAATTGTTAATTCGTGGTAACGAATTGTTATATCTTGTGAACGAATTGTTAATTCGAGGGAACGAAATGTTAAATTGAGGGAACGAATTGTTATTTCGTGGGAACGAATTAATGAAAAAAATACATGTCCCCTGCGGGGCTCCGTACGATATAGCATTGTATTGGTGTGTCCAGTGTTTATGTTTCGTGGTCATGTATCTCTGATAGCATGTTGACGACCGATACACCCAACTTATATACGTTCTTACATATGCAAGGTGCATGATCACGTGGTTACAACAACAACAACGTCGCCCACTCCAAAGTAAGTATTATTTGATATTTTTCTTAATATGCAACGGATATGGCGCAGCAAACGCGTCTTCATGAGATGCATTTGGTGGTCCAGGGAGTTTGACACAGACTTATGTCGTTTTTGCAAAGAATCGATTTCCGTGTCGGAGACACGGAAATCGATTCTTCGCAAAAAACGACAGAAGTTTGGGCGAAAATACACAGACCACCAAATGCAGCTTAACAAGACGCGTTTGATGCGCCATATTTCATCAAAATCCGTTACGTAATAAGGACAATATAAATGAATACGTACTTTAAATCGGATGGATTCTGGAAGTTTCAGTGCTTGTTGTTGATGTTAGTACCACGTGAGCATACACATTGAGATGCGAGTCCGTCTGAATTAACGTAGAACCTTTCAAAGCCTGACCTCTTCTTGAAGGGTCAATAACGACATTCCCATTTCTTCCTCAGACCCCTTCAATTAAGAACTGGTGTATTTATTATTTATCCGGCATTCTGCCTTGTCAACGGTATTTATACTCGGGTTCTAAGTCCCGATAGTGTTGAAGGTGCGTAAGTATATCTTCTGGAGTGGACTTGTTTGGAGATTCTCCCCGAAACCTAGATTGCGGACGACTTTCGAGGTCGCTTCTCTTTAAACTTGAAATAATTACTGTCAGCGTATTACTTGCGAACTGTAACTCTTGAAATCTACTCCCGTACGGGAGTAGATTTCAAGAGTTACTGTTCGCAACTATGTGCATATTTACAAGACATGATAATCTAAGCTCCTAACTAGAGGTACGTCGATAGAGCGCCATGTATACACAGTACTCAGTAAGGGGAGATAATATTGTGTAACCCGAGTGTCAAGTAAAAATAATCGAACTTGCTTTACGCATATGTACACATTAAGGAAGCCATATACCAAATACTACTCAGCTATTAAGGTTTAAAAGCTTTACGACGTTAAAGGAACAACTGCGAACTATACCAACTATTAAGTTATTACTGCTTAAAACTGTTATTACAAGGAAAAAATGCAAAATTCAAAGTAAAACAATGGGACGATAATCCGTGACGAGGTGGTCAAATCAAAATTAAATATCCAGCAAACGATTCTTTGTCAACACAACAATAATATTTCGGTAAACTATAATCGAATGTTCTACAGAATCGAAGGAGGGAATAACTGCGATGCATTTTGATGTAACCCTTTCAACACATACCTGTATAGTGGTATCGTCAAAAAAGTGTAGATCCAGATGAGCCGGCTCGTGACGAGCCGTCTCATCAGGATCTGCACTTTTAGCAAGAAATTTTCATATTTTTTGAGAACATCCCCTTTTCATAATGGACTAGTCTAAAAATCAATTTGTGATGGTTGGCTTTGTTGAATAATTAACATATCAACATCCATTCCAGTTACTTAGGGATGATCGGGTTAATTAAATTTGACAATCTTTGTAGCCGATTACAACAAATATAGAAACACCGAGTGACACATTCCGATGGAAGGAACCGGCAGTAATGTCTACTCAATGCAATGGCGAAAAGTCTAGATTGGCGCGCATGAGCAGAATGATTTATACTAGTATAGGACTACATAGGTCGCAAATTGAATAACCTAAATGTTTGTGTGGCAAACACCAGCTGCAGCCACCGTGGCTATCTGTACAGAGTAACATGGAGTGACAGGCGCAATGTGGTGTCGCGGAAATTAAGTCAGCAGTTTCTGGCGGGAGTGTAGCTGTGTCATCATCTGCAGGCCGTGTTTATATCGATAACCGACCGCGACATAAGCTGGACGCATCATCTGTAGCCTATTTCATCAACATTGCAAAGTATACTTTAGTAGCAAAGTATACTTTGAGGGAGAAATTTTCAATTTTATGATAAATTTATTAATTTTTATTATACTGAATTTATTTGGCTGTGATAATGTAATAAATTCAGTATAATAATTCTGCATACTTTTAATCATGAAATATATGCATTATGTTAGTTCTATATGAAATAATGCATTTCAGGAAAAATAAATGATTACTCCCTCAAAGTATACTTTGCTAGTAAAGTATTCTTTGCAATGTTGTCCGGCTTCCGGACACTCTGCTCGTCGTACCTAGTTGACCTGTCAAATAACGGGAACCGGTGTAGTCCGCAGACGACAACACGCTAATAATTAGTCCACACAACAGTCATAAATATAACACAACATTTTATAAGACAGGTACATATAGCATTGATTCCTATTCTATATTGATATCGCGGTACATCATACATATAAAATGATGCATAGTCGAGGGGTTAGAATACTCGACAGCAGTGACGACGGTAATGGGTTCGAACCTCGTGTGTTCATACATAGCTTTGTATTCACCCGTTTGAAAACTAAACTGAACGTATTATGTATCCAGCTTGTACGGGCGGGCGGTTGAGCAGAGCCTGCCCACGCAATAACTGCTCGAGTTCTACTCGACTACGGAGCCCCACAGGGGACTTATACATTTTTTTTTTATTAATTAGTTCCAACGATATAACAATTCGTTCCCACGAAATAATAATTCGTTCCCTCAGTTTAACAATTCGTTCCCACGAATTAACAATTCGTTCCCTCAATTTAACAATTCGTTCCCACGAAATGACAATTCGTTCCCTCAATTTAACAACTCGTTCCCTCGAATTAACAATTCGTTCCCTCAGTTTAACAATTTGTTTCCACGAATTAACAATTCATTCCCACAAATTAATAATTCGTTCCCACAAATTAATAATTCGTTCCCTCAATTTAATAATTCGTTCCCACAAATGAATAATTCGTTCCCACAAATTAATAATTCGTTCCCTCAATTTAATAATTCGTTCCCACGAAATGACAATTCGTTTCCTCAATTTAACAATTCGTTCCCTCGAATTAACAATTCGCTCCCACGATATAGCAATTTTTTCCCACGAATTAGCAATTCGTTCCCGTGGGAGCGAATTGTTATTTCGTGGGAACGAATTTTTAAATTGAGAGAAAAAATCCATGTCCCCTGCGGGACCCTCGACGGACCATAACCAAATCCGACATTAATTTCATGTACATTTATATCATGACAAGACGAAGCAGCCTATTGATCTATGTCCTTGTCCAAGCAATAACTCAAGCTATCATTGTCACATCGACGGATCATAACCAAATTCGGCATACATGTACATGTATATCATGACAAGACGAAGCAGCCTATTTATTTCATATTATATATCCTTTTACGTGCAATAATTAAGTAAATTAAGCACACGTGTTGATCACAGCAAGTGTAAGAACCTATGGATTGGCAGTCATTTTTAATGTTCGCGTTTCGTATCTTTCTTCTCACGATAACTCAAGTTCCACTAAACGGATCGTAACCAAATTTAGTATACATGTATGGCATGGCAAGAGGAAGATCCCTATTTGATTGTCAAGTCAATTATTTCCCATTGTGTACTAGCTATGCATCGACGGGCATATATTGTGACCTTCCGCAAGATTATGTATTTTGTTATGCCCCAGCCACAGAATGGTGAGGGGGGTGGGCGGGGGCATATAGTGTTACCGGCGTTCGTACGTACCGTCCGTCCGTCCCGAAACCTTAACGCACGGGTAAATGTCTTATAATTTCTGTTTCCTTACATAGATCTGCTTGATAATTCACTCACGCATCGCTCTAATGGTCCTCTACCGCCCTGCGACAAATCCACGATCGTCTCACCCCGGCTAAGCCCAGGGACAAGGTCACATACTTGGTGCGTTCGAAACCTTATCGCTTTGTTAAATGTTTTATAATTTCTGTTTCCTTTCACTCATCTGCTTGACATTTCACACATGTATTGATTTAATGGTCCTATACCGTCCTGTGACAAATCCACATTAAATCATTCGCGTCGTATCGACATTAAGATAGTTCGCGTCGCCATTAAACTGGTTCGCGTCGGTATATTGTCACGCCACCGCTAAGCCCAGGGTCAATGTCACATACGTGTATTCGAAACCTTAACGCTTAACCGGATATGGAACATGTTCGAGCCAATTCCCACCCTTATATATAAGCCGAATCGAAAAACCTTAACGCTCGGTAAATGTCTTATAATTTATGTTTCCTTGCACGGATATGGTTGATATTTCTCATCCGCATTGCTGTAATGGTCCTATATCGCCCTGTGAAAATGCCACGATCGTCCTACCCCCGCTAAGCCCAGGGTCAAGGTCACATATTTGGTGCGTTCGAAATTTTGGTAAGTGTCTTATAATGTCGTCTTCCTTGCATGGATCTGCTTGATATTTCACACACGCACTGCTCTGATGGTCTGCTTTCATGCTGTGACAAATCCACGCTAATCTCTGGCCCTCTGTGTTTTCAAATGTGCCAAATGAGATAAAGTTCTCGCCGAGCATGTTACGTTAACGTCATATAGCAATACTTGTAACCATCGTCAATTCACATACCCTCCCATCCAAAAGAAAGTACGCAGCGGTATATTTGTGTTAGTAATATGTTTTGCAAGGTTCGAACTCCCGAACAGATAGAATGATGAAAAGTTCTGCTATCTTCTCTCGCTCCGATACCACTGAGCCCCATCACGTATTTGTACATTGTATAGTGATAACCAAAATACACCATAGTGACATACATGTGTGTGCACTTGCTTTATATTATGTTTTTTATTAAATGCTTTATTGTATTTGCCCACACAATTTAGTTTAGTTTGACACAATATTAACCTTTTCAACCCTAATGCACTGGAATGGACTGTGATATACTAATGTTCCGACCAATCCAATGGTCACAAAATGATTTTCAGATACGTCCATTTATGAAAAGGGGGTGTTTTTGTTCTAAGAAATATAAAAATTACTTGCAAAAAGTGCAGATCCTGATGAGACGGCTCGTTACGAGCCGGCTCATCTGGATCTGCACTGTTTGCATAAACCGCTATAGCGGGCTTTCGGGTTCAAAGGGTTAAACGACGATACACAATTTCTGATACGAAATGATTTTCTTCCATCTCAATGTGCATTCTGAACAGGTTCGCTGTATTGCATACCGTACAAAACAAATATAGTCACAACATGTACATTTATTCAGTAACTACGCGTCTACAGTGGAACCTCTCTAAACCGGACGCCCTGGGAGGTTCCCAGGGTGTCCGGCTTAGAGAGGTTCAACTGTAAAACTGACAAATGACTATTCCAATACACGAGCTGGTGCTTTGCGATCACGAACTGTCATCATCATGGGGGATATATAGGAAATGAACTCGATCAAAATTAAGCAGAAGTAACACGTATCCGTGTCCGGTTTAGAGATGTTCAACTTGCTCGATAAATACCATTCTCTTCCGTTTATCGTATTCGTTCTTACGGTGTCCTGTTACGGCCACATTACATTCTCGCATTCGCGCGACTTGTGCACGAGCTCGCTAAATTGCGACGCGAGATTCCGGGAACACGTGGCGAGATGGCGAGAACGCGAGGCGAGATCGAGAGACCGCGAGGTGAGAATGCGAGATCTCGCCTCGGTGTTCTCGCGGTCTCGCCTCGTGTTATAGCCTTCTAACGATCTCGTGCAGAAAACGACAATGCGAGAGAGTAACGAGGCCATAATAGGACACCGTATGTTCTCGCTCGGTCAGCGGTGGATGCAGAAATAGCAAGCACCTAATTTGTATGAGCAATTACGGCGTGAATGGGTTGCTAATTATATATTGGATGCCCAGACAGTGCGCAGCCGCAGACTAGCACGTGTTCTTGACGGCAATAGAATTTGGCGGCGATTGCGTTATGTTCCAATGTCCAGACGCATGCGCATGCAGTCTCACGAGCCTAATTGACCTGTTAGGTCCCCGGCAAAGTGCTATAATTCCGTGCACAGATGTCGGTGCCAGTTATTGTCTATTTCATTGTCCGCATCTGGTGAAATCTATTTAGAAACTTAAGGTGCATTTGAGCCGCGCGATGAAAAGAGGATCTTAACGATGAATGTCACCATCGTAGCCCCAGATCAGACTGCGCAGCCGCGCAGTCTGATCAGGGCATACGATAGTGAATATTCTGTCACCTGAAGCTATCATGAACGCATGATAGAGTTTCCTTCTTCAGTTCATACATGAACAAATTTTGTCAGATTTTTTAAAATACATGTACGTTTCAAAAGTTTAATATAATAGAGATGTATACCTCTGTACTCACCTGGGGTTCGTTTCACTAAACTTCGTACGACTAAAATGTTTGTAATTGCAAAAGTATGATAGTCTGTAAATTTAACATTAACATTTATTTTTTGTAAACAATTATTTGATTTACATTTATTGAGCATAGGCTGCATATGCAGCCTATGCTCAATAAATGTAAATCCATCAATTGAAATTTCCAGACGATCCTAAATGTTCACGTCTGAACATTTTAGTCGTACGAAGTTTAGTGAAACGGGCCCCAGACACTCTGGTACACACTTCTGAATAGAAAACAATTGAAAGATTGGACAAAATGTCATCGCGACCTGAATGACATGACCCGTTTTGAGACCAAGATCACAAGCCGAATTACACGTTTACAGTATGTAGAAAGGCGCAATATTGTTTTTTTTTAAATCAAACAGTCAATGTGCACACAAATGGCCTTAATATCTCAGAAACAGTTTATTATAATGAGTTCAGTCACATTCAGACCACTACACGCAGCCAATGGTCCCTGACATGGCAACAAAATAGGCGGACTCTTTCTTTGCACTACTTTTCAGCACTGGAAGACAACTCATGTAGCAATGCGCCCATGTTACCTGAACACGGTTTATGTATTTTGGTCACATTTCAAATATATTTCTGTAAAAGGTATACGTTGGTTTGTTTTCGATTTCAACAACAATTCACATTGAGGGAGTAATGTAATGAATGCATACATTAATAATTCCAGCACAAAAATATTTACACAATTCCCTAACATTTGATTGGCCCGTAGGAAGTCTCTGTCCAAAATTTATATCCCAGTAAACTCCCACGCCGAACTACTTTCCGTAACCGTCAGGCGCAGTTAAAATAATTATTAAGAAAACGGAAAATAAACACATTTTCTTGATGAATTTATTTAAAATGCTGGAATTATAAGGAATGAATGGCCTTTTTGTGGAATTTATCGGGGATATAAACTTGGAAAATTCGCGGGAATACTGGACGAGGCCTTCCGGCCTTCGTCCAGTATTCCCGCGACTTTTCCAATACTGGGCGAGGCCTTAAAAAATTACAATTTTCGAAAAAAAATCAAAGCCAAAAAAAAGCTTTTTTATTTTTTTTCCAAAATTGTATTTTTTTATCGCTTCGTCCAGTATTACCGCGACTTTTCTTTTACAAGTTTATACCCCGATAATTTCCACAAAAAGGCCATTCATTCCTAGAATGGGGGGGGGGGGGGTGGCGGGTGCACACGCCGGGGTTTCCCCTACTTGAATCCGCCCTTGGCCAATATTCCCTAGTACTGCAACAATCCTTAATTACGTAATGTACAAATCTTGTTTGAGAAACATGTTAACCCTTTCACACTTAAGCAACTGGAATGGATTGTTATATGTTAATTTCGATGATTTTCAGACTAGTACATTTATCAAAAGGGGGTATTTTTTTGTTATCAAAACAATGAAAATTAATTTCAAAAAGTGCAGTTCCTGATGGGACGGCTTGTTACGATCCGGCTCATCTGGATCTACACTGTTTGCATACATAAACCGCTATAACGGGCTTTCGGGTTCAAAGAGCTAAGGCATATTTGAAACACTTCTCATGCACATTTGATTGGTATTTAAAAATACTCGAACATGATGGTCACGTGGTGTAAAGGTTAGACCATACCAAATGGCGCGAAATCCGGTATAAAAAAATGGTGCGGGCGTTTTGAGGTCACAGACACAGTTTGCTTGCAAATCTTGATCCATTACTACCCAGTTTCACTTGAGGAACATTTTGGGGTGCTTTTAACACTTGTTTTCAGCATATTTGTAGCATTTAAAAGAAAACACTGAACCTGTTGGTCTCGTGATGTAAACAGAGTTTCTGTGGCCAAAAAATGGAAACAATATTGGGGGATATGACGAGGCTCGATTTTTCTTTCTTAGGAGTAAGTAAACCTATTGTTTAATTCATGCAGAATCAGTACAGACTGGCTGCAGGTCATGTACAAGTAGGTCCCACAGCATTCATACGATTAGTGAAAGTAGGAGAAACTGGCCTTATTGGATGTCATTCCGTTAAATTATATAGTAAAACTATTTGGTGCCGGTGACAGATCGTAAGCTAAGCAATCCTATAGGTTTAACCACACTAAATCATCAGATATTCATGCGCGGTTTAGTACTCTAAAGAAAATAATCCATATGCGTTATGCCATAGACACTCTTTGCTTGCAGAAACCGGTCAATTGATGTATTTATCTACTTCACAGGCATGTTAGTGTATCATTATTTTGTCGGAACATGTTTGTCATGTGAGTTCGTTTCAATTTCAGCCGCTGGCATTTTGCGCCACTACCAGGGTGGTCACAGGAGATTGGATTTATCTTTCTTAACAATATTTGAATTTATCTTTCTTCACAACAAGTCAACCTATATTTTAATTAATGAATACTCAGAGCAGAATGGGTGCAGGTTATGGGAATATAGGTCCCACAACATCCATACGAAAACTGAAAGTACATAGAGGAACCTCTCCAAACCAGGGTGTCCGGTTTGGCGATGTTCCACTGTAAATCAGACATATTACTGTCTGTTTCACGAAAGCTGCCCACATTTTACGGCTATATAAACAATTCAAAAACAAGATTTCTTTTGATAACATTAAATTAAAGGAAAAATGAAGAATGAGCCTTCTTTTTATTTTGTGAAATTTGGTCAAATATTGATTTTATTGCGAAAAAACAATTTCCCCATGTTAAATCCCCATAGATATCTTGGAGTGAAGATGTCTATGGGGATTTAACATGGGGAATTTTTTTTGAATTTCAGAAATACTGGACCGATTTTTAAAATTTAACTTTTGTTTTCTTAGTTAGATCATATCCAAGCTATCTAGCGGAGTCAATTTCCAAATTTTTTCGTTTTTTGACTCCTCCCACACTGCCTTACCACTTTTTCCCCCATGTTAAATTCCCATAGACAAATCAATTTTTCATAATAAAATCAATATTTGACCGAATTTCAAGAAATAAAAAGAAGGCTCATTCTTAAATTTTCCTTTAATTTAATATTATCAAAAAAAATATTGTTTTTGAATTGTCTATATAGCCGTAAAATTTGGGCAGCTTTCGTGAAACAGACAGTAGTGCGTCATGACACAGTCACAGTGTAGTATTTCGCAATCATGAAAAGTCATTGTAATCGGAGATACGTAACAGCGAAACACATCTAAGTTAAACATTCATATTTTCACGAGTGTCCGGTTTAGAGGGGTTTCAATGTAGCAAAAAATAGCTGGTGGGCCTTTAGAACACACGCACAGTTTCCTTGGAGAATCTGATCAACCGGTGTACAAATCTGTTTGAGAAACATGTTAAGGCATATTTGACACACTTACCATGCAGATTTGTTTGGTATTTAATAATACTCAAACATGATGGCCGCGTTGTGTAAATAGTTGTAGTTTTGGAGCCGGTGATAGATGGTAAGCTAAGCAATCATATACGGCGCAATTTGAAACTTCCTAAACCGACCATTGTAGAACCCCCTATTGGATGAACAGTAGGGGTTCTACACACCTAGTTCTGAGTACATAACTTTAATTAAATTTCATTACATTGCATTATATGCAATGTGAGAGTTATGACGGAGTAGTCTTTCCAAATTTGAGTTTGAAGCGTTCTTTGTGTACTTTCTACTTCGTGGAGAGTGACCTACGAATTTTGCTAATACACACTTTATTAGTAAGTTTATGATACTATGTTTGTCTCATATCGTGGAAATGTCTCTCAATAACAATATAGCTAAGTTTGAACGTCAACACCCTGCAGGTTTTCCTATATTTTAGTGCGCGAAATGTAAATGCTATTACGCAAATTATACAGATGACGATGGTGTAGCGATATAGTGCAGCCTGTTGCCTAAATCATGGAACTATTGCACACAATGCGTCTTTTTCCCCGATTCTCATGTGGTAGCGTACATAGCTACTGTCTGTTTCACGAAGGCTGCCCAATTTTTACGGCCATATAAACAATTCAAAAAAAAAAATCTTTTTCGATAATATTAAACTAAAAGAAAATTTAAGAATGAGCCTTCTTTTTATTTCGTGAAATTTGGTCAAATATTGATTTTATTGCGAAAAAACAATTTCCCAATGTTAAATCCCCATAGACATCTTCACAGAGTGAAGATGTCTATGGGGATTTAACATGGGGAATTTTTTTTTGAATTTCAGAAATACTGGACAGATTTTCAAAATTTAACTTTTGTTTTCTTAGTTAGATCATTTCCAAGCTATCTAGCCAGGTTTCGGAGTCAAGTTCCAAAATATTTCGTTTTTTGACTCCTCCCACACTCCTCCATCTCCTTTTCCCCCATGTTAAATTCTCATAGACAAATCAATTGTTCGTAATAAAATCAATATTTGACCAAATTTCACGAAATAAAAAGAAGGCTCGTTCTTAAATTTTATTTAATATTATCACAAACAAATCTTCTTTTTGCATTGTTTACATAGCCGTAACATTTGGGCAGGTTTCATGAAACAGACTATAGTTAGGAAGTGCAACCGTGCGTTGAATTTGCATCACGTACGTTGTCTTTATTACATACGGTCAATTCGAAACCTGTGTCACGATTTAATGGGCTTGTTCTGCCTCGTCAATAGGCACGATGGGATAATGCGTTAGTCCATGTACATGCCTATGTGCGTACGTGCGTGCGTACGTTGGTGATACCTTTCATCTTTTAATAATTTTTGAACCGCTCCACCGATTTTGATAATATTCGGCCACAATGTGTGTCTACAGATGGTGCTTTGTTTTGCATACGACCCACGCCCGACCGCCCAAGGGCAAGGTCACTGAGGTTTTATGTTCACATTGTTTGTACGGCAAATGCGTTGTAGTTATTTTTTGTTTATTTTAGTATCACGGCTGCCAGTGACGGGGACCTTCAAGCATGCCTTTGTTAATTTGGTATATTGCTTTTAGCATCGTTCGATTTCGTTAATCATTAATTCATAAATAAATTTAAGGCAAATAAATAGACAAAGAAACAAGTTCATATTAATTGTCCAAACCCAAATAACAGCAATAACCACACACTGGAGTTAGTATTCGTATAACATATTACTTACACAGACAATAAGTAGACAATTGAGAATTATGGATAATAATTCCAGCACAAAAATATTTACACAATTCCCTAACATTTGATTGGTTCGTAGCAAGTCTCTGTCCAAAATTTATATCCCAGTAAACTCCAATGCCGAACTACGTTCAGTAGCCGTCAGCCGCAGTTAAAATAATTCTTATGAAAACGGAAAATAAACACATTTTCTTGATGAATTTATTTAAAATGCTGGAATTATAAGGAATGAATGGCCTTTTTGTGGAATTTATTGGGGATATAAACTTGGAAAAGTCGCGGGAATACTGGACGAGGCCTTCCGGCCTTCGTCCAGTATTCCCGCGACTTTTCCAAGTTTATACCCCGATAAATTCCACAAAAAGGCCATTCATTCCTATAATAAATATATTGAACTCTAATTGAAGATGAACTATATTCTGTTCAATTTAGGCAATTCATTCGCCATACTTGTATCAATCTGTGACCTTATACATAAGTTGTAATTCTCAAAACAACCATGCCATACATTTTCATTCCATAAAATTAACACCGAATAAACAGCGTCAACAACACTACTGTCTGTGTCACGAAACCTGCCCAAATATTACGGCCATATGAACAATGCAAAAACATTTTTTTTTTATTTCGTGAAATTTGGTCACATATTGATTTTATTACGAAAAATGAATTCTCTATTGGAATTTTACATGTGTGAAAAATAGGTGGAGAACCTGGAGGAGGAGTAGAACAAAAAGGAAATTGACTCTGAAACTTGGCTAGATAACTTAGAAATGATGTAACTAAGAAAACAAAAGTTAAAGTTTGAAAATCGGACCACAACTTTCTGAAATTAGTAAAAATTCCCATGCTAAATCCCGTCAGTCTGTGAAGATGTCATGGGGATTTAACATGGGGGGGATTTTTTTGTTCGCAATAAATCAATGTTGTACCAAATTTAACGAAATAAAAAGGCTCATTCTTAAATTTTAATAAAACTTAATATTATCAAAAAAGCAATTGTTTATAATTATGGCCTTAAAATTTAGTCAGGTTTCGTGAAACAGACAGTAAATGGTTATATGTGGCTGTGACTGGAGCAATGGGACTTACTTATTTTTCGACCATTGTTAATCCAGATCAGACTGTGTATCCGCACAGTCTGCTCAGTATCTGCACTGTCCGCCATTCCGTCAATGAAACACCGTCATTCTTCTAATCTAACAAGCAGCCATATACAGTAAAACCTCACTAAACCGAACACACAGACAGTCTGTGTAGCCTTAATTTTATGGGTTTCCGTAGTGTATATTTATGATGGTAATGCCTGGTTAAGTTCGCAAAATACAACCGCATACCTTGGCATAGTCATACAACCGCATACCTTGGCATAGTCATATGTCTGATTTACAGTGGGACATCTCTAAACCGGACACCCTGGGACCTCCCAGGGTGTCCGGTTTAGAGAGGTTCCACTGTATATCGTTCAATTCTTTTTTTTATTAATTCGTTACCACGAAATAACAATTCGTTCCCTCAATTTAACTATTCGTTCCCACGATTTAACAATTCGTTCCCACGAATTAACAATTCGATCCCTCAATTTAACAATTCGTTCCCACGAAATAACAATTTGTTCCCTCAATTTCACAATTCCTTCCCACAAAATAATATTTAGTTCCCACGGGAACGAATTGTTAATTCGTGGGAACGAATTGTTAATTCGATGGGACGAATTGTTAAATTGAGGGAACGAATTGTTATTTCGTGGGAACGAATTAATAAAAAAAATCCAAGTCCCCTACGGGGCGCCGTATAATCAGGCTACATGAGTGTGCTATACTATTTAATCAGGAGCCACACTGATCACAACTTCCATAAGCCCGTTTTCCCCAATAATAGCCACGTATTTAGAGGATTCCATTATTTCCAAACGCCATTACATACGGATTGCCACGTGACCTATGGCAATCTACATATCAATATCATTCCCAGCACAGGAGCATATTATCCTTAGATTTGGTGGTGAGCATACTACGGAAGCCCATTAGGGCCACTTCACTTTTTTTTATCTTTTCTTGAATTTTCGAGATCTTTTTTGAATTTTCAAGATCTTTCCTTGAATTTTCAAGTTCTTTTCTTGAATTTTCAAGTTCTTTTCTTGAATTTTCAAGATCTTTTCTTGAAAATTCAAGAAAAGAACTTGAAAATTCAAGAAAAGAACTTGAAAATTCAAGGAAAGATCTTGAATTTTGTTCTTTTCTTGAATTTTCAAGATCTTTTCGATCTTTTATTGAAAATTCAATTCAAGAAAAGAACTTGAAAATTCAAGAAAAGAACTTGCAAAAAAAGAACTTGAAAATTCAAGAAAAGAACTTGAAAATTCAAGAAAACATCTTGAAGAAATGGAAATTAAAAAAAGTGAAGTGGCCCTAATGGGCTTCCGTAGCATACAGAGGCCGCGCCGAAAGCATTTTCTGGCCGTGACTGGGGAAATGGGCACGTGTGCAGCTCCTGATCAAATAGCACACTCCAGGGGGCGTTTCACTAAACTTCGTACGACTAAAGTGCAAAATTATGATAGTCTGTAAATTTCACATTAGCAATGTTTTATTGTAAACAATTATTGGATTTACATTTATTGAGCATAGTCTGCATGGAATGGCGAACAGTGCAGACCTTAATCAGACTGTATGGATGTACAGGCTGAGCTGGATCAACACTGGTCGCAAAATCACATAAGCCCCATTTCGGCGGAAGCAATTTGTGGCCGTCAGTGTGGAAATGGGGATTTTGGGATACACAGAAGGAACAGGGGGCTATTTCACTAAACTTCGTACAACTAAAATGTTCGTAAGTGCAAATTTAGGATCGTCTGAAAATTTAAATTGATGGCTTTACATTTATTGAGCACAGGCTGCATATGCAGCCTATGCTCAATAAATGTAAATCCAATAATTGTTTACAAGAAAACATTGGAAATGTGAAATTTACAGACTATCATAAGTTTCCACTTACGAACATTTTAGTCGTACGAAGTTTAGTGAAACGGCCGTTTCACTAAATTCCGTACGACTAAATTGTTCATTATTGCAACATTATGATAGTCTGTACATTGCACATTAGCATGTGCAGCCTATGTTTAATACATGCAAATCAATCAATTGAAATTTACAGACGAACCAAAATTTGCACTTACGAACATCTTAGTTGTACGAAGTTTAGTGAAACGGGCCCTAGATGGCAATCCCTAAAGGTTAACCGGGGGTTTCACTATATAAATGGCGAACATGCAGATCCTGATCAGATGCACATGCTGATCTGGGACTACATTCGTCGATTTGCCATAAGCGTCATGTGACGTCTCCAGTTACATCCATGTGAGGTTAGTAGGTCCAATTTAAGTGCTGAGCTGGAAGTTATAGTCCGCCATCCTCAACCCACCCCCGCAACACCAATTCTCGGTAGTGATGGCGATTTTACGTTACTTTCCTCGCCATTTGTTGATTCGATTTGATTTATTGGTGTATAACGGCCTATTAACAGCTAAGGTCATTTAAGGCCGGGCAAACGGGAAAATCCAAAAAAACGGAATGTTTACATCGAAATAAGGTCCATACCAAACCAGACACTTGACTCCTTCACCTAAAATAGGATTAAGAATAATCGTAATACTCACATTAGGGGTATAACCTGATTCAACGGTTACACACAATAATGCTCACGACGTACATGAGGGCCAAACCAGGTTTCCGGTCGGGATTCCGGTAAGGATGAATCCCGATCATTAAATTACCCATCACATGCTCCCACCGGCCACCCATTCGCCATTTGCAGAATCACAGCACTTGTACTTCCAGCTGCTGGTCAAATTTAAGTCGACTGGACAACCACAATGGCATATGTTGGTCGTAAAGCAACAGTAACGACCAAATGGATAGGAAATAGCAGCACAGACGACAGATTTATATACGTGTTGCCCTCGCCCACGTGATCTATAAATACTGCAGCCAATTATGGTATCCCATGCTATATATAGAACATCGATGGCTTCGGGTTAGACTACTATATGTGGCTGTGACTGGAGAAATGAGGCTTATGGTATTTGCGACCAGTGTAGATCCTGATCAGCCTGTGCATCTGCACAGTCTGATCATGATCTGCACTGTTCGCCATTCCATCAATGAAACACCCATCATGCTTCTCACAATATATATATATAGATCGTTACTAGGCTACCGGAGTGTATTATTTGATCAGGAGCTACGCTGATCACAACTCTCATAAGCATCAATTCTACATTCACAGCCACATAATGTATAAAGTAGTTACGCACAATGTTCGTGCCGTCTTGCGTTCGCACCATTTTGACCAGAAGTAATTATGTACGATTTTATCAAAACGCGGTATTCAAATTGGCCCAAGCTTTCAGAATAGACCTATTTAGATCGATTTAGACCTATTATTCTACAGTAGTATTGTAGCAGCGTAAGCACGATATAATACAGAATACAGAATACAGCATTACACATACATGGATGCTTTTCGCTTTATGTGGTACAATGGAACCTCTCTAAACCGGGCGCCCTGGGATGTCCCCAGACTGTCGGGCTTAGAAAGGTTTCACTGTAAAGCAGGCATTTAACTATGCCAAGGTATGCGGCTGTGCTTTGCGAACTTGAACAGGCATTATCATCATAAATGACACCAATTAAACCCATAAAATTAACGATACACATACTGCTTGCATGTCCGGTTTAGAAGGTTCTACTGTCATATTTTACATGAGCGAGTTACTTAATCAAGTGTGATTTACAAAGGAGATAATATATAAATAAATGAATTATTGGACGTATATGAATGATTTTAAACCGTACACCATTGCATTAACGACGTGTTCGGAATGAGATGTCAACATCCACAGGGGTGTTCGTGACACACGCCCACCCCCAAGGCGGCCATTCGACCATCAGCGTGTTTATTGCGATGTGCACAGATAGAATTGTGTTTGTAAGGAGTTGATTATTTGTTGTTCTGTTATAGAGAATAGTAGGTTAGTGCCGTGAATGGGAAAAAATATCCGGCAAGGCTCAAGAATTTCTTTATTTCTCATCAGAAGTATATGTTGTGACCACTCATTTGAACCGTCTCGCCGACCGTCAGACGGTTCAAATGAGTGGTCACAACATATACTTTGGTTCAGAAATAAGGAAAATAGATAGAGAATAGTAGGTTAGTGCCGTGAATGGGAACAAATATCTGGCAAGGCTCAGGAAACGGGATGGGCGAGGCTCTGCCGAGCACATCCCGTTTCCGTGCCGCGCCAGATATTTTTTCCCATTCACGGCACTAACCTACTATTCTATTTATCCCGTCAACACCTAAAAATGGCTTTAAAATGCAAAAATAGTATTGGCTGGATATCAAAAATGTTTCACGGCACTGTGTTTCACGGCACATACGCACTGTGTTGACGGGATAAATTACTTTTCACTATTTTCAATCAATTTTTATTGTTGTGTTTTTATTCATCACAGTACTCCATTGTATTAATAACGATATGTATTATGAGAATAATGCTGCGTTACAGTAATCACCGAATCAGACAACATTTCGCGAAAACACGCCGGGATTGTACTTCAGACTTACGTTTTTATTTTTCGAGGGTTAGCAATATACAATTATTGTCTTTTGAGGAGGTGTACATGAGATTACGGACCTGAGAAAAGTGATGTTCACCGACGCCGAAGGTCCGTGAATATCATGTACACCGACTCTAAAGACTATAATTGTTTTATTATATGACCCTTACCACGAATATTCAGAAAATCAGGAATAGTCACTAACACTGTAAACACAATAACAATTACATGTGCCAGATTTACGCATGCGCTCTAAGGAGGTGAACAATAGGTTTGTTTACATAAATAAACACATCTCGGACCGATCTCGAGAGTGCTTATTCGTGTAAACAAACCGTTCAGAGGTCTACATTCAATTTGTAGATAATCACGTGGCCGTGTTCCGGCCAATGATAAGGACTGAAATACTTAGTCATATAATAATGTATCCCGTCAACACAGTGCGTATGTGCCGTGAAACACGGTGCCGTGAAACATTGTTGACATCCTGTCAATACGACCTAATCGCTACGTATGAATATGTGCGGTGGCTGGGGTTATTTGTTTGTAGTTTCAAGCCATTTGCAGGTGTTGACGGGATACATCGAATAGTAGGTTAGTGCCGTGAATGGGAAAAATATCTGGCGCGGCACGGAAACGGGATATGCCCGGCAGAGCCTCGCCCATCCCGTTTCCTAAGTCTTGCCATATATTGTGTTCCCATTCACGGCACTAACCTACTATTCTCTATATCCACAGACACCCACACTAGGATGCAACCTCTATTCTGCCCTCCCAAGTCAACCTGCAGTATCTGTTAAACTGCAGTATCTGCACTATGATGCTATGCTGACCCTGTGCAATCATCCCAAGTCAACCTGCAGTATCTGTTAAACTGCAGTATCTGCACTATGATGCTATGCTGACCCTGTGCAATCATCCCAAGTCAAACTGCAGTATCTGTTAAGCTGCAGTATCTGCACTATGATGCTATGCTGACCCTGTGCAATCATCCCAAGTCAAACTGCAGTATCTGTTAAACTGCAATATCTGCACTATGATGCTATGCTGACCCTGTGCAATCATCCCCACATGGGGATGATTGCACAGGGTCAGCATAGCATCATAGTGCAGATACTGCAGTTTAACAGATACTACAGTTTGATTTGGGAGGGCAGTATTGTATTACACCAAGCACACAAACACACGTTCTGCTCCAGTTATTCTCAGAGACTCAATAGGCAATTGCATATTGGGCCCTAGTTCTTCCCAAGTGTTTACTGTGGATGCATCAAACACTTTTCATTTTATAATATTATTTTGTGATTAAAATGTACGCGCATTGAACTGCGCATTGAACTGCGCATGATACATTCACCGGGAACAATTGTGCAGCTTTTATGCGCTTGAGATAGACATTTGACCGTAACATGGTCATGGGCTTGTGCTAAAGCAAGCGTTACACAAATCATCAAACAAATGCATGCCGAACAAGTTATATGATAATGAAGACACTTTTTCAAAGTTTTGAAGTAAAGTGCACAACCATGTGGATGTCAAAAGGGTCATGATCATGTTAATGGAGAAATGAGTGTGTTCCAAATGTTAGCTTGCATCTAAGTGTCTAAATATTGAAGCAATCATTCAAGTAATATTAAATTTATATCATGATGAAAAAATGTGTACAACACGTTTTGACGTTTAGACGTAAACAAATGGCTAAGTGTTTCCACAAGCATGCGAATGTGAAAAATGTCATTGTCATGTTAATAGGGGCATGAACGTGTTCGAAATGCTCACATATATCAAGTGTCTAAATATTGAAGCAATCCATCAAGTAATATTAAAGTTATATACTGACGATGAAACGTGTACAAACGTGTTGTCGTAAAAAAAGCCAAGTGTTTCCACAACCATGTGATGGTCAAAAAGGCCATGGTCATTTTAATTGAGGCATGAGTGTGTTCAAAATACTCACATGTATCACGAGACCAAGTATTGAAACAATCCGCCAAGTAATATTAAAGAAAATAATTTATGATTATGATTGATATAATTATGATGAAGAAACTTATACAAACTGTTTGACATATGTTGACTCGGACGACGACGGAAAAGACGGCGACTATGGTCGCTACTTCTGCTAAAGCAGGCGCGACAAATGATAAATGGCGTGGCACGGAAACGGGATGTGCTCGGCAGAGCCTCGCCCATCCCGTTTCCTAAGCCTTGCCAGATATTTTTTCCCATTCACGGCACTAACCTACTATTCTCTATATACTGTATATTTTAAAATCAATATCAGCAACACGGCGATGCGATAAGATATTACCGAATTATGGATTTTTGTCAGTAATTAAAATGTTGTATTTGTCAGTGTTACCATTTTCGGGAACGTTTTCAACGTCTTCTAGTTCCCAAAACTCGGGCATGACTGACATGACGTGCAATTGGTATTCACAAATGTACACTTGAGGCATGTTCAAGTCAGGTCGCCGGCCACTCGAGAATGTCTCACTCACGCAAGGTGACTACTGTCTGTTCCACGTTTTGCTGCCGACGAACCTTTGGCTATTAAACACATTAAATCTAAAAAAACATTTTTAATGTAAGTACTTTTTCATTAATAACAAAAAAGTCACCCTCCCTAAAAAAACTTATTTGATGAAATTCCACCAAATATTGATTTTATTGCGAAAAACGATTTTCCTATGGGAATTTAACATAGGGGCTAAAAATAGATTGTTTTTAAATATTTTTTTTATTTGTGGACCGATTTTGTTTTCTTAATTACATCATTTCCAAGCTATCTCGCCAGGTTTATGGGTAAAAAAACGAAAAGTTTTGGAAATTGACTCCCCATGTTAAATTCCCATAGGGAAAATCGGTTTTTCGCAATAAAAACAAATTCCATCATACATTTTTTTTTGGGGAGTGTGACTTTTTTGTTATTGATGAAAAAATACTTACTTTTTAATATTTTTTAGATTTAATGTGTTTAATAGCGAAAATTTCATCGGCAGCAAAACGTGGAACAGACAGTAGACACGCACTCACGGTTGTGAATACCAATCCTACGTCACTTGAGAAAAGTTGCAACCGTTATGCAATTAACGAGAAGTTAAATTCATTGAGTCGAGTATGAGTGGCGATTGGGAATACAGCCGTAACACTCGTTATCGGATGTTTTCCCATGCCAAATGCATGTGTTCAATACAAATGACAACACGATATATTACCCTATATCTGCCCGTTATAGCGATACCAATCATTGGACACTAGCCATGCCATTTTGTACCAAAGAATATATTTGATGATTGAAAGTATGCAGAATTATTATACTGAATTTATTACATTATCACAGCCAAAATGGCTGTGATAATGTAATAAATTCAGTATAATAATTTGATCCGAAAATATTCTATTTTATTAAACATGTTAAATAAAAAATAATAAATTTACCCTTAAATTGAAAATATATCTCCCTCAAAGTGTACCTCGCAATATAAGTATACTTTGCAAGTTTTGTGCAATCGGCCACAGAGAAGAATAGCATACCGCTTTAGGTAATAACAATTGCTGTAAATATTTTCATGAAAAATCGCAGATGTTCTTAGGTACAAAATCAAATGGCTAGTCTCACTTGTGTACAACTAGCATATGAATGTATGGTTTTGGCTGCAGAAATGTGGATTATGGGTTTGTACAGTCTGATCAGTATAGACACTATTCGCCATTCCATCAATGCTACTAACAAGGACTATATAGAGAATAGCAATCAGCCTTTGTTGGCTACTGAATATGCTGCACGAGGCAGCAAGGTGATGCAATTCGGTTGGCTACGAGTTTAACAGCCAGTTGCAGAAGAAACTTCTCCAGGGTACAGATTAGCGTCTAATTCGACAGAGGACTGGAAAAACCACCAGCAAGTATCTTCTAGGTGTTTGCGTAGGTGCCAATCATATTTTATTATTCTCAGTTGTCCACTGGCGGCCAACTATAGCTTAATTGCGAAATGACTAAGGCAAAGCAAATGCCAAATTGGGAGTGTTTGGAGTACTTTGAAGAGCGAATAATAGAATCATATTCTCCCTATTTACTGAGGCCTCACCTATTTGCATAATCCCGGATTTTTTCCTCATTATGTGGTAACAGGGTCAGTGCCGGCGTAACACGGCGAGGTTCCGACATTTAAGGACAGCCACACTGCAGAATTGATTGGATTGGTTAGCGTCACATCTGATCAGTAAATCGAATGACGATAGATGTGGCCCGACAGTTAGAAATGGTAACATTGAGGAATACGTCTAATAATATTTTCTTCGCCGACATGACACGGTAAGTATCGTGATTGGTGCAGTATCGACCGCCGGTACTATGCCGATCACGATACTTACCGAGTCGTGCCGGTCAGTACTGGAACAATCACGATACTTACCGAGTTATGATGGTCGGTACTGGACCAATCACAATGATTGTGCTGTATCAATCAGGATGCTTACCGAGTCGTGCCGGTCGGTATTGGACCTGAGGTAGCCGGATTAGCTCAGTAGGTACAACGTCGGACTGCGGATCGGGAGACCCCGGATTTGATTCCCACATCGACTGCTGCGAAAGATCGATGCGGCGTGTCCTTGGGCAAGACAACTTCGTGCTTGCCTAGTCCTATCGGATGTGGACTGAAATAGTCGGTCCCGACATGCAAGGTCCGAGCCCGTGCCGTCATTTAATCAAAGCATTTACATTTTCGGTACTGGACAAATCACGCTAATTATCGAGTCATGCCGGTCGGTACTGTACCAATAACGATAATTACCGAGTCATGATGGTAGGTACTGGACCAATCACAATGATTGCGCTGGATCAAACACGATAGTTACCGAGACGTGCCGGTCGGTATCAATCCCGAGTCACGATCGTCGTTAAAGGACCAATAACGATAATTACCGAGTCACGACCGTCGGCACTGGACTACTCACGATGCTTACCGAGTTATGCCGGTCGCTACTGGACCAATCACGACAATTACCGACTCATACCGACCGGACTCGAACAATCACGATAGTTACCGAGTCGTTCAGGTAGGTACATGATCAATCACGATAATTACAAAGTCATGCCGGTCGTTACTGGACCAATCGCGATAATTACCGAGTCACGACCGTCAGGCCGGTCGGTAATGGGCCAGTCACGATAAGTACCGACTCATACCGACCGGCACTCGACCAATCAAGATAATTACCGAGTCACGACCGTCGGTACAGGACCAATAACCGAGTCATGTTGACAATGGAAAATTCGCAGCAGTGTCCTTCAATGGTACTATTTATAGCTGTAATCACCAACACCACTAGAGACAGCATTTAAATAACAGGATTATGTAAAGCAAATCCTCCCACAGTGACGTAGCGACAGTCAGCATGTTCAATGAGGAATTAAATCGTAGCTAGTTATTTCCTTTTGCAAATCTATTTATAGTGATCCGGTCCTATGCTGTATTTTAGCGTTTATATTTTACTGAGAAACACAAAAAAACGAGTTGCGAACAGAGTAGACCCAGATCAGACTGCACATATGTGCAGTCTGATCTGAGTCTACACTGTTTGCAATACAATTAGTAATTGTGAAAGTATGAATCTGGCAAATAATGCATCCCGGATCAGATTGTACATTTATATAGGAGGACCTGGATCAACACTAGTGGAAATCCCTATATTGACTCCTTTTCACAATCAATCATGCTACATTCGCTCTTTTTACAAGCAATAAGGCACTAAACTACACAATTTGAACCGGATTTCTATAAATAAATTCAACGGGAGATAACTAACTGCGATCCCTCATTGTACTGTAAGTTAGCACTAGCAATAACATATGTTCGAAATTACAAAACACTGAGATATGTCTCGGAGTGCGCATGCACCTGACATACATTGGAATCACCCTCAATCGAACACCATGGAGACTCACACGGCGTCTGGATTAGATATGCTTGCTACGGTATATCATGTTGATGTTCCGTTGTGACGTCATTCATGGCCTGGAGGCCGTTTCACTAAACTTCTTAAGACTAAAATGTTCGTAAGTGCAAACTTATGATTGTCTGTAAATTTCACATTAACTATGTTTTCTTGCAAACAATTATTGGATTTACATTTATTATGCAGCCTATGCTCAATAAATGTAAATCCATCAATTGAAATTTCCAGACGATTCCAAATTTGCACTTACGAACATTTTAGTCGTAATAAGTTTAGTGAAACGGGCCCCGGTGTTTATTCTTAGTCTGAGAGCCATGTCGACTTGTAGACAGTACATGCAGTACTTAAATAGTTGTCACGTGGCGCCACTATACCAAATCCTACTCTCGGTAGCCGTGTCCCAGCATGGCGCCGTATTTTATGAACAGACATATAAAACACAGCATGCACATTTTAGACAAGTCATGTGATTTTATATCTCATGATAAATATTTACAAAATTACTATATTTCCCTAAATTACGTCGAAAGTTAATGAAATGCAGAGCAAATGCGGAATTGAATTTCGCATTTGCCATGAACATTAAAACTGAAAATATCACAGTTTCTGTAAACAGTTTTCATGAAAACTCGCACATCGCATGGCCTGTCTCAGTTGTCAGTGCCACCAATTCCTAAACTGGGTGTTTGATCATGATGTCAATCTTTTTTCTGTTATGTCGGAGCAAACATAGAAGAGCCGTTACGTAACCGATATATCGGAATTGCTATTAGGTACCCATTAATCATCGAGGAAATGTCGGACCTGGGTCGATGGCGGGTCGGTCACTGTACTGTACATCCCGATATACACTACACTGACGTCCGCGCAAATCTTGCCAAGATTGTCAAATTATTTATTTTAAAAATACTTGGATATTGCATGTGCTTGGAATCAAGCGCTGCAGCTCAGGTTCAGACAATCAAATTGCTTGATTGCGAGTTGGTATTGCCAATAAATGCTCAGAAACCTATTTTCTGGGCAATATTAACGCAGCCGGTTGTGTATGTGTATAATGGACATTTGTGACTGTGACTGGAGAAATGGGGCTTATCGAATTTGTGACCAGTGTAGTTCCTGATCGAATAAAACACTCTTTATCATGGTAGCGATCTATATTGCGTGTTAGCAGCATGACGTGTGCAGTGTTTCATATATGGAAGTGTGAACAGTGCAGATCCTGATTAGACCGTGTGGATACACGGGCTGATCTGGATCTACACTAGTCGCAAAACCCATAAGCCCCATTCTCCAGTCGCAGCCACATATCGATGGTCTAGTAACATAAGGTCGTAAATGCTATGCTAAAGCATAGCACTTACGACCTTATGTTACTAGACCATCGAGATTATATGGTGTAATGAATGGGACTGTGAACGCGACTATTGGAACCCGGATCCATGTTCAATGCTTGTCCAAGACCATTACCTCTGATCTGGATCTATACTGGACCCCATTTCTCCAGGCACAGCCAGAGTTGACGGATTGGTCAGACCAGGCGAGTGACAGATAGTCTCTACTTACAGACAATAAAACATAAATGATATACGTTATGTGGGACCTACAGGTTGGCCAGCATGATATATCCTAACCATTTACCAGACAGTTAGCTATTCTCGGCGAGTTTACTATTTCATACGAGACTTGTGTTGGATTTAATCATTGTATATCGCTTTCTTACACCTATGGCAATTACACTAGATATAGAATATAGGAAGGAAATGTCATCACAGTTTAGCTATACAATGTATGTACTTGCATCCATAAATAGGTTTCTAATGGAAACATAAAGCAAACGCATTTGTCTACACGTCATATCAATATTATATACTGATGTTGTTGGACCAATGTTTCTGCTTGCAATCTAGACCAATAAAATATAGGGTTAGATAGCATTACGATGTCTTAAGATAAATTCAATCTTCTTATAATTCCAGCACAAAAATATTTACACAATTCCCTATTATTTGCCTTGGTGTCCGGTTTAGAGAGGTTCCACAGTATATCAATTTGTCAGCATCTATTTTCCTGGGGACCGTTTCACTAAACTTCGTACAACTAAAATGTTCGTCAGTGCAAAATTATGATTTTCACATTAACAATGTTGTCTTGTAAACAATTATTGGATTTACATTTATTGAGCATAGGCTGCATTCAGCCTATGCTCAATAAATGTAAATTCATCAATTGAAATTTCCAGACGATCCTAATTTTGCTCTTACAAACTTTTAGTCGTACGAAGTTTATTGAAAAAGGCACCATGTTGACTGTTATGACTCTTTCTTGTGTATTATAATTTGCATATGTATTTACTGGTACCCTGCTAATCCACCCATTAACCACTCTGTAAAGTACGATCGCTCGCTACACACAATTAGTCTATCCGTTTCTTACGGAGCCTCGCAGGGGACATGGATTTTTTTATGAATTCGTTCCCACGAAATAACAATTCGTTCCCTCAATTTAACAATTCGTTCCCTCGAATTAACAATTCGTTCCCACGATATAACTATTCGTTCCCACGAATTAACAATTCGTTCCCGTGAGAACGAATTGTTATTTCGTTGGAACGAATTGTTAAATTGAGGGAACGAATTGTTAATTCGTGGGAACGAATTATTGATTCGTGGGAACGAATTATTAAATTGAGGGAACGAATTAAGAAAACAAAATAATTCCGTAGTTTCTAGACCGCGTACAGGCGAAAAGTAAGAACTATTTATTTTTCGTATGGAGGGTAGAAACTAACGAATTTTTGCCCGAGCACCCGCACAGGCTGGTCATGGCCTAAGGTGATTGCCATCCAGGTACATTCCATTAGTAAACGTTCGTAATATAATTATACCGACTGAATGTGAAATAGGGTCAATAACGTCAACTGCCGTGGGGCCTTAAAAACTCTCAGCCGGCAGCCAAAACATGGTACAGTCAACAGCAAAGTACTGCCTTAACATCCAATGTGATGGTCATCCTACCATATACCGACTGAATGCCGAAAATAGATATATTCCGACGGGTATCCGGAATGGCGGGGTGGGGGTATGATGCGAGGACGGTCATTCCGACGATTGGGGCACATCTGAGGCCCGTTTCACTAAACTTCGTACGACTAAAATGTTCGTAAGTGCAAATTTAGGATCGTCTGGAAATCTCAATTGATGGATTTACATTTATTGAGCATAGGCTGCATTTGCAGCCGATGCTCAATAAATGTAAATCCAATCATTGTTTACAAGAAAACATTGTTAATGTGAAATTTACAGACAATCATAATTTTGCACTTACGAACATTTTAGTCGTACGAAGTTTAGTGAAACGGGCCCCTGATGTCTACTTGTCATGGGTTGTCTTCCTTCTGATGATTTTCGTTGCCGTATCTTGCCTCTGTCTACTGTGCCCGGGTTTGGTTGCGTGTTGTCCGATGGTGTCTCATCTGGCATTTGTTCAAGATATTTGGTGAATACATCAACAAGTAAAGCTAAATTGTACAAACTGTATTAAAAGCTCACTTCATGCATACACGAGTGTATATTGTTACATGACTGCCGTTGTTCGACACCGCTCACAGCCGTGTTCAAACATACAGCGCGTTCTGTTTGACGATGGCTGTAGACAATGCCCATTTCGGGGCCAGGCCAACACCTACGTAATGCATGTGTCAAATGACGTTACTAGAACGCGCCATTACGTCACCAGATTAGTTCACAACGGTCGCACTGAAATTGGTGCGGCTGCATCACGCGACGTGTACTGCGGCCCCGGAATATGTATTTGTAAATCATCTGTTTGAATGAAACGGGTTATCAAAGTAGCGATGTAGCGTAACTGCATATACATGTATGCTCAAATTACACGATATTTCCGAGGAAATGTAACAATAACGTTCGTCCATGTCCAGTCGTGGGTAAACGTTTGCCGTGGCACTCGGGAACTGTTTGAACCCGCGGCCTACGGCCTTGGGGTTCAAACAGTTCCCTCGTGCCACGGCAAACGTTTACCCACGGCTGGAAATGGTCGAACATTACATTTCCATACTGCACTGCTGCTATACTTGTATATATGTTGCTGCACATGTTTTCTGTAATCTCCTAATGAATACTAATGAATATAAATACACATAAAGAAGACTACCCAAGACCACCAATGACCTCCCAGGACTTGTGCCAGGACTTGCGATTTACAAACGTAGTTGGTCGTATTTTGTAAGTTGTCTGAATCTCTAAGAGTGACTGGGGCATCAATATAACGCTCTGAATGTTGCTATCAACGCGGCGTACAGGCGACTCATGAACGAACGGACGAAATGCCACCAACAAGGCTCCATTACAAACTGTACACGTCACGATCAGCACTATCGGGGATATTTATGCCACATCCTGACCAATCCCTGTCCGGGTTTATTAGTGATTTATTGTGGTTCTTCATAAGTACTGTAATGGGGATAATGGCAAACATGACGTATAATGGCGAAGAAATATTAAATTCAACAAAAAGGCCATTCATTCCTTATACTTCCAGCATTTGCAATAAATTCATTACTGGGAAATACATTTTGGACAGAGACTTGCTACGGGCCAATCAAATGTTACAGAATTGTGTAAATAGTTTTGTGCTGGAATTATTGACAAACATGACGTATAATGGCGAAGAAATATGTGGCCGTGACTTGTGATATTGGGCTTATGTATATTTTGCGACCAGTGTACAGTCTCATCTGGATCTTCCCTGTTCGAAATTCCATCAATGAAACACTCGCCATACTTACGATCGTAAACAGGCTACTCGATCAGGAGCTACACTGGTCACAAATCCAATTTCCCCAGTTACAGCTAAAATGGACCCCGATGATGAAAGCTACATGATTTCAGGGCTCCAGATAAGGAATTAGTGATTGAGTATTGTCACTCCATCATTTCTGAAGCAATTGGGTATTTCAAAATTTTAATAGGGTAAAATAAAATCACACTACTGTTTACACATCAACAGACAGTAATTATTGAACAGTTTGCTTAGAAATGAAAACATGTATCGGCAGTTCATTAGACTTGTCTCCTTGGAGATAATTCTAATGAAATACCAAGATGTGTTTTCATGGAAAATAAGAAAAATATGCTATATTTGTGGTCTGTTTATTGCTTTCTGCAGCATGATAAAGGTACCACACAATTTGTATTGCTTTTTGATACTCACTACTTCCGATTTCAATTGGGTTTTTGGCAATTTTAATTGGGTATTTAAGCAAATACGCAGCTTATCTGGAGATCCAGGATTTGCAAAATCGCTCTGCATTTAACCATATTCGCAATGCGATCTTTTACATATTTGGCTGAACATACTGTTTACACATTTGAACATTCAGTGAATGGCGAACATCGTAGACATAGATTAACCTACGTGAATGCGCATACTGGTCTATGGCTACGTTGGACGCAAAAGGAGCACACGTACTTTTTACCAACCGGTGACCCATTAATAGACTTAACAATCTTAGGATTTTGTAAAATCCCATTACCGAGACTTCCATGAGATGTGGAACACCTAAATAAGGAATGATCTACAGGCGCGGATCCAGGATTTCGGGTTAGGGGGGGGGGGGGGGGGGGCGGGTGGGGCGTAACGATTTTGCAATAATTGACTATATTTTCGAACGAGCTAAGCTCGTTCGATAATAATTATGGTCAAGTATTGCAAAATGAGTCGACCGAGCGGAGCGGATGCATGGAATGCATGGCACTTGACATGAAACGTGCCTTGTAACTTGTAAAAAATCTTTACTCGGCGAATTTTAGGGGGGGGGGGGGGGGGGGGGGGGGGGCGCGCGCCGGGTCCGCCCCCCCGCCTGAATCCTCCCATGATCTACTAAGTAGTGTCTGTTCCATCTTCCGCCAACTTATTTTCGGCTATTAGCGGTAGATGTAAGCTGTGTTTGTATGTGTTTGACATTTCACGGTCATGTCTCGAACTGTTCTGCGATTAGTAGTGATACTCCCGGATAGTTGCTGAAAATATGTCGCTCGCAGTGCATTAAATCAAAGGACTGAACGTCCTGAAATTCTTCGCAGTATGTGTTTATGGATGACACATAGATTAATAATTAATCTAGAGTGGAAAGCATTTCGCGAAAACTAAGCGCGGACATTTCACAACAACAACAACAACAACAACAACGAGTTTAACATAGATTTTTGGAAAACCGCAAGCTTGCATTTGTGCACCGAACCATGGTTTTGCGATTAATCGGGTATGGCGCTTAATCGTCACACCCTTGGACTACGGTAACATTTGCAATAACATCAATTTAACAAACAAAACAGTTATCACACCGAAAAGTCGATCAACCTAAGTTTTTTTTCTTTCTTATGTTTAAGGTGGGAATTGGCTCGAAGACCTTCCAATCCCGTGCATTTGAGCCCATACATTATCAGGTCAATGGCCGTTAACCCATTTGTTTCCGAATTTACTAATATATGTGATACAGTCGAAATATGTGCATTAAATGAAGGAGACGATGGTGTGGTTAGATTATCCTAGTTAGTTCATTCTACTATTGCACAATGCCAAACTGTCAGACCGTGACAAGGGCTGAGTGTGAGTGCATATGATATATCGATGGTCTAGTAACATAAAGTCGTAACTGCTATGCTTCAGCATAGCAGTTACGACCTTATGTTACTAGACCATCGTTACAGTGTTATATTACCTGCTGATGGGTTGGACAAGGCAAGACAGGCCAAGCAGAGAGGGATCCGCGTGATATGGGCAAATCCATCGCACACAGAGAAGGAGCAACACCGCAGGCTGAGCCGGAGCCGAAGCACCGGCACACCCACAGCAGACAGACCGGGACACCGCAGCCAGTGACAATCAGAGGCCCCGCACCGCAACAGTCACCCGCAGCGACAAGGGGCAAGGCAAGCCATACCCAGCGCAGCCACACACAAGGCTGCTACTGGCAACCCCTAGGCAGCTCATTCCGCCGCAGATCCCAAGGCGCATATAGCATGACATTGCCTAGTATTCAAGACAGAGTAAACGACCCGATGTCGGGTGCACAAAGGCCTAGGCCCCTCCCACTGAGTGGGTGGTAGACACAAGCGAGACATTGTCCCCGAGGAGGGGGGACTAAGTGTTTTGGTTCTGTTCTTCTCTGTGTTGTGTCGTAGGCGTCTGGCCACACCGCGAGGACCGCATCTGGTTTGTGATTCAGTGAACTGTCTGCATGAAAATCACAGATGCCCTTATCTGGATTGTGTATGTATCTGTTGTGGGTGCGTGCCTATCTACGTGTGTCTGTCAGGGCTATGTCCATATTGAATTGGCTCATCTACTGCCATAAAAGCGAAATAGCTGGTCCCCATATGGCCAGCTTGTGATGATTAACTATATGGACAATATGTTGAGACCACTATACCCGGCTCGACCACTAACTGCACAGAAACAGTTCGGCGCTTGGAGGTATATGGACGCATACAGTGTTCTCCCGTTCTTGTACTTCTGTCTTCTGCTGTAGTGGCTCTATGAAGCTAAGTTGCTAACGCGTAACAACGAGCGTCTGAACTCATACTTATTTATTAATGCAAGAGCCTCGTGTAAGACAATGTGCTCATGCTCATGTGAACTTAAATTAACAATACTATGTGACAAAGTACTAAGTTATTCAGCGTGACGGGAACTATCTGTGTACCCGAGTCGACAATAGGTCACTAGCGGTTACTGACAATATGAATGGGTCTGTCGGCTGACAAGTTAGTTACTGACTGGTAAATGTAAATGCTTTGATTTAACGACGGCACTGGCTCGTTGAACTTGCATGTCGGGACCGACTATTTAAGTCCCCATCCGATCGGCCATTCGCAGCGGGTGGGGGTGGGAATCGAACCCGGGGTCTCCCGATCTGCAGTCCGACGCTCTACAAACTGAGCTTGCGGCAATGCGGAATGTTGCGGCATAGTTTCTTATTGTTGGTGTGAGTACGTGACGGCACTTCAGTGGCTATTTCGTCTCCTCAGAGTTACCTATCGTTGTTATGTATACTTAGACACAGCAGCCATAAGGAAAAGACGGTGTCCTTCATGGTCTATTGTATGCTAGCTGGTCGGTCAATATTGTACAGCGATACATCTCTAAATTTGAGATCCTCAGGCTCCATGTGTCCTGTTTTATCCCGTCAACACTGTGCGTATGTGCTGTGAAACACGGTGCCGTGAAACATTTTTGATATCCAGTCAATACTATTTTTGCATTTTACAGCCATTTGTAGGTGTTGACGGGATAAATAGAATAGTAGGTTAGTGCCGTGAATGGGAAAACAAATCTGGCGCGGCACGGAAACGGGATGTGCTCGGCAGAGCCTCGCCCATCCCGTTTCCTGAGCCTTGCCAGATATTTTTCCCATTCACGACACTAACCTACTATTCTCTATGTATTTTCCTTATTTCTGAACCAAAGTATATGTTGTGACCACTCATGAGTGGTCACAACATATACTTCTGATGAGAAATAAAGAAATTCTTGAGCCTTGCCGGATATTTTTTCCCATTCACGGCACTAACCTACTATTCTCTATTAGTACGCACCATTGTAGTTCAAATATCAAAAGTACGGAACCACAGAGGGGACATGGACTTTTTTTTATTAATTCGTTCCCACGAAATAACAATTCGTTCCCTCAATTTAACAATTCGTTCCCTCGAATTAACAATTCGTTCCCACGAAAAAACAATTCGTGTGAATTGTTCCCACGAATTGTTATTTCGTGGGAACGAATTGTTAAATTGAGGGAAGGAACTGTTAATTCGTGGGAACGAATTGTTAAATTGAGGGAACGAATTGTTATTTCTTGGGAACAAATTAATAAACAAAAGAAAAAACATAAACACGCAGTTGGAATTATACACAATGTGATATTTTGTGCGCCAGTTCTGGGGGTTAGGTATTCTATTGAACGCTAGTAGAACCGATATTGTTTCGAAATTACTTGTGTGTCACCGGCCACCAAAGAGGACCTGACGGCATGTGTCCCAGATATTTAACCCGGTTCACGCTAGTCCATATTCGCGTAATGATGGATCGTAGCTAGTTATCTCCCGTTGAATTTATTTATAGAAATCCGGTCCAAATTGTGCAGTTTAGAGCCTTATTGCTTGTAAAATACGAATGTAGCAGGATTTGTTGTGAAAAGGCGTCAATATAGTGATTTCCAATAGTATTCATACTAATCATCTTATATATCTACACAGTCAGATTTGGGTCTACATTGTTTGCCAGATTCATCGTTTCACACATATTAATGTATTGCAATCAGTGTAGACTCAGATCAGACTGCACAGATGTGCAGTCTGATCTGGGTCTTCTCTGTTCGCAAAACTTTTTTGTGTGATATTAGGTAAGAAATAAACTCTGAAATACAGCATAGGACCGGATCTCTATTAATAGATTTACAAAGGGAAACAACTAGCTACGATCCCTCATTATACCTTCTTTCTGCTTAGCACGGAATGTACACATTGACTCAATGATGAACAGCCCAGACGCTGAATAGACTGAGCGGATTCGCAGGCTGATCCGCATCTAGACTGTACGGAATATGGTAGTACGTACATGTAGTGTTACCCGAGGATTAATCAAAGTACTGAAATAACTGTATCGCCAGAAACAAAAAAGTAGGAAAGTGTGCCTGCCCCACACTGATGATACCCCCATTGTGGCAGACTTTATAACAATTTTGATCTGGTGCGTGGTACATTAATTTCACCCATCGTAGACATACATATTATACATATTATCCAAATTGGAGCATAGAGAAAGACACATTTACCATCAAAATAGGTATTACGAAATGTGAATTATAACCGTTTATAAAAGTTCAGTTTTTTACAACATAATAAGTACATGAGTTCCGGCGTATAAACATGTCCGACAGTCATAGTTAATGCTTCTAAAATAGATAAATAAAATGGTGATACCTAAAAATAGTAACATACAGCAGATGCTGACCATACAGTACAAATGGGGAAGATTAGGCCAGATAAAATGCACAGTTAGCGCGTAAAACTTTTAAAAATGAGCACTATAGAAATGAATGGCCTTTTTGTGGAATTTATCGGGGTATGAACTTGGAAAAGTCGCGGGAATACTGGACGAAGGCCGGAAGGCCTCGTCCAGTATTCCCGCGACTTTTCCAAGTTTATATCCCCGATATTTCAGCATTTGAAATAAATTCATCAAGAAAATGTGTTTATTTTCCGTTTTCTTAAGAATGTTTATTAACTAGACTTGCTACGGGCCAATCAAATGTTAGTGAATTGTGTAAATATTTTTGTGCTGGAATTATACAGCAGTACACAATATTTTTTAATATTACGTGAAAATGACATGGCTTTTGTTGAATAATGATAATGCCTGTAATGGAATATGATGCCATTCTAATACTGTAATAATTCCAGCACACAAATATTTACACAATTCCCTAACATTTGATTGGCCCGTAGCAAGTGTCTCAGTGTCCAAAATTTATATCCCAGTAAACTCCCACGCCGAACTACTTTCCATAACCGTGAGGCGCAGTTAAAATAATTCTTAAGAAAACGGAAAATAAACACATTTTCTTGATGAATTTATTTCAAATGATGGAATTATTAATCAGGGCGCCTACGTATTCCCGTGGACATGGAATGATAAATTTTGGCAACTAGTTGGGCTGTCTTTTGTAATGTATTAGCATGTAAAAAATCGATGTTGCCATTTTTTCTGACAATTTTTAACATATTTTTTTCACATTTTTGGAACATACCCCGTATTGCGTCGAAAACAGAGAAAATGCGCACGGTCGCATTATGTTCCACATGAAGCCAAGCTGGAAAACTGAATAGAGAACGCTGAATCTCTCAGAAAATCTTCATGTAACCTATATTGCATCGATTTTCTTGTTGCTTAGACTTTACAGAATACATTTATAATGGTTGCCATAATTTATCAGAGCATGTGAACGGGAATGTAGAATGATCGCACTGGCGCCTGCACTATATAAGGAATGAATGGCCTTTTTGTGGGCCATTCATTCTTATAATAAAACACTTTTCGAATTCAAAAATAAAAACAAATAAAAGAAATTCCATTTTGGAGACCTCCAATCCAAGCATGTTGCCATGGCGCCACCAAAAGCAGGGGCCCGTTTCACTAAACATCGTACGTCTAAAATGTTCGTAAATGCAAATTTAGGATCGTCTGGAAATGTCAATGATGGATATATATTTATTGAGCATATGCAGCCTATGCTCAATAAGTGTAAATCTAATAATTCTTTACAAGAAAACATTGTTAATGTGAAATTTACAGACTTACATAATTTTGCACTTACGAACATTTTAGTCGTACGAAGTTTAGTGAAACGGACCCCAGGAATGGTGCGGCGTCATTCAAGTTTTAAAACAGGCTGGAGGAAACGCTAGATACGGTGTTTTTTCAGCCCGCGACCCATGCACGTGATTGCGACCTCTTCAAGGTGTCTGGCTTCCGATAATATGCACGTCCAGCGTTTGAGAAAGTCAATGGAAAATGGCCGTTAGTGATTTCCATAGACAACCTGTCCGCCCACGTCTATGATGGAGACAATCAGTCAGGGTCCTCCAGCAGCTTATAAAATCATTTTTATACCAGATAAATTTCATTTCATTTTATCAAAAGTAACCAGAAAAACGATCAAGAATTTTAAGTTTCTAAAACATTAATTTAATGAGGATATTTCATTTCCATCAGAGTTCATCAAGTAGGATACATTTCAAAATCAGCGATCTCTGCTTCTGTAGGCGATATCACGAGTACCATTTTATTAAATATAGCACGCAGTCCCAATCGCTGCCAGACATGCTCGTTATTCGACATTTAAATCGGCGCATTTCTGAAATCATTTTGCAAATTGACGTAGAAGCGCGATTCATTAATTTTGACACATGAAATTCAGCTTTATAGTGACACTTAACCCTTGAAGTGCTGAATAACATTTTTTATCGTCTGCTGTTATTTTCCGTTTTTCTAATCAAAAACATACTTTGACAGCACTTTTGAATCATTTCCATTGGAAATGATTCCAAAGTGCTGTCAAACTATGTTTTTATGGAGAAAGAAGACAAAATAGAAACTTCAGCAGACGATAATTTTCGGTTCCCGCCTTCTAAGGGTTAAGGTGCAGCACAGAACACATCAACTACGAAGAAGGGTAGAAGAGCGCAAAAACATGCGCGCACTGTGCTGGATTTAAATAGTTTTATTCTGAATATATCATGGAATGGGTTGGAAGTTCAAAGCAAGGACTTTTATTTCGCTGTCTATTTAATCACAAAACACATAATCTGTTACACATTGTACCGTGATTTAATATAAAGAGGATCTAACATGAGTGATGACTTAATATGATGTTTATTAAAAGAGTTTAATAAGAAACGAGGCTATGCTTAATATGATAGTAACTCAAATGTTAAACCATATTTATTGCATAAGTACATCATAATTTGTTGCTGTATTAAAAAACTAACATGTTTTCTGTAGCGGGCTCATTTGCATTTATTATAGGAATGAATGGCCTTTTTGTGGAATTTATCGGGTATAAACTTGGAAAAGTCGCGGGAATACTGGACGAAGCGATACACAATTACAATTTTCGAAAAAAGAAAAAAAAATATTATTATTTTTTTTTTCTTCGAAAATTGTAATTGTTTAAGGCCTCTTCCAGTATTCCCGCGACTTTTCCAAGTTTATATCCCCGATAAATTCCACAAAAAGGCCATTCATTCCTTATAATTCCAGCATTTGAAAAGTAGTTCGGCATGGGAGTTTACTGGGATATAAATTTTGGACAGAGACTTGCTACGGGCCAATCAAATGTTAGGGAATTGTGTAAATATTTTTATGCTGGAATTATTCAACTAGTGTATTATGATTTTTATTACACCGTGTAAATTGAGATAGTTCCATGTACGTGAGATTGAATATTTCTCAATTTATAATAAAACAAGTATTTTCTTTTTGTTCGGTCAATTGACCGAACAAAAAGGCAATAATTGTATATTATTAAACTGTGAAAACCCATTTTATGCAATATAGAGTCATACTCACACATGTAAATTGAGTTTATCAAGTTATATCAAAACTACATTACGTTTCAATATACCCGTAAGGTCATACTATCGTTGATATGGCACCATCTTCACATTTACGCCAGGTTAAAGGGCATTGGCATCAGAACGTGGATGAAATGCGAGCAAAATAGTTGGTGAAAAAGCATTTCATAGTATAGTAGATATGTATCGGTTAACTGAGCATATATGACTATATATAGTGGGGCCGATATGTGTTTGAGAAGTGCACTTTTGGAAGAGTCTGCCAAATTTTGCACAGATGTTTATTAGAACAAATTAAAACTTTTCAGACGGGTGGCCAAAAAAAATATTACCAGGAATGATCTCAAATGGATAAATCCAAGATGGCCGCCATAAAAAAAAATACAAACTCTGAAATGTGCATATATGTGCATCCATGTCAGCAACTAAAGCACTCTAATTGTATATCATGACTGTAATTTGGATATGGAAGTAAATAACATGGATTTACAACAATTTACAGTGAAACAAATAGGTCAAGGTCAAGGTCAAACAGAAAAAAACGGCAATTTTATTAATTGTGTTGATCTTCTTCAATACATATGTGATTTTCTAGATATTTAAGACACTTTTTGAATCTATAGAGATATACATGTATACCAGTTTAATGCATATGCAATAAAATGTTCATGAGCTTCAGTGGTGGAGGTCATAGTGAAGGTCAAGCTAGACTGTAAATATAATCAGTTTACAAGTTTCTGTAGTATGAATACTTTTACATGACTGCAGAGCTATGTCGCCTACTGTTACATGATATAGATTTTTGTGACTTTCGATAAACTTGAATTAACCGCCAACTTCGAAGGTCGTGGTCATTTACAGAGCTCCAGTTAAGGTGCGTCATTTGGCCAATTTGTGCGTATTTTTATTTATTTCTTCATCAAAATGGCAAGGTGGGAGTTCTTTAGAATTGTCTCAATGAGACAATTCTAAAGCACTCACAACTTACCATTTTTGGAGAAGAAATAACAAAATTTCCCTCGAAGACGATCAAATTACGCGCATTAACTGGAGCTCTGGGTCAACTTAAGATGCACAATTCAACAGACTAAACCATTTTACGATGGTTTCCATATACATGCTTCTAGATGTTAGCTGCGGCTATACAATGTATGCATTGTGAATTCTTATTTTGGTTCTGAGTTTGCGCATGCACCCTTACATCCAAGACATAGTAAAGTGCAGGACAAAGCAGCCTTAGCACATTGACATCGACCAGTGCAGCCTTTCATACAGCCACATCGAATTAGCTTCCTGTAGGATGCTCTAGCAATTGGGAGGGAGCACCACAATGGTTGCCACTTTCCTGACTCGTTAGTCCACCCCCCATGTAGCAGGAGATACTTCAGGCAGTTGTGTCTCATGTGCATGACCCCAGATGTGACCGCCCTGTAGTGTTGCCCGCTTGATATGCTGTTCAAGAGAAGCCGATATTGGTGGGATATTTTGCAGTGTACGTCCCTTTGCGGTGAACAGTTGCTTTTGAACTTCATCGACACTGTTTGAATCACTGGTGCGGTCATACAGCAGGACGGTGAAACGTTCTAGCACCTGAATATCATGTTTACTGATTGCGTTTGGGCCTTCTGCTAGCACCCGGAAAGTTTCCGTAACTTCGGAAAATGAACACCAGGTTTTCCATGTCGTCATTTTCCTTATATAATGTAGCTATGATACGGTGTCGCATCCAGTATATGCATGATACATCCACATGCAGAGGGACTTCTGTGCTCCCAGAGCTGCTGATATATCATGAACAGGAATGTAGCATGATCTTTCCAATCCCATAGGGCACCCACAACTCGACAGATTTAGTTTTGGTACTGCAGCCACACTCATAGCCACTACATCAAAATCAACTGTTTGTATCATGAATGAATTGTATCCTTCAGCAACTGCATCAGTAAGGTGTACCATTAACCTTGAATCTGCTTCTTCATGGTTACAAGGCGGAAGTCTACGTAGATCTTCATGGCATTGGACACACAAGACACAGTCACCATGTGTTACAATCAATTGCTTGCTGTCGGGAACAGAGAGTGAGCGCACCTCCTCCGCTATTAGCATAAACAGCTCCGACTTGTTTACATCATCGTTGGGAAATAAGGGCCAGCTTTTTAGCAGAGGGGTGCAGCGTGATACCTTGATCCTCACACCCTTTCCCATTGATTTCCTTGTTTGTTCTTTTAGGCTGTCCTCCCTATATACATGACACATTATATCCAACCGTCGGTGGTTATCAAGCAATCGAGAGATGTATGGAAAAAATGTGTCATTCATGTAGTCGGCGAATGTCTTGCCCTTGCCATGTGGCAGGTAATGAATTACTGCTGCTCCATCCATGAGCATGACCTCAGCATTTGGAGTATGCATAACCGGCGTGATGTTATCTGCCTTTTCATCTGGACTACCACCCCGAACTTGCTACGTATAATCGGGCGAGCGTAGAACATGTGTCTTGGAGCGCCTTCTCTTGTGGGCGTTCGATTTGTCGAGTGCTGGTAGGGTCCATTATGTGTAGCTTATTCTTTGTTAATGGCTTGAAAATGGAGTATGTGTGTGTCTTGAGGCGCTTTGTAACATACTCATCAAACTGTTGTAGGCCGGCTTCTCGTAGTTTCTGCACACAGAGAATTGCTGATTCTGAAAGAATCTCCATCGTGTGTAAACGATAGAGTACTTCACCATTTTCTGCGAAGGGATTGTTGATCACTTTCTCTAATGACTTCCAATCATTAATGAACTTTGCTTGAAATGTTTTTGTTTGTTTGGTGGTCTCCATGGCGCAGTGGTTACGATGATAGTTTCTTCAAAAGTGTTAATCACACGTGTAACTTCGGGTGAAGCAATGGACCACCGCTGGGGTGCGTCTGTGTCATGTATCTTCACTATTACACCACCGTCACCCTTTATTGTTACATTGTTCTGCTCGTGAGCCTGGTCCACTGCTATGTTCGAAAACATTCGCCCAGTTTTGTTCACTGTGAAATGTCCGCTCTCAAAATCAGCATCTACTTAAGGATGTAGTTTGGATATTGTAACCATGTCCCGGATGTGGACTGGTACCCATCTTGCGTAGTGAGTGTGATTCAGAACCATGAACCATGGAGCAAATCCAGTTAAGCTTGAGTTGTATAGATAAAATTTTCCTTCTCTGATCGAGCGGGTGTACACTAACACAATGAGTTCTAGTTCAAGGACATGGTACATGAGACTGTGTATTTGATGCAGACAAATCCGATGCCCATAAATCCACATCATCTGGTGAGTATGCTGGAGGAACCGATTTGAGATATTCATTGTACTGCTTCATCATGATTGTATAGAGAACAACTGCTGTGACTTCATGGGCATAGCGAGTACGTTTGATGTGTGTAGCTGTGAGACAAGACTCTGCAACACCAGATGTGAAAATACCAGCTTCTGTAAGCGCTCCCTTGTAGAAGGTTGTCAGGCAAAGTTAAAGCAGCCTTTTCTAGGTGCAAACCCCCCATTTGCACCACATACTTGTCATCACCGCGAGTCTCGGGAAATGCCCATTGTATACGTTTAGCGATCGCATAGAGAGGTTGATCAACGGTAATGACTGGGATTTGATCAGGATTGAGATGTTTGACTTCATTGATCAAGCTCATCGCATGCTTGATCATTGCAGGAGAAATTGAGGATTCAGTGAACAGAGGGAGTATTGCAGTTTTCATGGTTTCTGGCTGGTCCTCTTGTCGGTTTGCATGAAAAGCCGCCTATGAAAAGCCAGTCCTTTGTATCATGTGTGTTATCATCTCTATTCGCTTCTGATGCGTCGGTGATCCACTCGCGTCCAACCTGTAATACATCCTGCAGTAGACTTAGCATTGCCGCACAGTCCTCCGTCTACCAACGGTATATCTGCTTTTTTCACTGTGCTGTTGTTCACTGGCTCAATTGATGTGTAGTATGCTGGAAGTTCGGGTGAATCTGTATGACCAGTAGCCGATTTCATCAAACTTGCAAAGTATACTTTTCTAGCAAAGTATACTTTGAGGGAGAAATCATTTATTTTTCCTGAAAAGCATTATTTCATATAGAACTAACGACTGCATATATTTGATGATTAAAACTATGCAGAATTATTATACTGAATTTATTACATTATCACAGCCATAATGGCTGTGATAATGTATTAAATTCAGTATAATAAAAAAATAAAAAATTATCATAAAATTGAAAATTTCTCCCTCAAAGTATATTTTGCTAGAAAAGTATGCTTTGCAATGTTGATGACATCGGCTACTGATCTGTTCATAGCCGCTCCGGTCCTTCAGTACTACCAGTATACTCGTGTTTGATGCTTTGGAACAGGGATACAGCTGTGCCATGAAGATTGTTCATTGCAGTGGTAGCGCTCGAGTTGATGTCAATGTTATAAATAGCTGCCAGGACAAACAACTGACGGTGCAAAGAAGGGACAACTACACCGATATCAGAATACCGTGCACAAACATGGCTATATAAACACTTGCGTATTTCCGTGACTAAATTGCTGGCTAAAGAAAATTACTGAACTTGATATATCAGTTTTTGACCTTGACATTGACCTTGAATATTGAACAAAGATGGTTAAAATTAATTTCATTTGACTCTTCACTCAATATGTAGTCACAGTAGGTTCCAATATTACAGTATTTTGGAAATTAGATGAAGTGATGCACAACCAAATAGAACATCCTGGCTGAAATTTGAAGTTTTTCCTACTTGACCTTGACATTCAATCATGACATTGAACTATAAATGTCGCTTAAACAATGTAATTGATTTGTGCATTTATACTACTATCGATTTATGCTCAGTTATAGGTATAAATTGCCAAATATATGCATATATATTCTAATTTAAGACGGTAAGTGATTTTTGCCGGCGGCCATCTTGGATTTATTAAAATTAGGTCCTTCCGGTGGATTTTTTTCGTGGCCACCCGTCTGATTTTTTTCGAAATTCATCACTGAACAGATATGCAAAATTTGGTAGACTCTTCCAAAAGTGCACAGATCGACCTTTTTCTGCACATATCTATCGCACTAATAGGCCTTGGGCGCGATAGGGTTGTCGGTAGCATCAGAGCGCATCGAAGAGTGCCAATGTGTTTAGACATATACACTGTATATATGTATATATGCCAGCATGATAGACTTTTCAAAGTAGTAGCTTAAGCCCACTAATTTGCATAAACAAGATGGCCGCCAGTGAAAAAGCATCGGCCACAGTATATTACATTGTGGACCCAATATTAGAAGGGACCATTTTGCGTATCTCAATTTATTTAATAGCTAATGCATTACCGAATATATAACAATATATTTAAGCCTGAACCGAGCTTATGCAAATCCAAGATGGCTGTCATTTTATTGGAATTTCATAAAATATGTAAATACATTGACAAAGACGGGCTATCAGTGTGGGTACCAACCACTAGTTCTGAAGAAATATGGCCACACGTCGTTCAGATATATCCTGAACGTTATATGTGTTTCTATGGGTGACTTGAAAAACGCTCGTTTTGCAAAATATAGCATTCATATTTCCCGCGGATGTAGTCACACGACACACTTGTTTTGACTGGATACTGCGTCATCGACTACGTCATAGGTAACATTATTAGCATTGTGAAATTCACTTGATTTTGCTAATCATACATGTACCTCGTGTGCAGTGTGTGTGGTGATTATATAGTGTGAAACTATACTTAAGGCCAAAAGAAACTTTACAGTACATAAATGGTTCGATATTTCGTGAACAAGTATGTTTCAAAAGCTGATGTAAAATGTTTTTAATGCTGAATATAATCTGCAGCTACTGCAGTAAAGTGAACACACTTCGTATTCAATATTGATATCCCCAGCATAAAACGGATCGCCTACAGGGATCACAATGCTATTGAATGAGATACATTAGCACGGGAAAGTCGAAGGGCAGTGTTGTCACCTATGGTCAATATGGCAAGACTTACACAAGCGAATCGAAACATGGCTGTCGGGATGCTACAAGCTGGTGTCCCGCAGGCTGAAGTTGTGCGTCAGTTCAATTGCAGCAGCCAAACAATAGTGAATCTTGCAAGAGGATTTCAGCAGACGGGGGATGTGGGAGATCTGCCTAGGTCTGGGCGGCTATACGGGTCACAACCCGAAGTGTTCGGTCATGTATACATTTAATGCACAGACTTGCCAGTGTATTCTCTCATCAAGTAGCACAAACATATGGCCTGATAACGATCTACATTTCTTGATAGAAGCATGATAGGTGTTTCCGTGATGAAATGTCGGATATCCGCACAGTCTGATCCGGATCTGCACTGTTCGCCATTCCATCAATCGACATGTAACACCTTCCATGCTTGTATCACATGGCGTGTCTCATAATTATATGGTTGTGACTGGCGAATGTCGCGACCAGTGTAGATACAGATCAGCCTATGCATCAGCACAGTCTGATCAGGATCTGCACTGTTCGCCATTCCACCAATCTACATGTAACACCTTCTATGCTGGTATCACATCGCGTGTCTCGTTTATGTTCTAATTACTCAATAAAATCGAATCAGAAAAACGTGCCAAACTCGAATGTTCGCTACATAACACAATTCGTGATACAGTGTTCTCACATTGTCAGTCTGGGGCTGGGCGCCAAATTTAGTAACAACTAAAAGAAGACGACCAGCTCAGCGTCATGAATATCGATCACCAAAGCAAATCAAACTGGAAAGATCGGATGCAGCGCAGAGTCTACTGCTGTTGACGGATACAAATGAAAGTGATGTGGGTGTCGTGGGCTCCAGCGCACCAGAAGTTCCATCAACTTCACATACCAAGACCATCCCAGACCAGCGACAGCTCTTTATACGTGTTGGAACCACCTGTAAACCTTCTGTACGTGATCATAAATGTCAAACAGACATTCCACCAACAACCGAAGTAATTAAATTAAGTATACAAAATAAAATATTGGAAAACAGTGCCAAATTAAATGAAAGTGTTACACCATTTGCATTACGCAAGCCTGTGGGTAAAAAACAAACCTCGGACACATCTACTGCATTTCATGACACATTCAATGTTGACAGTGTTAAGGATGATGATAAAGCCTTTACATTTTATATTGGATTAACTTACATTCAATTCATGTGTCTGTGGAATTTTTTAGGGAAATGTACAGAAAATATGAACTATTGGAATTATAATGTGTCTGATGCCAATAAGACTCCGAGTAAAAGACGAGGGCGCGAAAGATCTATGTCACCAATGAACCAATTATTCATGACCTTAATACGTCTACGTCTCGGCTTATTGCACCATGATTTAGCTTATCGGTTCAAAACCAATACACGTCAGGTTTCCACCATCATCATCACATGGACCCAGTTACTGTACAAACAATTATGTGCACTTCGCAAAGCCATGTTTGCTTCAAGAAGGAAATATAAGGTGTACAATAGATTGCACTGAAGTTCATGTCCAATCGCCTGGTAACTTCGAGGCTCAAGGAAATCAGTACTCCTCCTACAAGGGATATATATCTTACACATTTCTTGTAACTATTGCTCCAAATGGTGCTATTGTTTATGTAAGTGATGCATTTGAAGGAAGCATTAGTGACAAGGAAATTGTAAAACAGTCCGATTTTTTAGATTTCCTTGAGCCAGGTGATGTCATTATGGCGGACCAAGGGTTTTTAATTGATGATCTCCTGAATGAGCGTCAAGTGAAAATGATTAGGCCACCATTTCTTGGTACGAGACACAGATTTACTCCACAAGAGAAAGCTGCGACAATGCATTGCTAAACATAGAATTCAAGTTGAGCGTTCCATTGAAAGAATGAAAAGTTCAAAATCCTCCAAAGAATCATTCCACAATCCTTGCAGCCAATATTCACTCAATGTGTTTTCGTAATTTCTTGTTTGGTAAATTTTCAAGCACTCTTGTGGAGTAATGGAGAGAGGAAAATGGTAAAACACAGATGCATATAATTTGATGTATATTATGTATCTTTGAAATAAATATTATTGGTAAACATTAATCCATAAAATTGTGAGGATATGCTACACATTTTCGCTGGGTATGATCTATGTCTGTATAGCTACAAGGAACAGTTGTATGGTGTACGAACGGGGTCAAAACTGAGTTTACAGGTGCAGCTATAAAAATATACAGGTGTACCTGTAAATATACAGGTGCGGCTGTAAAAAATACAGCTGCACCTGTAAATATACAGCTGCACCTGTAAAAAAATACAGCTGCACCTGTAAGAAATACAGCTGCACCTGTACAAAATACAGCTGCACCTGTATTTTGTATAGCTGCAGCTGAAAATGTATAGTTGCACCTGTAAATAATACAGCTGCACCTGTAGTTTTATAGCTGCACCTATAAAATGTACAGCTGCAGCTGTAAATGTATACTAGGTGCACCTGTAAAAAATACAGCTGCACCTGTATTTTTGTAGCTGCACCTGTATTTTTGTAGCTGCACCTGTATTTTTGTAGCTGCACCTGTAAAATGTACAGCTGCAGCTGTATATGTATAGCTGCACCTGTAAAAAATACAGATGCACCTGTATTTGTATAGCTGCACCTGTAAAAAGTATAGCTGCACCTGTAAAAAGTATAGCTGCACCTGTAAAAAATGCAGCTGCACCTGTAAAAATACAGCTGCTCCCGTATGTATACATCTGATTGGAGCGGAAGTAGGTGTATATATAAGATTCCGGCACCTCGTGTTAATTTATGGCACGCGGTGTTTTTATAAACTTGAATGTATAAGGTTTCCAAAAAAATGCGGGTGCCATTTTTTTAAACCAAGTTCAAGGTCATTTCAAGGTCATTGAACTTTATGCTTGACGGAAGTCGAAAACTGCCAATATATGAGCCAATAGGTCCTTAACTTGGAAATTGGTGAACTTGTTCAAAAACATTTCTTTCTGATGGATATATTAAAGAATTTACGTAAACTACACTAATATTCGGTATATAATTATCATATTTTCAAGATGGCCGCCAGAAATCGGGTATTTATGAGATTTTAGTTGACTTGCTACATATTTGTGTAATGCTAAGCGCCTTCACCTATATTCAAAGGTTAATTATTTCAACTGGAATAATGTTGCAGTTAACATACTCCATTGTCAGAAAACTCAAAATGGCCGCCAAGTAAATGGCAAATCCATAGTAATTTACTTTCATGAACATAGACAATTTTGACACCCACACAAGTAGGGCAGACACAGTCTGGACGTCTATTCTCAACACAGACGACAGTCGCAGAATATACTACACCTACAGAGCTTCAGAATATCCATCTTGAAAATATGACCGCCAGATATGTGAGTTGAAAATCGAATCTTCCGAAAATGTTTAGTGTGTCTATTAGTCGGTTCTTCTGTGTAATTTATACCAGTTTAGGTCATATGTATACACGACATATTGGTGTATAATTCAGGGTACACGGGCTCCAAACTATTCGTTACAAAACGTGATATTTTGTATTCGTGATTTGATTGGACAGGACCAATATTGGCTCACCCAGCTGACCAATCAATCGAACAGTTGCCGATCACGTGATCTTGATAAGCGCACATCAGCTTCATTTGCAAGAAAATACAACCATTAGATACAGGTAATTTGTTTTGCAAAAGTACATTGGAGTATAAATACCGCCGAGAATATACGCTACAAAACTGTTATTTAACAATATACGAGTGGGGATTATCTCTGCAGTATATTTATACTGTACCGAGAGAAAAGTGGAGCCATTACGGCCCTTAGATGCCAGATGTTTTGGGGAAAAAACATCAACATTATTTTAAGTAATGTTGGCTTATCTTTAGCGTTTTTACGTTTTTTACGGCGCTACAGTGGGGGATATACAATATCCATTCAACACTGAAACTACCATTTGCTGATATGGTGACAGGTTCCCTTACCACACCAACTGAACATCACTTGGCCCAATATATATAACGGAATCTACTTATTTTGCTAAAATATACCAGCATATAGAGAAATGATTAGCACATTAGAATGTTTTATAAACTTGTGGCTAGTTCATTTACATTTGACTACCATAAGTATTGCTATGATCAGATATTAATGATAGCTAAATATAACTGGGAGAATTTGGTTGGGGAGGAAATCAACACTTATCTCTTTTCCCTGAGATTCCGTAACTACTAAAATGTGGACATATATTGAACGCTGATTTGATCGGCTAATAACATCATGCTCTGCATGATTTTTCATATTCTATTTCGCTTCGCTCAGACGAATATAAAACATTTATGACGTAACAAACAAGATACGGAGCCTCGCAGGGGACATGGAATTTTTTATTAATTCGTTCCCACGAAATAATAATTCGTTCCCTCGAATTCGCTAATTTGCATGCCTTACTAACCTAACAAGGGTTAATATGAGAAAAAATCGTCTCACCATCTTATTAAATGTATTTAATGTGCGACCAGAACAGCACCAGACCAAAGTGCAAATGGCTGGGGGCAAACATTCATTTAACAGCGAAAGACATGCTTAGATCTATTCGGTCGTCACGAGAGTTTTAGCTGACCAGGACATACACCAGCTGCACGTTTTCCGCTGTCTGTGTTTCTCTAAAACGCCACACGGCAGACAACGGCATGGATTGGAGGAATACGGTTTCTTATTCTCGCACTATAATCACATATAATCCTTTGGAAATACACACTACTGCTTTTCAGATGAAATGCGTGTACATCGAAGCAGTAATGTGTATTTCCAATGCATGTGCATCGAATAACACTCTCGGACTGTTCGTGCGCAACGAGGCGAGTCCGAGACTGAAATTCAGATATAGCAGCATACGCGTGGATACAGTAGAAAAATGGCCACGTTAAAAAGGAAGTATCATTATTACATGGTCATTATCATTATTTACGATTACCTTATGGTCTTAACAGATCACAACTCATGTGTCAATATAAAAGTGATCAGTGTCTTGATGGTCCAAATTGCGTTTCACTTGATGAACTTGTCATATTATGACGTGACAAAGCCAGAGACACTGCATTATGGTGTGCCACAAAGGCAATCCAATGGCTAATGCTTCCAAACCATTGATTCTCGCAGAAAACTAATATGCTCTGATTGAACATGAATAATGAGGTATGTTATTTGGCCGGAAATGGTTTCGGTATGTGTACGGACTGACAGTTCAAGTGGAGTAAGATCACTTGCCTCTCATATCCATTAAATAAATACTCTATCCATGTCGTCACAGACTAGGTGATATTTTTCTGCTGCTGAAGCATTATGGAATGGCAATGAAACATACTAGTTACTGATATGCTATCCCACGACTCAGTAACATACATACATTCTAACTTTATTAAGGGTATGAATTCACAGGTACATGTAGTATTCGCGAACTTACCTGTCAGTGATCACGCGTTGCAAGAAATTGCAAACTTGACTGAGTAAGATGCACAATTTATTCTGCTAGACAAACAAGTCTAAAGGGATAAATCAATTTCAGAACACAATGTCCACAGAAGAAAGTGGCGTTATGGGATTACAGAGATAATATGCAAGGATCTAAACAAATAATTCTGACTCCTCTTGAGTACAAAAGGTTGCAAGCCGTGCCCAATGGCCATCTCGGCATTCAGACATGTCTTAAACGAGCGCAATATATTATGTTAAAATGGTAGGAAGATGTTCAATTGAAGATAGAAACGGAAATGCCAAAGAAACTCTGATATCACACTATGTACCCGGCCACCCATGACAAAGTGTTGCTACAAACATGTCCACATGGAATGAAAGGCAATTGCTGGTAACACAGCATGAAATCAGAAATGTCCATTGGACGGTTGAAAGAGACTTACAGTTATCATAGTGTACCAAGTACTCATGTGTCAGATGAAGTCTACAATTTACCTACCAGAAATTTGCTGATTTTGCAAAAGAATGGAGTTTCCTTAATGTCACGTACTCTATGTAGCCAAGGTCCAGTGGGTTAGCTGAGCGAACAGTTGAAACACAGTTTCGTAAAAACAAAAGGTGTATGTACAATACCTATATTTCGGTATACTGGAATATAGAAACTCCCATAACCGGCACGGAATGGTCACCTGCACAGTTATTGATGGGACAGCGGCTTCTATTAAGTTTACTGACCACTTATTAGCAGGTATTTCCAATACATGTTTCGATTTGTGACAAGATCAGATCCAGTCATCAACATCACCAGAGCCAGAAACGCTATGATAAAAGCATAGTAGCTTTACAATTAAAAGAGCTAAACATTGGCGACCAAGTTGGACTCCATAAAGACAGCAAACTAAAATAGTGTCTGGTACCACAGTACTAGTTAGCAATAATCTCAACAGTTTGTGTTCATTGTATTATGAGTATAAGGAGAAGAAACATACAAAATATCACAACTGCATTAAACATGTATAATAAATATTAGATTGTCAAGTCTAAATGGCGGCCATTTTAAAAATAATATGGCCGCCATTTTAAAATTTACTGAAATAATTATCCAATATTTCGTATCCATAATAAATAATAATTAAAAACACCACATATAAAGTTGACGTTGAATATGAATTAATTTCAATAGCGGCCATTCTGAAATTCAAAATGGCGGCCATTCGGCTCTTAAAAAAATAGAACCAACTTCAGTTTTGTTATATGTTGTATATATATATATTTTCAAGCAGACACACACGTTCCAATCACAATATAATTTAAAATAAAATAACTACAGCCACAGAAATACTAGAATGTGTAACAAATCTTTGATGTGGCTATGTACATAACACACTTAGTTTCGGTGGCCATTTTGAATATGAAGATTACTCGTAGCCAGGCGCGGATACAGAAATAATTGCAGGGGGGGGGGGGGGTCTGTAATTAAAATTCGGCGTACCCGAACTCCGCGCGCGCGAAATGGTAAAGTCGGGGGGTCTGGTGGTCCTCCCCCAGGAAATGTTTAAATGCCAGATCGCCGCAGATACGATTTTCTGACACCTAGGCCACGAAAAAAGTCATCCAACTATTCGAGTATTGTAGATTTTCGTCTTTTCTTTTTTTTTTGCCGGGAGCAGGGGGGGGGGGGGGGGGGGGGATCCGGACACCCTGGACCCCCCTGGACCCCCCTGTATCCGCGCCTGGTAGCACAATACCAGTTAGAAATAATCTCGGCTGACTGTGTTCAAAGAAATACGAGTATAGCCAAAAGGAAAATACAAAATCTTACCACGACATTCAAAACTATAAAATAAATACTGAATTTCCTAATTTGAAATGGCGGCTATTTTGAAAACCAAAATGGCTGGTATCTCAAAAATCTATTGAACTCATTCTGCCAATATTTCTTGTCCATAATAATGTGTTTTCCGCTGCAAAAACACCACACATAATGACTTTGACCTCGAAATGTCAATGGTGGCCATTTTGAATTTCAAGATGGCGACCATATGGCTTATAGAAGAAAATGGAACCAACCCCAATTGTGTTGTATGTGGTCTATAGATGAAAAAAAACCACCTTGGTTTAAACAATGTAGCAAAAAATTAAGCAAAAATAACGACATAACAATATACACTAATGGGTCATATAATAAAATAATTATTGTCTTTTTATGACTTTCCTCAGCTCCGTAAATCTCATGTACACCTCATCAAAAGACAATGATTATATAATATTGTGAGTTCAGCAAATCTGTTAGGGTAACCAGGGTTAACCCTTACACCGCTATCTTACTTTTTGTGTCGTCTGCTGTTTATTTTCCATTTTTATCATCAAACACATTCTTTGACAGCACTTTAGAATAATTTCCATATTGTTATGTCAAACCATGTTTATATTGAGAAATAAGGCAAGGTATAAAAGCAACAGCAAACGACTATTGTTGTGAGTAGCGGTCTAAGGGTTAAGTAATTGTTTCATACCGTGTTTTAACAAACAGTCCGGGAGAAATGGGCCGTTTGGCCTTTGGACTCAGTGTATATACATACCAGTCTGCGCATCTGCGCATTCTGATTAGGGTCTGCACTGTTCGCCATTTATTATTTAGTCATTGAAACACTCGTAATGCATTTAAATAACAACACAGCTTTTGTGGTGGCTCAATGAGAGCTCTAAAAGAGCATGACCTAGACAAGACATAATGCCAAAGAGCCCCTATTTTTAGTCACATTCATTTGGCAGTTCGTACACAAAACAAACAGTTCATAATTATGGTGTGAGATATACATGTACCCACTGGTACTGCACTCCGCGCCGGCGTAAACTAGTTCACGTCGAAATGTGCGCCGGATTCCTGACTAGTTCCCATTCAGCTACATGCAGACGAAACTTCAGGAACACATGTTCGTCTAGTAACCGGCGCAAGAAATTTGCATCGGTTACTAGACAAATATGCGTTTATGGGACAGCCGAGTGACAGCTTGCCAGGAAACCGGTGCATTCTTCGACATGAAACATTTTACGCCGGTGCGGAGGGCGCACCAGAGATTCATAACTGCCTGCGTTATTCTTGCCACGATTACAAACGTTTCTGAACATTTAATGGCAATCTCCACTCACAATGAAGCAGATTGATTGACTGAGCCTGAGCTGTAGCACAGCTCAGGCTCAGCCAATCAATCTGCTTGATTACAAGGACAATATTCAAGAATTTTGAAATTCACAAATAGTTGGCAAGATTAGCACATACGGTAATGTACCGAGCGTATTGTAACAGGGTAACAGTCAGTTGGCAATGTCTACAGACTCCAAACAATAGGTTATGACGGTATTGGGAATGATACTTCCAGATGATGATACAACCTCTCGAGGATGCGAGAGGCGGGGAATCGATCCGTCTATATAGACCTTGTATGGCTTGGCACTACGATCTGACTTCACAACGACGAGCCAGCGACACGGCGGTGGCGGAAGAACTTAAAACTGTAATTTTCAAATATTATTCATATTGATAAATTGCCAACAGTGACAATATTGTGTTTATTCGGCGGAATTAGGGACTTAGGGCCTCTGTAGCGACGCATTGCAAGGATTAGCGAACGTGTATGTGAGATACTGGTGACGTTGAACTCTCTAGATTGGAGTGACACATCTAGGTAATTATTTTCGTCAATTGAATTGCGTTGGCAATCAATTCTCCCGTCTTATTAAGCAGTATGCCTGTTAATGAGTCAAGTTGAACGTCACTTGGCTAAAGTGCGTATTGGTATACGATTATTATCAATTCGCATTCTATGCACTATTAATACATACATGTACTTGCACATACTACTATTACTAATACAAAGAGTACGTTTAATATATTCAATGATGTTTATTGTATGACGAAGTATTTCAGTCATTCTCATTGGCCGAAACACGGCCACGTGGCTAGCTAAAACCGCGAGACCAGTCCGAGATGTGTTTAAACAAACATATTGTCCACCTCCTAAGAGCGCATGCGTAAATCTGACGCCGACCAAATGTTTATTACTAAATATAAAGTTTAATCAACTATTGTTTTGAAACACACAATTTATTTCTGGAGAAGTTTGTAAACATATTTTTTTTGTGGGAGGGAAATAGTGGTAAGGGTCGTATAATAAAATAATTATAGTAATTTGAGTCGGTGTACATGAGATGTACGGACCTTCGAAAAGTGATGTTCACCTCCGCCTTCGGCGTCGGTGAACATCACTTTTCTAAGGTCCGTAAATCTCATGTACACCGACTCAAAAGACAATAATTGTATATAATGTACATATTCACACATTCATAACAAAAGCAACATGTCTTACGTGCCTGTTAAGGGCTAGTTACCGCCGTTTGATACAACATGACGTAGTTACATTTTAGATTACAGGGGCTCGTTGATCTCCTTTATTTTACTGTTTCTGTTTCATATAGTTATGCTATAAAGTGGTAGCACTAAATAATATAGGAATGAATGGCATTTTTGTGGAATTTATCGGGGTATAAACTTGGAAAAGTCGCGGGAATACTGGACGAAGGCCGGAAGGCATCGTCCAGTATTCCCGCGACTTTTCCAAGTTTATATCCCCGATAAATTCAACAAAAATGCCATTCATTCCTTATAATTCCAGCATTTGAAATAAATTCATGAAGAAAATGTGTTTATTTTCCGTTTTCTTAAGAATTATTTAGCTGCGCCTGACGGTTACGGAAAGTAGTTCGGCATGGAGTTTACTGGGATATACATTTTGGACAGAGACTTGCTACGGGCCAATCAAATGTTAGGGAATTGTGTAAATATTTTTGTGCTGGAATTATCAATAGTTGAATAACAAGTTAATGTTAGAACATATTTAGAACATGTCCGTCGATATCACTACTCTCTGCTCCACGTGTTGCTGCCGACGAACATTTAAACACATTAAATCTAAAATATATTTAAATGTAAGTACTTTTTCATCAATAATAAAAAAAATGACCCTCCGCAATAGTTTATTTTATTTGAGGAAATTCCGTCAAATATTGATTTTATTGCGAAAAATGTTCCTCCGGTTACAAAGGGGCTAAAATATATTTATTTAAAAAGTAATTTTAGAATGTGTGGGCCGGTTGTCAACAACACTTGTTTTCTTAATTACATCATTTCTAAGTTATCTGGCCAGGTTTCAGAGTCAATTTTCAAACAGTTTTGACTCTCCCGGTCACTCCCCAGCTCCTTTTTACAATATGCTCAATAAAATCAATATTTGATGGAATTTCATGAAACAAAAACAATTAAGGAGGGTGAATTTTTTGTCGGCATCTTTAGATTTAGTATGTTTAGTTGCCAAAGCTTAGTCGGCAGAACAGACGGTAGCACTCCACAGAAGACGTGCCTACATACGTGTCCATGCAATGCTAACCACTGTACCAGTAGCAGATTTCATCCAAATTGCAAAGTATACTTATCTAGCAAAGTATACGTTGAGGGAGAAATTTTCAATTTTAGGATAAATTTAATAATTTTTATTATACTGAATTTATTACATTATCACAGCCATTTTGGCTGTGATAATGTAATAAATTCAGTATAATAATTCTGCATACTTTGAATCATCAAATATATGCAGTCGTTAGTTCTATATGACATAATGCATCTCGGGAAAAGTAAATGATTACTCCCTCAAAGTATACTTTTTTAGAAAAGTATACTTTGCAATTTTGATGAAATCGGCTACAGGAGTCATTCCAAAGGTAATGCAAATTTGGTTCACATTTCATTCAAACCTGATGAAAATCACATCTTTTCACTTCTCGTGCAAATACATACAACATATACATATACAACAGAACCTCTCTAATTCGGACATCACGAACACAATCATTAAGTTATGTAATGTTGATGGGTTTCACGGTAATGTATATCTTGCAATACTGGGTCTTATAATAGCAAATAATTCCAGCACAAAAATATTTACACAATTCCTTAACATTTGATTGGCCCGTAGCAAGTCTATGTCCAAAATTTATATCCCAGTAAACTCCCACGCCGAACTACTTTCCGTAACCGTGAGGCGTAGTTAAAATAATTCTTAAGAAAACGGAAGATAAACACATTTTCAATTTATTTCAAATGCTAGAATTATAAGGAATGAATGGCCTTTTTGTGGAATTTATCGGGGATTAAACTTGGAAAAGCCGCGGGAATACTGGACGAGGCCTTCCGGCCTTCGTCCAGTATTCCCGCGACTTTTCCAAGTTTATACCCCGATAAATTCCACAAAAAGGCCATTCAATCCTGTAATAACCAATAGGATAAAAATAAACAATTGGCGGTAAAAAATTACAATTTTCGAAAATTGTAATTTTTTTATGCCAATTGTTTATTTTTATCGCCAATTGCGAAAGTGATTTTTCCAAGTTTATACCCCGATAAATTCCACAAAAAGGCCATTCATTCCTATAATAACCAATAGGATAAAAATAAACAATTGGCGGTAAAAATTACAATTTTCGAAAATTGTAATATTTTATGCCAATTGTTTATTTTTATCGCCAATTGCGAAAGTGGTTTTTCCAACTTTATACCCCGATAAATTCCACAAAAAGGCCATTCATTCCTATAAACACATATACCGTGGAACCTCTCTAAACTGGACACCAAGGACACATCTGAGATCTTACTTTTGATGGGTTTCTTAGTCATTTATCTCATGTGATAATGCCTGTTCATGATCGCATAGCACACAACTATGGCTCAGAATGATCAAATGCCTGATTTACAGTAAAACCTCTCCAAACCGGGCACCATGGGGACCTCCCAGGGTGTCAGGTTTAGAGAGGTTTCAATGTACTTTGTAGCAGGGGAAATGTAAACTAAAAAGGAAACATATAACACATGTATCCAATACATGTACGCAAATCACGTTTCACTGTTTGTCTTCACACTCGATTCAAACGTGAACATACCAAAAGAATCCAACGACCCGCATATTGAACAATACGGTGCCCTGCAGGGGATGTAGAATGCTTTTTTTTTATTAATTCGTTCCCACGAAATAACAATTCGTTCTCTCAATTCAACAATTCGTTCCCACGAAATAACAATTCGTTCCCACGGGAACGAATTGTTAATTCATGGGAACTAATTGTTATATCGTGGGAACGAATTGTTAATTCGAGAGAATTAATTGTTATATTGAGGGAACGAATTGTCATTTCGTGGGAACGAATTGTTAGTTCGAGGGAACGAATTGTTATATCGTGGGAACGAATTGTTAATTCGAGGGAACGAATTGTTAAATTGTGGGAACGAATTGTTATTTCGTCGTTACGAATTAATAAAAACAAATCCATTTCCCCTGCGGCTGGAAGTGGTCATACAAAACATCACACAAGCATATAGCTTTGGAATTACTTATGTTATTGTTCATTGCGATACATGATATATGCTTGCTTCAAACTTGAAATAAAGTATGTTTACGCCTGATCCGACGTTCCGTGTTCGACACTCAAGGTTTTTGGTGGTGGCCGAGGGCAAATTTAACCCTGTCGTTTGTAGAGCCGGTTTTTGTAAACCCCAGTTTTTGTAAACTCCATGCCGTGAAAAGCCTGAGTCTATTACATTTTCTGTTACTCGGCTATAGTGTAGAAACAAGTTGGAAAAACGACAGAGTTACATTTGTCATCGGCTTGAGTATCAAACTTTGAACGTCGGGTCAGGCCCACACATACTTTATTTCAAGTTTGAATCAAGCATATCTCATTTATCGCAATATTAATATTTGGGGTTACAAACACCGGAGGGTTACAAAAACCGGCGCGTACGAATGGTTTATGTAACCACCCCCAGGTTTTTGTAAGCCCTATGCATTGAAAAGTCTATTATATTTTCTACCACGCGGCTGTAGTATAGAAAAAGGTTATAAACACGATGTTTCAAGTTTGAAGCAATCATATTTCGTGCATCGCAATATTAATATTTGGGGTTACAAACGCTGGGGGGTAACAAAAATCGGCTCTACTACGTCGGTTTCTAAAAAGAAGCTTGACTGGAGAAATGAGGGAGCTATTGGGATTTGCGACCAGATTATCTCCTTATCAAATCGGACACGGATGTGGTCTGATAATTATCCATAGTGCTTATTGGAAGCATGGCGGGTGTTTCATTAATGTAATGGCGAACAGTGCAGATCCTGATCAGACTGTGCGGACAGTCTGATCTGGATTTACACTGGTCGCAAAACCCATAAGTCCCCTCATTACTCCAGTCACATTCACGTTTATTGGAAGCAACCTTCTATTTAGACACAAATGACGTCGAACGCAAACGACTTTCAGGACAGTATTCGTACTTTCGAACTTAATTTATAACGATTACGCATCAACAACATAACGTGCATACTTTTAACAACACACTGCTTATGTACAATGTATTTAATGCGGTGCCACGAAAAATAAGCGTGGAAACAAACTCTAGTAGCCATTCACAAGGCCGCCACTGGGGGTTGCCAGTGGCGGCTTTGTGGGTGGCTACGCTGGGCATGGCTTGCCTGGCTCCTCGTCGCTGCGGGTGGCGGGAGCCTCTGGTTGTCACTGGCTGCGGTGTCCCGGTCTCATGTGGTGTAGCGGTGCTTCGGCTCCGGCTCTGCCTACGCTGTTGCTCCTTCTCTGTGGGCGATGGATTTGTCCATATCACGTGGATCCGTCTCTGCTTGGTCTGTCTTGCCTTGTCCAACGCTCTAATAGCATCAGCAGATAATATAACAATGTAACGGCGGCTGAGTCTCCATATAGCATGTGCACGCACACTCGATTTCTCCTGTCACTTCCACATATCAGTCTACGCCATTAATTCTCGTCTGGTACATGCTGTCCCAGTGTAGCTCCATCACACACATCAGGGGGTCGTTTCACTAAACTTCGTACGACTAAAATGTTCGTAAGTGCAAATTTAGGATCGTCTAGAAATTTAAATTGATGAATTTACATGTATTGAGCATAGGCTGCATATGCAGCATATACTCAATAAATGTAAATCCAATAATTGTTTACAAGAAACAATTGCTAATGTGATATTTACAGGCTATCAAAATTTTGCACTTACGAACATTTTAGTCGTACGAAGTTTAGTGAAACGACCCCCTGATGTGTGCGATGGAGCTACACTGGGACAACAAGTAACGGTCGAGAATTAATGGCGTCACCTATATCGGACTGGGGTCCGTTTCACTAAACTTCGTACGACTAAAATGTTCGTAAGTGCAAATTTAGGATCGTCTGGAAATTTCAATTGATGGATTTACATTTATTGAGCATAGGCTGCATATGCAGCCTATGCTCAATAAATGTAAATACAATACTTGCTTACAAGAAAGCTCTGTGAAATGTACAGACTATCATAATTTTGCACTTACGAATAGTACAGTAGTAGGAAGTTTAGTGAAACGGGCTGCTCATCACATTGTTCACCTGAAATTATTAGATGGAAATTTGAATATATACTATTCATACGTCATTGAAATTCATAGACTGCAGTTCTGTAGTTGCGCGTCTCTGGTGGCAGAGTGATCTGATAAACGATACTGTCTGTGTCTATGGCTATATAGACACTACAAACATAATATTGTTTTCAACAATATTAAATATTAGCAAAATTTAAGAATGGGTCTTCTTTTTATATCGTAAAATTTGGTCAAGTATTGATTTTATTGCGAAAAATGATTTCACTATGGGAATTTAACATGGGGGACGGGAGAGATGGTGCCTGTGCTTGAGGAGTCACAAAACGAAACATTTTGGAAATTGACCCTGAAATCTGGCTAGCTAGCTTGGAAATGATCTAAGAAAACAAAATTTAAATTTTGAAAATCGATCCACTATTTCTGAAATTATAAAAAAATTCCCCTTGTTAAATCCCATTGACACAATAAAATAAATACTTAACCAAATTTAACGAACTAAAAATAATGGCCATTCTTAAATGTTGATAAAATGTCATATTATCAAAAAATATTATTTTTGCATTGTGTATATAACCTTATTATTATATTGCTTTTGACCATTATATTGGATATTGCAGGTATATCTCTATGTAATATACATATTAACCCTTAGACCGCTGTCTTATTGCTTTTGACCATTATATTGGATATTGCAACGGTATATCTCTATGTAATATACCTATTAACCCTTAGACCGCTGTCTTATTGCTTTTGACCATTATATTGGATATTGCAACGGTATATCTCTATGAATATACCATTAACCCTTAGACCGCGTCCATTATTGCTTTTGACCATTATATTGGATATTGCAACGGTATACTCTATGAATATACCTATTAACCCTTAGACCGCTGTCTTATTGCTTTTGACCATTATATTGGATATTGCAACGGTATATCTCTATGTAATATACCTATTAACCCTTAGACCGCTGTCTTATTGCTTTTGACCATTATATTGGATATTGCAACGGTATATCTCTATGTAATATACCTATTAACCCTTAGACCGCTGTCTTATTGCTTTTGACCATTATATTGGATATTGCAACGGTATATCTCTATGTAATATACCTATTAACCGTTAGACCACTGTCTTATTGCTTTTGACCATTATATTGGATATTGCAACGGTATATCTCTATGTAATATACCTATTAACCCTTAGACCACTGTCTTATTGCTTTTGACCATTATATTGGATATTGCAACGGTATATCTCTATGTAATATACCTATTAACCCTTAGACCACTGTCTTATTGCTTTTGACCATTATATTGGATATTGCAACGGTATATCTCTATGTAATATACCTATTAACCCTTAGACCGCTGTCTTATTGCTTTTGACCATTATATTGGATATTGCAACGGTATATCTCTATGTAATATACCTATTAACCCTTAGACCGCTGTCTTATTGCTTTTGACCATTATATTGGATATTGCAACGGTATATCTCTATGTAATATACCTATTAACCCTTAGACCGCTGTCTTATTGCTTTTGACCATTATATTGGATATTGCAACGGTATATCTCTATGTAATATACCTATTAACCCTTAGACCGCTGTCTTATTGCTTTTGACCATTATATTGGATATTGCAACGGTATATCTCTATGTAATATACCTATTAACCCTTAGACCACTGTCTTATTGCTTTTGACCATTATATTGGATATTGCAAGGGTATATCTCTATGTAATATACCTATTAACCCTTAGACCGCTGTCTTATTTTTTTGTCGTCTGCTGTTTATTTTCTATTTTCCATTTTTATCATCAAAAACATGCTTTGACAGCACTTTAGAATAATTTACAACATGCTTTGACAGCACTTTAGAATAATTTACAACATGCTTTGACAGCACTTTAGAATAATTTACAATGGAAATGATTCTGAAGTGCTGTCAAACCATGTTTTTATTGAGAAATAAGGCAAGATATAAAAGCAACAGCAGACGACAATTGTTGTGAGTAGCGGTCTAAGGGTTAAATAAAATCGAGACTATATTCTGCCACTGATACAATATATGAACAGGTCAGTTTATGTCCTGTAATTCGAATTATACAAGTTGTAACAAGTTTATGAATACAATCATGGCTGCTATATAGAGAATAGTAGGTTAGTGTCGTGAATGGGAAAAAATATCGGCAAGGCTCAAGAATTTCTTTATTTCTCATCAGAAGTATATGTTGTGACCACTCATTTGAACCGTCTCGCCGAGACGGTTCAAATGAGTGTCACAACATATACTTTGGTTCAGAAATAAGGAAAATAGATAGAGAATAGTAGGTTAGTGCCGTGAATGGGAAAAAATATCTGGCAAGGCTCAGGAAACGGGATGGGCGAGGCTCTGCCGAGCACATCCCGTTTCCGTGCCGCGCCAGATATTTGTTCCCATTCACGGCACTAATCTACTATTCTATTTATCCCGTCAACACCTACAAATGGCTGTAAAATGCAAAAATAGTATTGACTGGATATCAAAAATGTTTCACGGCACCGTGTTTCACGGCACATACGCACTGTGTTGACGGGATATATTTATATTATATGGCTGACTATCTTGAAAATTGACTTTCTGTCTGTTTCACGAAACCTGCCGAACGTTTACACCTATATAAACAACACTATTTTATTTTGATAATATTAAATAATAGCAAGATTTAAGAATGAGCCTTCTTTTTATTTCGTGAAATTTGCTCCAATATTGATTTTATTGCGAAAACAACAATTTTTTTATAATTTCAGATCAGAAATAGTGGACTGATTTTCAAAATGCAACTTTTGTTTTCTTAGTTCGATCATTTCCAAGCTATCTAGCTAGGTTTCGGAGTCAATTTCCAAAATGTTTCGTTTTTTTACTCCTCTCCCAGCTCCCCACACCTCTTTTTTTCCCATGTTAAATTCCCATAGACAAATACATTTTTCGTGATAAAATCAATATTTGACCAAATATCACGAAATAAAAAGGCTCATTCTTAAATTTCGCTATACATGTACTTTAATATTATCGGAAACAATCTTGTGTTTGCATTGTTTATATAGCCGTAACATTCGGGCAAGTTTCGTGAAACAGACAGTAGTTTGAGACTCGGGCACAGATACCGTAACCTCTGCTGGATGCATTTAGCAGAAATAAAATAAAACTCCGGCAAATTTATTTTCGATCTGTCTTTATTGCTGTCCGCGCAAATAAAAAAAAGACGGACCCATTAACTAGGAAGGATAGTGTTTTACAGTTAATTACGTTGTACAGTGAAACCTCCCTAAACCAGACACCATGGGAGGTCCCCAGGGTGTCCGGGTTAGAGATGTTACACTGTAAATCAGGTATACGACCATTTTGATAGTTACGTGCTTTGCGATCATGAACATACGTTAACATCTGAGAGAAATGGCCAAGAAACCCATCAAAAATAAGATCACGTATGTTGTCTTGGTGTTCGGTTCAGAGAGGTTCAACTGTATAATACCCGGTGTTTCCTATGACCAGTAGAACTTCTCTAAAACAGGCACAGGGAAAACCACAGTGTGGCCAGTACACTGTAGCTCCAGTAGCCGATTTCATCAAAATTGCTTTCTAGTAAAGTATACTTTGAGGGAGTAATCATTTATTTTTCCCGAAATGCATTATGTCATATAGAAATAACCACTGCATATATTTGATGATTAAAAGTATGCAGAATTATTATACTGAATTTATTACATTATCACAGCCAAAATGGCAGTGATAATGTAATAAATTAAGTATAATAAAAATTAATAAATTTATTTTTAAATTGAAAATTTCTCCCTCAAAGTATACTTTGCTAGATAAGTATACTTGGTGAAATAGGCTACTGATCAAATAGCACGCTTGTGTAGCCTGACATCGATCGCATATTGCGACGCTTTCGCCAATATCTATTAAATTAATCATTAAATGTTCAGTGCTATATCTATGACTGATTTTACGCCTTGTTGTCATCAGTTCACGAGACGCGACGCATTTTACCGCCCACACACGCGCTCACTTTGTGTTTCACCGCCAATCACATACTAGTATAGCGATTCGAAATCACGTTCAGTTTAGGGGCGGAGCTTCGCGACTGGACTGGGTAAACAATAAGTAAGTTATAGTTCACATATTGAATTTTTAATAAGCCATCATTTCTTGCTCGCTAGCCCTCGCTGGAAATTAATTTGTTAAAGATTCAATATGTGAACTAATGTATAATTATTACTTAATTATATGATTAACTGTTCGACAGGAAATGAAAAATCAATACTCGGATGGGACATTGCATTGTACATTTGACTGAACTATAAGTCAGTTATTGCTAACATATTGGATTTTTTAGGAACTAAATGCTGCGGTCTCTAGCGCTCCCTCGCATTTAATTCCTTAACAATCCAATATGTGAACAATAACTTATACTTACTGTCTGTTCCACGTTTTGCTGCCGACGAACGTTTGTCTATTAAACACATTAAATCTAAAACATATTTAAAAGTAAGTACTTTTCCATCAATAACAAAAAAGTCACCCTCCCTAAAAAATGTTGTTTGATGAAATTCCATCAAATATTGATTTTATTGCGATTTTCCTATGGGAATTTAACATGGGGAGTCAATTTCCAAAATAAAAACGAATTTTTTGGAAATTGACCTGGCGAGATAGCTTGAAATTGATGTAATTAAGAAAACAAAAGTTAGATTTTGAAAATCGGTTCACAAATAAAAAGAATATTTTTTTCGCAATAAAATCAATATTTGATGGAATTTCATCGAATATTTTTTTTTCGGGAGGGTGAATTTTTTATTATTGTGGATCTACGCTGGTCGCAAAACACATAGTCCGAATTTCCCATTCACAGCTACATGTGAGGACTATTAAAAAATCGGAAAAATATTGACAAATACTGTAGATCTTGATGAGACAGCTCGTTACAAATGTTGTCTTTATGGTCTGTAAAGTTGAAATGGTTGAAACGAACCTGTTTGTTCAGGAAAGGGAATAATACACTTGTGTAGATGAACTCATATACATCATGTACAACGTATTTAAATATTTACACCTTCTATACATTCATAATGCAAACGCCCATTCGACATATTGCGTTTACATCCCAATACAATGCATTAGACCCACGTGACGTCGCGCGATGTTGTTGATTGGATAAAGTTCGCAACGTCGCTGTTCCAAGAATTTTGTCAACATGACGTAAAACAAGATTATTGTTAATTTTAACGGCATTGTTTTTTTTCCCAGTTTTGAAACTATCAGAAAATGTAGTGCAAATATAAGTAATAAAACCATGGACTATTGCGTTTACTGGGTGAACAATGCATTTGATCTGTTTAAAGTTTGCGAGGAGTACTTCGGATTCGACGCACTTTAACCCTTTGAACCCGAAAGCCCGCTATATAGGTTTATGCAAACAGTGCAGATCCAGATGAGCCGGCTCGTAACGAGCCGTCTCATCAGGATCTGCACTGTTTGAAAGTAATTTTCATATTTTTGAGAAAAACAAATACCCCCTTTTTATAAATGGAATAGTCTGAAAAACATTTTGCGATGATTGGATTGGTTGCAAAATTAACATATCGCCGCCCATTCAGTTACTCAGGGGTGAAAGGGTTAAACATACCAAATGTATTGACAACCCCAGTAAATGCAACAGCCCATGGCTCTTAGAAACTCCATATCGCATTTACTGTCTGTTCCACGTTTGGCTGCCGACGAACTTTTGGCTATGAAACACATTAAATCTAAAAAATATTTAAAAGTAAGTACTTTTTCATCAATAACAAAAAGTTACCCTCCCCAAAACAATTTATTTAAGGAAATTCCATCAAATATTGATTTTATTGTGAAAAAACGATTTTCCTAAGGGAATTTAAACATGGGGTGTCAATTTCCAAAAATTTGACTCCGAAATCTGGCGAGATAGCTTGAAAATGATATAACTAAGAAAACAAAAGTTAGATTTTGAAAATCGGTCTATAAATAAAAAAAAATATTAAAAAAAAAATTCGCATAAAATCAATATTTGATGGAATTTCATCAAACAACATTTTTTGGGGAGGGTGAATTTTTTGTTATTGATGAAAAAGTACTTACTTTTAAATATTCATTAGATTGAATGTGTTTAATAGTCAAAAGTTCGTCGGCAGCAAAAAGTGGAACAGACAGTAGCACGTCTCTCATCGGCGCTCAGGGTGGTATGTTTCTTTTTTCGCTCACTCAAGGCTTATTAAGTTAATTGTTTTTGTATTTTCAATTTCTAAATAATTATTATTGCCACATTACACGCTACAAGACGATATTGCATGATTTATCCGGATTTATTCCTCTAGAGGCCCAGAGAAAGAAATGTTTTTTTGGAAGCCACGACATGTCAATTAAGGCATACGTCATACTTTTGATGTCGTTTTAGGCAAATGTATTTTTTTTAATTTCTAAATAATTTATGTTGTCACATTACACGCTACAAGACCATATTGCATGATTTATCAGGATTTATTCCTCTAGAGGCCCAGAGAAATAAATGTTTTTTTTGGAACCCGGGACATGTCAATTACGGCATACGTCATATTTTTGACGTCGTTTTAGGCAAATCTTTTTTTTTTGCACGAGCGGGAAAATCACCGATTTTTAGATGTTATCGCGCATCTAAGTCAGAATTGTAATTGTGCATTTACCAAGGTGTATGATCACGTGGTTACAACAACAACAACGTCGCCGACTCCAAAGTAAGTATTATTTGATATTTTCCTTAATATGCAACGTATTTTGATGAAATATGGCGCAGTAAACGCGCCTTCATGAGCTGCATTTGGTGGTCTAGGGAGTTTGGCACAGACTTATGTCGTTTTTGCGAAGAATCGATTTCCGTGTCGGAGACACGGCAATCGATTCTTCGCAAAACCGACAGAAGATTGGGCGAAAATACAGAGACCACCAAATGCAGCTTAACAAGACGCGTTTGATGGGGCATAATTCATCAAAATCCGTTACGTAATAAGGACACTATACAATAATACGTACTTTGAATCGGTACTTGTTGTTGGTGTTAGTACCACGTGATCATACACCTTGTTTACACAATGAGTATAATACATGTATATACTTTATTCAACTATCGTTTTGATTTATCCATGTTTTAACTGATATGTTGCTGTGAGTGAAGAAATGAGGCTTATTGGTTTTGCGACCAGTGTAGATCCAGATCAGACTGTGCATCCGCACAGTCTGATCAGGATCTGCACTGTTCACCATTTCATCAATGAAACACCTGTCATGCTTCTAGTAATGAATATAGATATTATCAGGCTACATGAGTGTGCTATTTGATCCGGAGCTACACAGGTCACACCCACATATAAGGAAACGCGCTTGTTTCTTTATCGGATTTACAAACAACTGCAGGAAATAAATCCAGTATTTCAAAATGATTGGCGGATAATGTTTGCCACACATTGATCGTGAAGGCAACAATCCAGTTTCATCAGGTATAGCTCATAATTGTGCTGCCTGCTGATACGAAAGGCTCTTACTATATTTGCGACCAGCATAGACCCAGATCAGACTGCGAATGAACACTATTAAACTGTAATATACTGAAGTAGCTTTCTGCCGTCCGCAAAGCCATTGTATGCCATTAACATAAACATACTGTATGATAGTGCGAGATATCATGACGCACACTTGTAGTAATGTCGTAAAATACCTTTCCTCAGCCTTTCATATTTTCCATAATTTACTAATGATTTATATTACACGATGCCACGCTACAATGCGACATCACGTGACCCATTATGTAACTGTCATTTTCCACAGGTTCCGCATTCCGTCCGATCCATTACATTATTCAGGCAAATAATTATGTTTAGTTAGAACACTATAACGGTGGCTGTGTCTGGAAAAGCGGGCCTTATGGCTGTTATTTTTACCAGTTCAGCGTATGGTTTGCTCGTGTAATCATACAGCTCGATATTACAGGAATGAATGGCCTTTTTGTGGAATTTATCGGGGTATAAACTTGGAAAAGTCGCGGGAATACTGGACGAAGGCCGGAAGGCATCGTCCAGTATTCCCGCGACTTTTCCAAGTTTATATCCCCGATAAATTCCACAAAAAGGCCATTCATTCCTTATAATTCCAACATTTGAAATAAATTCATCAAGAAAATGTGTTTATTTTCCGTTTTCTTAAGAAGTATTTCAACTGCGCCTGACGGTTACGGAAAGTAGTTCGGCATGGAGTTTACTGGGATATAAATTCTGGACAGAGACTTGCTACCGACCAATCAAATGTTAGGGAATTGTGTAAATATTTTTGTGCTGGAATTATTGGTTCATATTGCTTGTTACAGTAAACCTCTCTAAACCGGAAACCAACACCACTACTGTATGCTGAATTTTGATGTGCTTTATTGTCATTAAATTTGATGATAATGTCTGTCCGTGATCGCAAAGCGCAGACACATGTACTTGATGTGCTAACATGTTTGGCATGCAGTGGAACATCTCTAAACCGGAAACCATGGGAGAGCCAGTGTGTCCGGTTTAGAGACGTTCCACTGTAGAAGCATGGATTGTGTTTCACTGCTGCCTGACAGTCGTCAGTGTAGACACTGTTTAGACTGTGCGAATGCACTTGTTGATATGGATTTACGATGGTCGCAAAGCCTCATTTCTTAATGTCATTGTCATGTATGAGAAAACGGGTCTCTAGCCAGAGCAGCGGGTTTAGTGTAGTTTCCAAACAATGAACCCGGTATCAAACCTTTAACTGACGATGCGTCTGTTTAACTTAAACACACAAGTTTACGGTTGTACATATAGATACCGACAATTGACTCCATTATTTAATTAATATGTTGTGCTTCTTAACCCTTTCAACACCACAGACCTCTATAGAGACAATGTTTGCAAACAGTGCAGATCCAGATGAACCGGCTCGTAACGAGCCGTCTCATCAGGATCTCCACTGTTTGTTAATAATTTTAAACGTCGTACAGATTACCCTTTTAGAAGAATGGGATAATTTGAATGAACAAAATTAATGAAATAGCGTGAAACATTGGCATGGAACATCCTATTAAGTTACTTGGTGTTGAAAGGGTTAACCTAAATGTTTGGATTCATCGTAAAATACACAGTGGATTTTAGTGCTGAACTGCAGAAGAGTAGAGGCACATGCAGAGGTGCTAAAATCGAAACATTTTGGAAATTGACTCTGACATCTGGCTAGACAGCTTGGACATGACCCAACTACGAAAACAAAAGTTAGTTCATGAACGAATTTCAAAAACATTTAAGAATGTTCATCCGTTGTTAAATCCCCATTGACATTTTCCCTATGGAAATACATTACAGACGGTCATACATTACAGGTACATCATTATCACTGTCCGCAAATTTGGAACCAACCTGTCGTGTTCGTTCGTGTGTGCACTTACACGCTGACCCCACTGTAACCTCGGGCACTTCACCCACGCACGATGAACATATTCCTATGCCAATACTCAGTTTGAGGTCCGCCAATTTATTATGCCACCAAATGACCAAAACGTGTGAAAACTCACATAAAATGCCCCAAGTGGTATTCGGTGTTGGTGTCAAAGACACAGCTGGCTTGCATCTGAAACGTCCTGGTCCGAAACGTCCTGGTGACATGGTCCGAACGGCCGGCGAAAAAACACCGTTTATCACGTTTCATATGTCTTTGCAGAATATATCGTTCACACACAGAAAGTATATATCCTGTGTAATTTTGCATCTCAAATGGTAGCATATCACGAAGGATTAGACGAGCTATCACAATATTTATTAACATCAGGAAGTTTGACAGGCGAGCGGCCATTTGACATTTTGTTGCCAAGAGATCGCCCCGGAGGGACATTAAAAGCGCAAAGTAGTAAATGAGGCAATTATTATGATGCATGTATTGCTTTTATTATTTGAAAAATAGCTTATACCTTGTAATTGTATTAGAGCTATTTTCATCGTAGAAACTTATTTGTGTGATCCGTCCGGTATCACCTGCGCAACCATCATGCACTCCGGTACGATTTCCCAACTAGACTCGATAAACTTTGCAAAACAGTAAATTATTGCATTAGAAATAACTTAACCGCATTCTAAATTGGATTTGCGGGGTATATGAGAAATGATAGGTTGGAAAACATTAATGGTTTTCCGATTTTTCCACCTATCATTTTCTGATATACGCCGGAAATTTCCAAATTAAAATACAGTTACAAGATGTTTGTGCATGTAAGATAATAACAGGAAGTTTAAAAATGTGTTTAAATCGAAATTTCTACTTTATGTTTTTCTCCGTACAAAATGTTGTGATTTTGGCGCCAAAATAAGAAGTACATAACAAGCTACATAACACATTAACCCATTCCTTTCAGAAAACACATTTACGGGTATGAAATTGATTACACATTTTATTTTTTTATTTCTCAATGAAAGTATATGTTGTGACCACTCATTTGAACCGTCTCAACGAGACGGTTCAAATGGTGGTCACGACATATATCTCTGAGTACATAGAAGGAAAATATTTAGGATTGTCCGCAAACAAAATAACGTATCCTTAGCATGAAAAGGGTTAAGGGAATACGCCACATGTTGCTACCCTTACGTCCCCTACTACTATATCAGTGATACAGTGGAACCTCTCTAAACCGGACAACAAGAAACATTTGTGATCATCATTTTGATGGGTTCTAGGTGATTCATCACGGGTGATAATGCCTGATCAGATAGCACACAACTGTGGCTCGGAATAATCAAATGCCTGATTTACAGTGAAACCTCGCTAAACAGCGGGACACGCTGGGGACCTCCGAGGGTGTCCGGTTTAGAGAGGTTCCACTGTATATCATATCAGTGTTAACTCTATATTAGAATGCTGGGAACGAAAATTGCCGTCTGTTGTTGTTTTATATTTAGCTTTCTGTCTTGATAAGATAAAAATATGGTTTGACAGCACTTGAGAATCATTTCCATTGGAAATGATTCTCAAGTGCTGTCAAACCATGTTTTCGATGAGAAAAATGGAGAAAAATCAACGGTTAATATATAATGTATATCTTGATTGAATATAATAATTTTTTTGATTTTTAATGATTTCAATTATAGTGTAGTTTATCCGTACCACAAACGTGCACTAATGCTCAACTATGACCAGCCACTGTAAATGAATCCATGAATAACAATAAGCATACATCATCTCAATCTCGTTGTCAAAGAGAATGGTGATCAAGGTCAGTGGAAAATTAAGTGTACCATAATCTGACATATCCGGGCGTATTATATTTATGTCCTTGACACAAGGTAGATTCTGATCAATTTACAAATACATACTCATACTACACGATGGTAAACACTTGTGTTCGCCGCGGTTCGCTGGATATTCACTGTTCACCATTAAGTCAGAAAAAGACACCCAGTATGCATGGTTTGCTGGCTATATGGCGAACAGTGAATACCCTTATCAAACTGTGTGGATGTGCATGCTGGGCTGGGTTGTAACTGGTCAAAATGGGTCCGGTTTTATCCGACCATGATGCAAATATGTTCTACTTATGGTAAGGTGATTGATGGTATGCAAATAATGATGGAAAAAGTGTGTACACTTTGTAAATTGTATATGCGGTCTGGCTTTACTAAACACGACCTTCTTGTCAGAACGATCGCCTAGCTACAATGACATTCTTATTAACACTTCCTCAAATATAGTACGATATATTCTGTGCTAGAATGATCGCCGTGTTAGAACGCCCCCCTTGCTAGAATAATTTGAATATTAGAACCTACAGTGGGGTCAGCGAGTAAGTGCACACACGAACGAACACGACAGGTTGGTTCCAACCTGTCGTGTTCGTTCGTGTGTGCACTTACACGCTGACCCCACTGTATTACCTAAAGCGAATCGCCTGCTTGAACGACTTCCTAGTTATAACGACCTCCTTGCTACAACGATATACAGCATTTTCTTGTTGCACATTAAGGACTGACTTTATAGAATATGATCTTTTGTTTCAAATGTAATATAATCATACATGTAAATCTGACCTTGTTCTTCTTTATTTAGTTGCCATCTCCACCATTTTAGTTTGTACATGTACACACAGTTTCTCCACTTGGAGCGTTTTGACACGTACAGTAAATCATATGGCAACACAAAGTTAGTGCAATACATCCCAGATATATAGGACGACAAATTCCTATAAATATTATTTCAGTAGACTACACAAAACGCTAGATACCTGAACTTTTCTACCATCATTCACAAAATATACAATGGACACTTATTCAATGTGTAAAATATTAAACTGATGCACTGTCTATTATTAGAAGTACATCTGACACAGGTAAAAACCGTATTTACTCGCATAGGTGACAAGTAGGGAAAAATGACAATACACTCAGATAACAGCTTACACGCCTCTGGATTCGATACAGTATGTATGGTAATACAGGCATATATATACAGCATTGTGTATTGTTCTTACGGTTACACAGTCTTTACTGAATTCTCAAACATTTTAACAAAGAGTCAACGAACCCTTCATATATCAGACGTTGTATATACATTTGATGAACACAAAGCATAGCATGCTGTAGTCTGATGTCTCCTCATCATGCTGCACCAAATTGTATTCATGTGTTTGTCATATTATTAGTGGTATGTGTCAAACGCAATACGAGGTAAACTGGCTTGTACACACTAATATGGCAGACATGACAACTCTATGCACTGTGTATGATATACATGTAGTAAGAAGAGTATGTTCACATGTATGTTATGCTTTTATCCAATGACATTTACGAAGCAATTATGCATGAATCATTGGATGATCAGGGGCCCCACGGGTCATTAACAAGTATTACAGATCACTTGCTGAGCTTGGTAATAACAATAACCTCCCTTAGAAGTATTTCTATGGATTCATCGGAATTGGTGGAATTTGTCGATTTGACTTGACGTCACGTTGCTTTTATAACGTCATATATGACCATAAAGTTGTTCCAAGGGACGTTACTCGTGATGTTCAAAGTTCGTTAACCTATCTATAAGACAGGGGCCCGTTTCACTAAACTTCGTACGACTATAATGTTCGTAAGTGCTAAATTACAATAGTCTGTAAATTTCAAATTAACAATTTTTCTTGTAAACAATTATTGGATTTACATTTATTGAGCATAGGCTGCATATGCAGCCTATGCTCAATAAATGTAAACCCATCAATTGAAATTTCCAGACGATCTTAAATTTGCACGTACGAACTTTTAGTCGTATGAAGTTTAGTGAAACGGGCCCCCGAGTCTAGGTCTATATGACATTGTTCTAATATAGAGAACTTTTTGATCAGGGAGGATAATTACTAATTAGCCAATAGACGATAACTGACCGGAAAATAGCATATCATCGTCCTCTTGTATTTATTGTCTATTACGGACATCCCATTAAATCAAATTTATGTGACATCTGGCGTCATTGGGGTGTTAAGGCTATGTAACTGTATATACCGTCGCATCCAATTGCCGATGTGACTGAAGAAATGGGGCTTATTGGATTTGTGGCCAGTCTAGCAGATCAACAGATCAAATACAGTTGGCACACGTATAGCCTGATATCGGTCTCCAGAGGAACCTCTCTGGGTCACATGGTGTCTGGTTTAGAGAGGTTCCACTGTAAGACAAGCGTGAGCGGGTGGTTCGGGATTATGGACAGACGTTATAACATCGCAGATAAAGCGCAATGAAACCTATCAAAATTAAGCACAACTAACATGTCACTGTCTCCGGTTTAGAGAGGTTCTAGTGTATATGTATATTAGAAGCACGGCGTGTGTTTCATTGATGGAATGCCGAACAGTGAAATTCTGATCATACTGTGCGGATGCACATATTGATCTGGGTCTACAATGGTCACATAATCCAAAAGCCACATTTCTCCATTCACAACCACACGTGCATATACGTCAACACGTCGACGAAAGCCATGATAATGAATCAGGATGTTCATTACAACTAATATATCTACTGTCTGTTCCACGTTGTTCTGCCGACAAACCTTTGGCTATTACACACATTCAATCTGAAAAAATATTTAAATGTAAGTACTTTTTCATCAGTAAAAAATAAAATTACCCGTCACCAAAAAAGTTATTTGACGAATTTCCATCAAATATTGATTTTATTGCGAAAAAACGATTGTCCTTTGGGAATTTAACATGGGGGCTTTAAACTGATTTTTTTTAAAAAATATTTATTTGTGGACCGATTTCACAATCTAACTTTCGTTTTCTTAGTTATATCATTTCCAAGCTATCTAACCAGGTTTCGGAGTAAATTTCCAATTGTTTTCGTTTTTTTTTTACTCCTCCCCCATCTCCTCCACCTCCTTTTCCCCCATGTTATATTCCCATAGCAAAATCTTTCTTTCGCAAAATTTTGTGAGGTTAACTTTTTTGTTATTGATGAAAAAGTACATACATTTAAACATTTTTTAAATTTAATGTGTATGATAGCCAAACGTTTGTCGGCAGCAAAACGTGGAACAGACAGTAATACATCTAGATACTGTGTAGTACAAGTACTCATACCGTACACATTGCACAACGTATTTAGATTTACAAGTAGCCACTTCTGTCTGATATAAGTAAGTATATTTTGATTTTTATTACACTGTTTTAATACACTACGAACACCCATTCTATGCAATACATATAGATTTACGTATGAAAACGGATGTCGAACTTTACAGTCGCATTCCAATAAAAAAAACAAAATCCTGGCCTTCCACTGAAGCGAGCAGTAAACCTAATGTTTCGAGAACCGTGTGACACCAGGCGAGATGAAAGGAGAAAGTTTATTACGCTCCACGTACGTCACAGATAATGAGCCCCGTATGTCAGCAGTTCCGTCGCAATCTAGCAAGACCAAACCATTAGATGCCGCCAATAACTTAAGGCTCGTCAAGATTCCAAGCAATTTAAATCATTCGATGCGCCTAAACGGAACGACAGTTAAACACGCTCCGTTGCAGGGGTCCGTTTCACTAAACTTCTTACGACTAAAATGTTCGTAAGAGCAAATTTAGGATCGTCTGGAACTTTCAATTGATGGATTTACATTTATTGAGCATAGGCTGCATATGCAGCCTATGCTCAATATATGTAAATCCATTAATTGTTTACAAGAAAACAGTGTAGATGTGCAATTTACAGACTATCATAAGTTTGCACTTACGAACATTTTAGTCGTACGACGTTTAGTGAAACGGCCCCATGATGCACAACCGCTTGTGCTGATCTTGTCAATAGTTGCCAATGTTTGCATTTGAAAATACTTGAAAAATGTTCTTGAAAGCAAGCAGCGTGATTGACTGAGTCTGAGCTGTGCTACAGCTCAGGCTCAGTCAATCAAACTGTTTACTTGCGAGCAAGACTAACGTAGGCGGTTGTATACTGTCTACGCATGGGGGCGTACTTATTCTGACATGTACGTAACGTGATGACGTGATAGCTAAATCGGCATACTGCACGTTATACGTCGTATTGAATTGATACATTTCGCTACAAGACAATTCACTTTAATAATGGGTCAGCAAGAGATAACTTGAATGAGATAAATAGGTCGAAATCTCGTCAAAAACGTAAGTCTGCCAACTAATTACGTTGAATTCAGTACATGTACTTGATTTATCCCGTCAACACAGTGCGTATGTGCCGTGAAACACGGTGCCGTGAAACATTTTTGATATCCTGTCAATACGATTTGGAGATTTGGCTGGGGTAATTATTTGCATTTTAAAGCTATTAGTAATGTTGACGGGATAAATAGAATAGTAGGTTAGTGCCGTGAATGGGAAAAATATCTGGCGCGGCACGGAAACGGGATGTGCTCGGCATAGTCTCGCCCATCCCGTTTCCTAAGCCTTGCCAGATATTTTTCCCATTCACAGCACTAACCTAATATTCTCTATCTATTTTCCTTATTTCTGAACCAGCGTATATGTTGTGACCACTCATTTGAACCGTCTCGGTGAGACGGTTCAAATGAGTGGTCACAACATATACTTCTGATGAGGAATAAAGAAATTCTTGAGCCTTGCCGGATATTTTTTCCCATTCACGGCACTAACTTACTATTCTCTATTTATCCCGTCAACACGCACTAGTGCGTATGTGCCCTGAAACACTCAAGAACTAGAGCAAAATCTATGGCGCGACATCGGCAAATAGACAGTGAATTTCTAGACCATAAACAGGTGGATATAATCAACACCCGAGAGGTTGAATTAAACATCGAATATCACTTTGTGCATCTACACACCATAAGAATACTACATACCAAGTTTGATGTCTCTGCATATTACTGTTTTAAAGTTGTATGATAATTGCAAAGTTCTAAGTCGAAAAGGGGGAGATAATATATGAGGGTGGGGTCGATTCAAAATCCAAATTAACTTTGCGCGTCTACACACCATAAGGAAGGCACACACCAAGCTTGAAGTCCCTACCTATTACGGTTAAACTGTTTTACTTCTTACATGGAAACATTTGTGAATTATAAGACAAAAATGGGGAGATGATTCATGACGGGAGAGGGGGGCGGGGGGGGGGGGGGGTAGGGGGGGGGGGGGGGGTACACACCATAAGGAATGGATGGACACCCGTGACGAAAACGTTATACCCATTTTTTTAAAAAGTGGATATACTTATGAGGATAGATTAAGATACGGTCAGCCATCACACGAAGAGCATTAATCCTTTGTAGGTGTATTTTAGCACACAGTTCTGTTGATAGACGATTAAGTCGTGTCACATTCAGATGTTCGTTGTATTGGTATAGAGGATTACTGTACATTACTGTATTGGTCCTGTTGTTGCACTCCGAGCTCCACACATCTTTTCCTAATAGTATTATCAGTTCTTTATTTATATAGTGAATAGAGGATTTTCTTATGTGATGGTAATCAGGGCCCGGTTGTTCAAAACACCAGTTAGCTTAACGGACTGTTAAATCCTTAACGGACTGTTAAATCCTTAACTGAATGGTTAAAATCTCTGTTAAAACAGAGATTTTAACCATTCAGTTAAGGATTTAACAGTCCGTTAAGCTAACGGATGTTTTGAACAACCGGGCCCAGGACACCTAGTTATTACGTGCACAATATCATCTGGTTCAAGGCGGCACAGCGGGCAAGTAGAGTCTACTAGTATCTGGTAGTAACTACATTTACATTTGTTTGTATGGAGCATGTATGTTCCTGTGATCATTCGCGCCCGGGTGATTCTTTTTCTAACTACGGCAGCAGTCAAGTCTAATGAATCCCATATATGATGTGTGACAATAACACGGAGGTAAGATACATTCATACGGAGCCCCGCAGGGGACGTAGAATTATTTTATTATTTTGTATTAATTCATTTCCACGAAATAACAATTCGTTCCGCAATTTAACAATTCGTTCCCACGAATTAAGAACTCGTTCCCACGATTTAATAATTCGTTCCCTCAATTTAACAATTCGTTCCCACAAAATAACAATTCGTTCCCACGGGGAACGAATTGTTATTTCGTGTGAACGAATTGTTATAGCGTGGGAACGAATTTTTAATTCGAGCGAACGAATTGTTAAATGGAGGGAACGAATTGTCATATAGTGGGAACGAATTGTTAATTCCAGGGAACGAATTGTTATTTCGTGGGAACGAATTGTTAATTCGTGGGAACGAATTGTTAATTCAAGGGAACGAATTGATAAATTGAGGGAACGAATTGTTATTTCGTGGGAACAAATTGATAAAAAAAGTGCATGTCCCTTGCGGAGCTCCGTACATTCATCATGGAAAGTGACGAGTTGTCTATTGAATTTTTTATAAATATGTCAGTCCAGAATCGATTAATTTGTTTAGCTACCCTCAGCTAGTTTTCCAAGCTTAATTTCGAGGAAGACGACCACTCAGTTCACATAGGCTAGGTAATTGATATACAGTGAAACCTCTCTAAACCGGACACCCTGTGAGGTCCCTGTTACGAGCCGACTCATCTAGATCCGAACTGTTTACAAACCCCGCTATAGCGGGCTTTTGGGTTGAGAGGGTTAAGTCGGCTTCATAACTTGTTAAGACGAGATTTTAATGTATTACCTGGCATCTCCTTAGGAATAAAATGCATTTTTCCACTTGAAACATTTTACGTGGGCACGGAATGAGTGAATATAGTCGATATGAAGTAAGGTCGATTCTCCAGATATCCCGTTTGCACGTATTTTATTGCGTGGTGATGGTTTCGCCAGATTAAGTGAAATGACTAATCGGCTTTAACTTGCAATATAAGGCGATTGCCGGCATGTGTGTCACCCACGAAGGTCAATGTCGCCAAGGGTAATGTTGCCAGGATGACTCGCTGCGAGGAAGCTATTCGTCAAGTTTGATAATGATCCGTCTAACGGGTCAGCAAATATTGAACAGTTGGTCAACATTATTGACGCCAACGACGTATACGACGCTTACACCGGAATTGTGACCGCTATGTCTCATTTTCCACGAACGTAGGTGAGACAATACATGTAAGTGTATTACTGTCATCCCATTTCATATTTATTTTTGTATAATTGGTTGGTTGAGTGGAGGCCAACTGTTTCAAGCTGATTACATTATATACAGGAGCCAGTCAGGCACAATGTAGACTGTAACAGCTTAGCAGCCAGGAGCAAATCTTGATGACAACGGAAACTAATAGTATCCCCTCGCCGAAAGGCATTAATGGATATAGCGTCAGTCCATGTACGTGCGTGCGTGTGTGCGTACGTGCGTGCGTGCGTGCGTGTGTGCGTGCGTGCGTGCGTGCGTGCGTGCGTGCGTGCGTGCGTGCGTGCGTGCCTGCGCGTTTGCGTTAGTAACACCTTTAATTTTTACAATAACTTGATACTATTTGCCTATGCTCAATAAATGTAAAGGCAATAATTGTTTACAAGAAAACATTGGTAATGTGAAATTTACAGACTATCATAATTTTTCACTTACGAACATTTTAGTCGTAGAAAGTTTAGTGAAACGGGCCCCAGGTCTCCAGTCGGGATTCCGGTTAGGATGAACACCGATCGTTAAGGGGACTTAAATAGTCGGTCCCGACATGTAAGGTCGTCATCGAGCCAGTGCCGTCGTTAAATAAAATAATTTCCAATTTCCAATCGAGTGCTTTCATAGTTGGACGTGCTAAACATGGATTGTCTGTGTCATTCACCGATGCATTGTGCACCGATGTAAAATGTGCATTGTGTGCACAAATTAGTGCCCCAGACCACACCACGCCTGCGCTAATATTGCCGATAGTTGTAAATTGGTTTCTTTCAGAAGGCTTGTATATTGTCATTGAAAACAAGCAAATTGATCGGCTGAGTCTGAGTTGTAACACAGCCACTGTTTGTTTGCGAGTTGAGCAATAGATGTTCAGAAACGTTGCCATATTGGCAAGTTTAACGCATAGGTTTTTTTGTATCAGTATCGTTGGTATTGCGAACATGGTATGTGAAGCTACAGTGGGGTCAGCGTGTAAGTGCACACACGAACGAACACGACAGGTTGGTTCCAACCTGTCGTGTTCGTTCGTGTGTGCACTTACACGCTGACCACTGTATGTAAATGATACATGTGCAGCGTCAGTGCCAATCAAATTGTTTGTTTGCGAGTTGACCAATATATGTTCAGACACGCTGACATATCGGCAAGTTTAGCGCAGACGTTTTTTGTATCAGTATTGTTGGTATTGCGAACATGGTATGTGAAGCTAATATACCATCTGTTGAGTCTCACTAAAATAGTGTACGCTGGTTCATATTAATCGTTAAAAGCTTCAGGGGTTCATCTACCGCATACTTATGACAATTGTCTGATAATTTTCGATTTAAAAGTCTCTTATAAATGACGGTAAATACACCGGCTGAGAAAATCTACCTTTAGTTAGTTATGTGTGGCAAATTTAGGTCCACTAGCACCATTGAATTTTGCTATATAAACTAACCAATGATCACACACTTTGCTATTCTCTGCTACTTTCATTTTTCGTATAGATGTTGAGGGACCTATTTCCACATAACCTGCACCCAGTCTACTCTGGTTATTCACTAATTAAAATATAGGTTTAATTATTGTTAGACAAAGATACAGTCAATCTCTTGTTACTTGGTGGTGGCGCAAAAAGTCAGGGGCTGGAAATGAAACCGTCTCACATGACAAACATGTTCCGACTTAAAAAATAATCTGAAATCATATGCTTGAAACTGATGTAAATGATACATTAACATGACTGAAGTAGATTAGTGCATCAATTGACCGGCTCCTGCGAGCAAAAGGTGTCTATGCATAACAAATATTATGGCTTATTGTTTTTAACGTACTACAATGCGCTTGAATATCTGATTATTTAGTGTGGCTAAACCTTTATGTCCTATTCATTCTGCCGTCATACATCTACAGTTGTATCATGGTCTATTGCGTTTGCTGGCAGCAGTAAGCATGTTAGTCACACATGTCGTAATGTCCGTCATCTCAGCTGTTGGCTCACATTTGTTCCAAGTTTTGACATTGGTTGTGAATAGTCTGCACATATGTATGGCTGCGTAAATGGGGCGTATGCCAATTGTAGTCAATTGCGTACGCACCCTCCTAATTTCGCCGAGGTCCGTTATTTTTCCAACAGTAATCTCAACAAATCTTGAAATGCATTAATAAACAGGTAATTTGCATGAAAATGTCACAATTTACCACTTTTGAAATCCGAATTTAAATGACATAAAATGCAGGAGAGTGCATTTCATGCCATCTAGGTTTAACAAATTTAACCCCCCTAGCGTACTCGCGCCACTACATGGGGCTCGCCCCTGACGCACTGACGCACACCCCAATATGAAATCCTGCGTACGGGCCTGGGTTGTAACGTGTACATGTGCGCTATGATGTTAACGGCCAACAACATAGTATTATGTGCAAGTTGAATGCGCGTATGGACCGGATTTGCATTGAAGCAGACATGTTTATGCGAAGAAGGCGGGGCAACCAATACGTAAGTTGTAGTTCACATATTTAAATTTTAATAAACTAAATTCAAGACGTGAACTACAACTATTACATATTGTGTAACTCGTAAGTCTCTATGTTGCTTTTTATGTCTAACACATATATGGTGCGGGCAACTGTCCAGAAACAAACCTAGGTATGGAGTGTAGGATTGAAAAAAGACAACAACTACGATACAGTTATACATGCCAATATATCATATATTTGCCTCCCAACTTGATTTCAGAGACATAACAGGTATGAGACACGCCATGCGATTTTGTACCTTACGACATCTGCTTAATTTCATGAAATACATGTATTACACAATTACAATAGTTTCCGTAAATGGCGCCAAAAGTTTTCAGAGTACATGCGGAATCATGCTCTGAAAATGTTGTTAACTTTTAATTTTATTGATGACCAGGATCGACACTGTTCGCAATCAATGAAACTCATTCATGCTTCTAACAAGCAATAACGATCATTATCGGGCTACAGGAGTGTGCTATTCTATAGTATTTACACTGGGTACAAATCCCATACGCCCCATTCCTCCAGTCGCAGCCACATTTTAATTCAGTTTGAACACGATGTGATGATGCTGAAGATGATGAATGATTTGGAATTATTTTTTATTTTAAATGGCTAAAACAGTATTTGGTAGTCGGCGAGTTGCGAACGGTAACTTACAATCTACCCCCGTACCGTCCGTAGCCAGATGTGGCTACGGACGGCACGGGGGTGGATAGATTGCAAGAGTTACCGTTCGCAACTAGCCGTCGGCATATTCATGTGGAGGGTTGGTTTGTCTTTTCCTTTCGGCTTATATTTAAGGGTGGGAATTGGCTCGAACACCTTCCATACCCCGGGATATAGCCAAGTAAAGAAGCATGTCATGTATGAGACACGCCATGTGATTTATTCAGGTTCCAAAAGTGTGCTCCAGATATAGGAGAATCTATGCAGGTTTGGTAACATATAAGTTGAGGCCTCCTACATGTATATATTGGTTGGGTTGCCCGCACTACTATATCTAAGGCCTCATTATGAGAACAGCTGGTATTGTACGAACTCAATAACCACCAGGGCAGATGCTTATCAAACCACAGGTGACAGAGAAAAACATATTATCCCGTCAACACAGTGCGTATGTGCCGTGAAACACGGTGCCGTGAAACATTGTTTGATATCCTGCCAATACGACCTAATCACTGCGTATGAATATGTGCGGTGGCTGCTGGGGTTATTTTTATTGCATTTTGAAGCTATTTGTAGATGTTGAAGGGATAAATAGAATAGTAGCTTAGTGCCGTGAATGGGAAAACTATCTGGCGAGGCACGGAAACTGGATGTGCTCAGCTGAGCCTTGCCCATCCCGTTTCCTAAGCCTTGCCAGATATGTTTTCCCATACACGGCACTAACCTACTATTCTCTATAACACTATACTATAAACACTAGAACACACTGTTACAACAGTTTCTGTCATCTGAGGATTTGAGAATCAATGTATACACTGTTCGCACATACATTAAAACAATTTTCACCAGTGAGTATCACACATGGTGAACACGGTTCATTGTCAAAGTGCATGTACTTGCAGGTTTTTATTAAATTTGCTACAGTTAATGAAGATTGTCATGCAATCGAAAATGCCACAAAGCGTTGGGAATTATAAGCATATTGAATCAACTGATAATAGACACTGTGTTTGTATTGACGCGAAACTATGTGCTGTACTACTTAAGTCTTGGCATGCCGTCTTTGTAAATGTATTAATGATAGCACCGTGGTGGGTAATAATCGTCATTCGTGTCTGATGTATAAACCACTCTAAACTTATAAATAGGTTATCGCACTTGGTAAATCTCGAGTAAGTTCCCATTAGAACTATTTACGGGGCATTTTTGACGTTAGCATTTGTGAATTTTGTCTGTTTGATGTCACGTTTCTTAGCCGTTTTTCATGCTGAGTGTGCCCTCGGAAGTTGTTCTAAGGAATATTACTCGCGATTTTTTAAGCTCTGTAATCTATTTATAAGACTGGTAAATAGGACCGATTGACCTTACACTTTTCTAAATATATTACAGAAATGTTGTTGTTATGAATCGCATATACCCAGGAAAATATAATATCGACTATCGAAGACGCCGATCTCGTAGCATGTCGCCGTTTTGATGTTATTTCGAGAAAACGTACCGGTCACATGAAGCTCCCGGACACTTTACGGGCCCCAAAAAAACTTCAGCTGTTACAGCAGTCGTAGTATACGACTACTGTAGCAGCTCAACATGAACTAACCCAACATGTGTGACGCACACTGCCCACGGTATATGTGATAGACTAGTCCTATTAGAATCGGAGAACAAAATCTTTACTGTTCGTGCGGACCGCTTAACCTATAATGTGTGACCCGCAGTGGGAAACAAATAAACAAATTGTGTAGATTCATATCATACTATAATTATAGCGGCAGCTGTTTCATTTTTCTTATAAAATAAACCTTCAATTGCTGTTTTTGCTGTTTGTTTATCATTATAGAGCGTTTCCGAACAAGGATTATTGAGAATATGCAAGTACGCATCGGAAATCCTACATTAAACAGGATTGTCGACTATGTCGTGATAAAGTATTGTTTATTAACCCTTTCAACCCTAAGGAACTGGAATGGACTGTGATATGCTAATGTTCCGCCCAATCCAATGGTCACAAAATGATTTTCAGATTCGTCCATTTATGAAAAGGGGGTATTTGTTGTTCTCAAAAATATGAAAATTACTTTCAAACAGTGCAGATCCTGATGAGACGGCTCGTTACGAGCCGGCTCATCTGGATCTGCACTGTTTGCATAAACCGATATAGCGGGCTTTCGGGTTCAAAGGGTTAAGCATGGCTGACGTAAACGGTCAACTTCAAATTCCAGCTCGCCTACTTCTATTTCCATTAACCTTTACACTGCTATATGATTTTTTTTGTCATCTGCTGACTATTTTCTATTTTCAATTTTTATCATTAAACACATGTTTTGACAGCACTTTAGAATAAGTTACAACATGCTTTGACAGCACTTCAGAATCATCCATTGGAAATGATTCTGAAGTGCTGTCAAACCATGTTTTTATTGAGAAATAAGGCAAAATATAAAAGCAACAGCAGACGACAATTGTTGTGAGTAGCGGTCTAAGGGTTAAGACTGCACATTATTTCATAATGTACATCGTTATGTTCCAGCCTATTAGACGTTTGTTTGGTTCCGTTAAATTGTGTCAAATATTGATTGCATCACCAAAGAAATAGTCCCCTGCGGTAATTCAAGTTTAAGAGATGGGTCAATTGAATGAAACAATAAGGATTCTTGAATGTTGATCAAATATAATATTATTGAAACAAATATTGTGTTTGCGTTGTTTATATAGCTGTACAATTTGGACAGGTTTTGTGAAAGAGGCAGTAGGCAATCTGATGTCATTATTTCTCACATAAAGTGTATTTGTTACCACACATTCGAGACGGTTAAACTGAGTGGTAACAACATATACTTTTGATGACAAATGTGAAAATGTGCCCTACCTATTTGCATTTTCTACTTCGACTTTTCGTATTGCCGTCTTTTCACCTCGACAAGTAAAACATGTCGAAGCAAGACACCCTGGGATGTCAAATGTGTGTCCGGTTTAGAAAGTTTCCACTGTAATGATCATTGTCATTTTCAATCATGAACAGACACGACAACGAAATAAATTATGTTGTGAAGTAAATACAGAATCGAGTATGTCAAATATGGAAAAATTCTCAAGCACGTGAATCGTTAGAAACAAAATTTCTACCCCGCTCCATACCTTTCGCGAGGGTAGCAATTTAACCCCATCTCTTTAATGTAACGCATGGCAGAGTAGTTTTTGCAATCAGTTATCCGGCGTGTTTGATATGTTAGCGATATAAAACTGTCAAAGCTGTATCAATAAATTATTAATAAAGAGCATACACTTGCAGAAATTGCTTATTTTACCGTGGCAAGGTGTTTTTCTGACATTTACATGTATATCTTGTAAATTTGAAAGCTTCATTTCATTGTGTTGAATGTTGAACAACAACTAGAGAAAAGATGGCTTCCATGGGAAAATTATTTCCATATTCTATTATTTTTGGCAATTTACTAGTTCTATATCAAAGAGTATTTATTTAAAGATATACAATAAAAGTTTACTAATTTTTGACCTACATGCAACAGGTTTGGGTAAGCACTTCGGTTGCTCACATTTGTTGAATGGGCCAAATTGTAGCTGTAGATAACATATCGGAGGCGAATTATTGTAGCTAGTGAATCGTCAATTAGAACAGTACTCGACTCTTCGTGAACATTATCATATTTTAAGAAGCATTTTCAGAGTGACAATAAAATAGGCAAATAAACGTGTAGTATTTGGTTCGCTATATATCTTCAAAATGAGTCCGTTTGTTATGAACATGTTAAAGAAAAGCTACTGTAAACATGACTTAAAACATTACATCACGTCGGCCCGAAAAAAGTCAGCCGGAAACGTTTGGAAACGTTCTTAAACCACGTAAGTCCTTACACTGATAAGAGCAGTATGACAATTTGCGTCATGCTTCATCGTGCCCTCAACATGAAACACATCGCTTATATGACACGTTATACTATTGCCAAAATATATAATATATCGGGTTCTTAGATAAATACTTGATAACACAAGCATTGTTACAACTAAGCTAAGTACGTACGCACGCACGCACGCACGCACGCACGTACAACGTACATGAACGAACGCTTATTGCATAGAATACACAGAGTGTCATTTGCTATGTAAAACATATTTTAATATACGTATCTTAGAATACATTTTCGTCTTATGAAAGGTTATGTATGGGACTAATAATATATGAAAGACTTTGAATGTTATGTATATGGCAAATACGTACATATCATATTGCTTCATAATGTTTTACAATGACATATGCATTATATCAACTCGACAATCTATTATAGTAATCAGACATATTTGATATCAAATACGCATTATATTATTAAATGAAACGAAATAAGCGAATATCTGACACACCTTGGACTATTGTCTTTGCAAGCATTGCATTCCATCATAATCAATGCTTAAATCAGCTAAAAAAAGCATCAATAAACATCCGTAGATTAAGTCTATTGCGACCACAGTTGATATTGCCAATATCACACAGCCAATCAAACCGCTTGATTGCGAGTTGATATTGCCAATATATGTTCAGAAACGTTGGAGTCTGGGCAAGTCGTGACCAGTGTAGCTCCTGATCAAATAGCACTATCCTGCAGCCTGATGATGGACTATACTCACTGTTAATGGCATGCCGGGAATTTCACTGATGGAATGGCGAACAGTGCAGATCCTGATCAGACTGTGCGGATGCACAGGCTGATCTGGATCTACACTGGTCGCACCTCTTCTTCTTTCACAACAACATATATTTATAATATATATAATGCTCGTTCTTCCACCCACAGGCATTCGGCGTGTTTCGGCTTTCATCGGTATAACTCAATATATATGAACAATGCTTTTAACTTTGGTCGAACACGACCTCGTATCATAACAAAATAACATGTTTAACATTGTAATTTTCTATGCATTATATGTGTTTCTGCAGGATACCGATAATTCTCAAATAATCATATGAACTTCCCAATACAATATTGACGTTATAGCCTTAAACATATTATTTCATTTGTTATGATACAAGGTTGTGTCCGACCTAGAAACAGCAGCTGTAATTCGATATTATTTGCATAAGTATGTTCTAACTATGCTATTTTAGCAAGATGACAATAATTCAAAAATAAATATGTGCACCTTCTGCCAATATATTCACATTAGCGTTAATAAAATCGCGGAATTTGTTATGAATTCGTGTCCGAACAAAGTTAGAAGCATTGTTCGTAAAACAAATAAAATATATGTATATATATTATTTTGTTTACGAACAATGCTTCTATATACAGTTATACCGATGAATTGAAAGCCAAAACAGGCCGAATGTCTGTGATTGAGACCAGCATCTACGCTGATTTGTCATTTGTGAGAATGAGATGCAAATGATAAGTTAACGGAATGGACATTTTATGAGATTTGCATCCATAAAGAACCATCTCACATAAGTTAACAGAATGGACATTTTATGAGATTTGCATCCATAAAGAACCATCTCACATAATTGACTTTGAAGATATTTGTTTTGTAAATTAACGTCCAGTTTAGCCCTTTGAACCCGAAAGCCCGCCGTAGCGGGGTTTGCAAACAGTGCAGATCCAGATGAGCCGGCTCGTAACGAGCCGTCTCATCAGGATCTGCACTTTTTGCATGTAATTTTTATATTTTTTTAAGAGCAAAAACACCCCCTTTTAATAAATGGACTAATCTGAAAATCATTTTGTGATGATTGGATTGCTCGGAAAATTAGCATATCACAGTCCATTCCAGTTACTCATGATTGAAAGGGTTAACACTTCAATATCACGTGTCCTCTGAACTATACAATATTTTTCGATTTCATTTACGGAAATATTTTGTATTTTCTGTAATCAAATTTCTGTCAATTCGAATACATTCAATATAAGGTTTCGTCGGGACTGACACTTTCTGTGTTTGGTTGCTTAGTGACTCCAACTCGCATGTGTATATTCTGACACGGTGGTGAAATATAAGTGCATGTCTGTTACACATATTGAAATTATATGTGGATGGGACCACGTGTTGAATGTCGTTATAATAATTATAGAAAACTACAGGTAAACAAACATGCGCGAAATACAACAAATATGCAAGTGACACTCCATCAGGATTATTTAGAGTATTGGATTAAAAAACTGCATGCAGCGAAACAGGTTATAGTAAAATAAAAATCGACAAACAAATGGCACATATGCTCTACAAATATACGTTTGTGCTTGCGGAAACCATTTTCAAAGCAACGAAACAATGTTATTTAACCCTTACAGCGCTGTCTTAATTTCTTTCGTCTGCTTTTTATTTTCTATTTTCCATTTTAAGGCAAGACATAAAAGCAACAGCAGACGACAATTGTTGTGTGTAGCGGTCTAAGGGTTAATAATTCCAGCAAAATAATATTTACACAATTCCCTAATATTTGATTGGCAAGTCTCTGTCAAAAATTTATACCCCAGTAAACTCCCATGCCGAACTACTTTCCGTAACCGTGAGGCGCCCGTTAAAATAATTCTTAAGACAACGGAAAATAAATACATTTTCTTGATGAATTTATTTCAAATGCTGGAATTATAAGGAATTAATGGCCTTTTTGTTGAATTTATCGGGGATATAAACTTGGAAAAGTCGCGGGAATACTAGACGAGGCCTTCCGGCCTTCGTCCAGTATTCTCGCGACTTTTCCAAGTTTATACCCCGATAAATTCCACAAAAAGGCCATTCATTCCTATAATCATTTACGATAATCTTATGTAACGTAAGACAACGTACAACTGTACAAAATGATACTATGCATGTCATGTAGAACTATAGTCTGTTTCACGAAAGCTGCCCAAATTTTACGGCTATATAGAGAATTCAAAAACAATATTATTTTCGATAATATTAAATTAAAGGAAAATTTAAGAATGAGCCTTCTTTTTATTTCGTGAAATTTCTCTATGGGAATTTAACATGGGGGACAAAGAGGTAAGGAAGTGTGGGAGGAGTCAAAAACGAAAAAAATTGGAAATTGACTCCGAACCCTGACTAGATAGCTTGGATATGATCTAACTAAGAAAAAAAAAGAGTTAAATTTTAAAAATCGGTCCATTATTTCTGAAATTCAAAACAATTTCCCCATGTTAAATCCCCATAGACATCTTCACTCACTCCGTGAAGATGTCTATGGGGATTTAACATGGGGAAATTGTTTTTTTTCGCAATAAAATCAATATTCTAATGCACCGAAACTAGAAAGCATGCATATGATTGGTCAATTGAAATCATAGCCTATAAAATATGAAAAATCACAGCAAATAAAATCTCCGTTTTACCAGCCTGTGTTTTACAACTCGACATATTTATGTAACCCTACGCGTTTTTGTAAACAATGGCCGGCGCGGCGGGGAATGCAAATATTTCCAAATTAATTTCGGTACATTTTCGGTTATCCATCGGCCATATTGACATGTACAACCCAAAGCGGAAAAGAGAATCTACCAACGGCTGACAAACGTGGCTTCAGTGTGGTGGCCCTTCAACAAATTCATTAAAAAAATTACCCCACCCGCCCAAAATGCAGAAGAATTTAATAAAGTGCTCAAAAACTCAATATGCCAGTACCAGCCTGTAACTTTACGAATTCCAATGTGTACATACATGTGTGACTATACATAATAAACTGTATTGCAGATGGGTATTCACCTGAATTAGGCGTAAATCCAGGGAAATCCTAGGCCTGTTGACACAAGTTGTTGCTGAATTTCCTTTGTAAAATCACACGAACCCAATGCAGAATTGTTGGTATTTCTTTAAATGAATAAAAGCAAATAACTGTTGAAACTACACGTACAAAAGCAATACAATAGTTAATATAAACATTACAGTTGAATAAATGTATAGATGTCTTAGAAAAAGTCCCGTTAATCTCTATTTGAAATGGGAATATTCTTCGGCGGAGTTACATTTCTTCAAATTCATTTGGTGTGAGGCGGTTATCGGTATGACGAGAACAACCTGCTGACGTAATGAAAAAGATCACTGTTCGTGATATGCTACGACGTTTATAGAAAGCGGGGAGCACACTAGGTGCATTAGAATGGGGATAACCATGCTTTGTTTTTCGATTTGGAGCGGTATGTGTGAGGTTTTATGGTCTGTGAATCAGTTTTAAGGCTCCAAATCGAAAAACAAAGCACGGTTATCCCCTAATTTTACCAAATTTTTCGAAATAAAAAGTAGGCTCATTCTTAAAATTTCCTTTAATTTAATATTATCCAACAAAATATTGCTTTTGAATTGTTTATATGGTCGTAACATTTGGGCAGCTTTCGTGAAACAGACAGTAGTAAATTGCCAAAAATAATAGAAAATGGAAATCATTTTCCCATGGAAGCCATCTTTTCTCTTTCTGTTCTTCAACATTCAACATAACGAAATTAAACTTTCAAATTTACAAGATATACATGTAAATGTCAGATAAACACCTTGGCACGGCACAATAACCTATTTCTGCATGTGCATGTTCTTTATTAATAATATATTGGCAGTTTTATATCAATAACATATCAAACATGCCGGAAAATCGATTGCAAAACACTCTTCCATGTGTTACATTAAAGCGATATTGTTAAATTGCTACCCACGCGAGAGGTATGTAGCAGGGTAGCACATTTGTTTTTCATTGCAAGACACACACAAACGTCTTGCAGTTTCTATTTGCCCGATTTACTGTAAAATCTCCCGGACACTCTGGACAATTGCCAGCGTGTCCGGTTGAGTGCGATTCTACTGTACCATGTATGGAAGGTCAGTTGCGTGGTTTATAAATGGAACCTCTCTAAGCCGGACACCATGGGGAACTCCCAGGGTGTCCGGTTTATAAAGATCCCACTGTATCACATATGAAGTGGTCAACACACACTCGAATTAGACGGATGCTTGCTTTCAGACTCTACGACCAGTTGTCTAACTGTCTAGAAGCTTGATTCACAGTGGAACCTCTCTGAACCTGACACCCTGGGGAACTCCCATTGTGTCCGGTTTAGAGAGATCCCACTGTAGCATATATGAAATGGTGAACACACGCTAATTAAACGCATTATTGCTTTCTGGTTATACTACAAGTTGTCAAGCAGCGATATTCCAATACGTCATGGCGAGATATAATATTCCCAGCAGCCGCGATATATTGACCAATATCGTAAATTAATATTGCCAGATATACCTGATAGGGGGGAAACTGTTGTTTGCCTAGTTACAAACATTGATATGAATCCACCATCTGTCTCATGAATGACCAGCTACGGGGAAACGGGGTTATTATAAGGTTCGACCATGTCCAGCAGTGGGTAAACGTATACTGCACGAGGGAACTCTGTGAACCAAGGGGCAAGGCAAACGTTTACCCACGGCTGGACATGGTCGAATTTCCGTCGGAAATATCATGTAATTTGAACATTTAAGCAGGACTTTCGGTAGTTTGATAATCCACACCCTTAAATATGAGCCGAATCGAGTTTGATAGTCTGCTGCATTCAAACAGCTCATTTACATATACACATTCCAGGGCCGCAGACACGTCGCGTGATACAGCCGCATCAATTTCAAAATTTCAATGCGACCGTTGTAAACTGGTCTGGTGACGTAATGGCGTGTTCTCGTAACGTCATGAGACACATACATTACGTAAGTGTTTGCTTGGGCCTGGAATGAGCATTGTCTGCATCCATGGTCAAACAGCACGCGCTGCACGGCTGTGAGCGGTGTCAGACAACGGGAGTCATGATGTAAGAATGAGGGTTTGACCAGTATAGTGTCTGGTCAGCAGGGGGCCGTCACTAAACTTCGTATGACTAAACTGTTCGTAATTGCAAAATTATGTAAATTTCACATTAACATTGTTTTCTTGTAAACAATTATTGGCTTTACATTTATTGAGCATAGGCTGCATATGCGAATATATATATACGAATACGTGTTAGAAGCATGAATGGTGTTTCACATATGGAATAGCGAACTGTGCAGATCCTGATCAGACTGTGCGGAAGCACAGGCTGATCTGGATCTGCACTGGTTGCAAAACCCATAACCCATATGTCAAGTCACAGTCACATATCCCTTATACAAGGGTTCCAGCCCGGGTTGAACACGACATCGCATTATACGTAACCATTGTTTATTCAGTAATGTTTGCGCATGCGCAATGTATTCAGCAAGATAACGATAATTCTCAATTCGAGCCAATTGTGACCCTTAAATATAAGCTAAATAAATTATCAAATGTAAATGTGTACGTTTAACAAAAATTGTTAAGTTACCTTTAATAAAAGTGGGGAATTGTTTTGTTATCATCCATACATGATTCCGTAGACCATCCATTTGGCCTTCCTACACAAGGTCAATATCAAATTACATTGCGTTAACGGTTTTACGAAATTTAACTTAAACGTTTCAAGTACCATATACACGTATATCTAACCAGATAGATACACCCTGATACGGTCACTAAATATTGGGACTATCAATACACCCTCAGACTAGCAACAGCCTAGATGGGCTCAACATGCGGGCTGCACCCTTCTGTATGCATATTGGAGAATGTTTTCAAGTGTTGGCGGCCATCTTGGACGCCATATTATTTCAAATATAAAATTATTTTAAGCTTTAATAGTAGTGAATGTAACTCCAAGACAAATGAAGATCAGTTCATATATATTGTGAATAAAATGTAACTTTTACATATTTTGTTGGCATTCTTGGCAGCCATCTTGGATATTTGAAAGGTTAAGCGACTCATACTTATTTAAAAGGCTAATATATGCATTTTTCAGTGAAATACTGCCACCCTATGTGTGAGTATGTTCATTAATGTCACCTTTATGTGTTTAATAAATTAATGGCAGCCATCTTGGACACCATTTTGAATTCTGGATTAAGCTCTAGTGGGATTCATGGGGTGTTTTGATATGTTTCTCCTAATGATATTTCGGACCTATACTGAAAAATTCAGCTTTGGCTTATTTTTTTCCGATCTTGGCGATTTTATGTCTAATACTGTTCGCCTATATGGAGTATATGGACTATGGCAGGGAAATGACACGGCAACTCACTAAGGCCATGCCATTATTACCCAGATGACCAAAATCTACCTACGTATCCGGTAAAAACAAACAAGGTCTTGAAAAAAAAAACGAAAGTAAATTTAAATTAAAAAATTCCTCAACCCTTTGCAATCTGCAAAGGGTTGGGGAATTTTTTAGCATAAATTTACAATTTATGAACCTTTGCCTCCTCAGATCGTGTTATTGTTATTCAAGATTGGCGGTATGGATCTCATGAAAGACAAGCCATGCGCTTTTGTACCTAAGAAGATGGGCGATTTTTCATAAACATTATTTACGGTAAATGACGTCGAAAGTTGACGCACGTTTCATAGCAAATGCGGAATTTAATTCCGCATTTGCCCTGAACATTTTGTCAATATACGCCGTCGTAAACGGAAATTATCGCATTGTTTGTAAATATTTTTTCGTGAAAACTCGCACATCTTCTCGGGTACAAAATCGCATGGCTGTTTCAATTATGACCGCTGTTTCAAACATCGTGTAACTTTGCACGGTGCTGGAGACATTTGCTTCTTTCACTACGATGATACTGGAACAGTAGAATAAAACTATTACATTGTGTAGCATTTTGTGCATTTATGTTCTCGTTTATCTCCCTGGGGCCCGTTTCACTAAACTTCGTACGACTAAAATGTTCATTAGTGCAAATTTAGGATCGTCTGTAAATTTCAATTGATTGATTTACATTTATTGAGCATAGGCTGCATTTGCATTTGCAGCCTATGCTCAATAAATGTAAATCCACTAATTGTTTACAAGAAAACATTGTTAATGTGAAATTTACAGACCATGATAATTTTGCATTTACGAAGATATTAGTCGTACGAAGTTTAGTGAAACGGCCCCCTGGATCCTTTATATATGGCTTCTCCGTCATTGAAGAGGTTGAAGAGGGTAGACGCGACCGCTGGCGATTTATACAAATTAAATCCCTGTTTACAGCATTTCGGAATTAAATTGTCCCCTAATTCGCGAACAATGTGCCCACCGGTCTCATTCCCCGGTCTGGGGATTTTGTTTCAGATTACATTGTAATTCTAATCCGTGTATGTAACGCTTTTTTGACAAAGGTTTACCGAATTTCGCCTTTTCACATTGACGATTGGCGTTTTCGAAGATAAGTGCTTATTTTCAAATGCGAATTCACGAAAACTCGATGTTTGAATTTGTTTTGAAAATGTTAATAGCCTTCCTCTCACGTTGGTCAAACATGATTTGTGTATGTTGCCAACAAATCAAGACGAAACACATACTACATGTAAACATATTTCCACCACCACATAGTAACCAAATCGTCAAAAGATAACGGCGAAGGGGCTAAAATCAGTGCGTACTTTTGGCTGTGACTGGAGAAATAGGGCTTATGGAATTTGCGACCAGAGTAACTCCTGATCAAATAGCAGACTCCTGTACCCTGATAACAATCAACATTGCGTGTTAGAATCATGACGGGTGTGTCATTGATGGAATGGCGGACATTGTAGATCCTGATCAGACTGCGCGGATGCGCAGGCTGATCTGGATCTACAATGATCGCAAAATCCATAAGACCAAATTCTACAGTAATTTCCACATTTTAGTGCTTTAAGATTGAAGTGCTGTAACAGTGTGCTTTTGTCTACTTAACGAAAGGGAAAACACTTTCCATGCCGTAAATTGACGCGACAACTGTAATTGGTACGGAAATACTTAACAAAGATGTATTGCTGCCTGTGGATGTTACATATAAAAATATGACGTCAAGTGAAATTAGACTATCGGGCTTTTTTGAATGAACTAAGATAAACCACGGGTGAATAACGCGCGACAGGGATTGTGAAATGGTTAAAACAAATGTCTTTATTATACTCTTGTGGGTTGTTTGCATGGGTTTCGCTGTGAGAGAAAACCCGTAATGAACTCCTTACATATAATACACAGTGAAGAGAACACCCGTAATTGCATCCCCTTCTATTACAGTGAAAATAAAGTTATTTGGAAATTTGGAAAGAGTCTCGACTAATGTACAATGTTAATGTGAATGAACATTTTCCAAACATGCACTTAAATATATCTAGTTCATAGAAACAGCTGCGTAATTTGTCTTTCAAAATGTTTATACATGACGTCACGTTTGACGTGACGTCAAAACGCGGGAAACACGTCAGTGTGCAACTATTCATACGGCACAGCACACTTATTCTGCATACAATATCAAAATATATTCATATATATCCACCGTGAAGTGTAATAAATAGGATATTCCATCGTACATGTTTGAATAGCGGAAATAAAACACTCGTGTCCGTCGGCTTCCGTGTAAGGAACTCGTTCGCTACGCTCACTCTTTGCTTACGCGGAAGCCGACGCAATTATTTCCCGCTATTCAAAATGTACGATGGAATTTCCTCTATTTATTATGTTTAGAAAGCAGCAGAAAGTCCGAGAAATAAATTGACCATGAAAAAAAAACAACATGCCTTTAAATACTGATCCTAAGGTATGGAAACGTCCTGGTGCCAGATGCTCTAATATTTTAATATAAGTCATAATTAGGAGATACTAACTCCTTATTAGGACTTATTTAGTATCTCCTAATTAGGACTTAGTACATGTATATCATATTTAGAACTTAGTTATCTCATAATTAGGACTTAGTATCTCCTAATTATGAGTTAATAATTCCAGCACAAAAATATTTACACAATTCCATGTCCGTAGCAAGTCTCTGTCCAAAATTTATATCCCAGTAAACTCCATGCCAAACTACTTTCCGTAACCGTCAGGCGCAGTTAAAATAATTCTTAAGAAAACGGAAAATAAACACATTTTCTTGATGAATTTATTTCAAATGCTGGAATTATAAGGAATGAATGGCATTTTTGTGGAATTTATCGATGATATAAACTTGGAAAAGTCGCGCGAATACTGGACGAGGCCTTCCGGCCTTCGTCCAGTATTCCCGCGACTTTTCCAAGTTTATACCCCGATAAATTCCACAAAAAAGGCCATTCATTCCTATAGTATCTCCTAATTAAGACTTATTATCTCCTAATTATGAGTTAGTATCTCATAATTAAGACTTAGTATCTCCGAATTATGAGTTAGTGTCTCATAATTAAGACTTAGTATCTCCTAATTATGAGTTAGTATCTCCTAATTACGAATTAGTAGATAATAATATTTCAGCATCGGCACCGGACGCTTCCATAATAATGCCTTTAGATATTTTGAATTTTCTTTTCATGTCAATTTATATTTTTCTGACTTTCTGTAAACATAATTAGGACATTTTCAACCAGTTCACCATTCCTGGCACGCGTTATTCACCTGTGAGTGAGATAAACGAGAACATAAATGCACAAAATGCTACATAACACAATGTAATAGTTTTATTCTACTGTTCCAGTATCATCGTAGTGAAAGAAGCAAATGTCTCTAGCACCGTGAAAAGTTACACGATGTTTGAAACAGTGATCATAATTGAGACAGCCATGCGATTTTGTACCCGAGACGATGTGCGATTTTTCACGAAATATATTTACAAACAATGCTATAATTTCAGTTTACGACGGCGTATGTTAATGAAATGTTCAGGGCAAATGCGGAATTCAATTGTGCATTTTCTATGAAACTTGCGTTAACTTCCGACGTCATTTACAGAAAATATCACAGTTTCATTAAATAATTTTCATGAAAAATCGCATGGCTTGTCTTTCATGATACCCATACCGCCAATCTTGGATAACAATAACACGATCTGAGGAAGCAAAATTTCATAAATCGCTCTAGACAATGGATATACATATCGATCATTTTATGGTTACATCAATATGATGTATGGGAATAATATGGTGGTGGTATGCATCTGTTATACCAGTTCTTGCAGATGTCAAAAAGTGGAATATCACACAAATTAGAATGTGTATCTTGCATGTACATATATTATGTACGTTAACTTATTGTTGATTTGGTAAATATGATCATAATGAGTGCATTATTATAAATTAAATGGATATGCAAAACTCGATCGATCAATCATGTTTATCCGCCTGAATTGAACTACCAACTGATAATATAATATAGCTGCTGCTGCTATCACCTCACGAATGAACATTTTACTACATGTATTTGAAAATTAATTATTTACAATTAATGTATTTCTATGTACCATCATGTTTGGGTTAAACTACCGATATAGATCAATGGTACTTATGATCGATAATTTCACAGCGGTGCTTGTGACGATAATGCCACTGGTGATTTGCTTGAAAGTTACTGATAACTTTGCTAATTTAGCAGGCTTTTCCAATTAGTTATGCGGTTGCAAACATAATTGTGTCTGATAATGCTGCAATGAATTAAGTCTGTCAATTTGAGACATGTTTCAAGCATAAATAGCAATAAAGTGTTTATTTTGTATTTTGCATAATATAATAAATACAGCATGCATTAAATGTACTGCTTAGTTCAAATGTCTTCAAATGACCCATATAATACATTCAAATATAGTAATTAGGATAAATGTTATATATTTTATTTCAAATGTAAGTCATGTTCGACATTTCTCGCAATTTGGCGGCCATCTTGAATATCATTTAACATGACATACTTTGTCATACCGCAGATAAGTTTCTCGGCTTTTGATTTGCTAGCTTGCCTGGTCATATATATTATATGACCTGCCAAGGCCGTCGAACATAGAGAAATTGCGATTCCCCTCCGGCGCCTCACGTCCAATGAAGACACATTTTGAAAGCGTCTAGCGATTGCAAATTGTATTCCTCACTAAACACAATAAAACCCCGAATTGATCAATACAAGTAACAAATTGTACACTCAAAACCAGTCTTTATGTTTATTTTTCCATAAATATTCTTCGCTCATCAAAATATGAGCGAAAAATTAGCCAAAATAACGAAAATTGCTTTTCAAATCTCAACACGCTCGACTTCGTGACACGGCTATATTTAAGTCACAAACTATAGGTTTCACGCACAAAACCGCGGCGCAGCAATGACAGCGAGTGTTTGGGAACCAGTCGCATTATTCTAGAGGCGCCAAAGGGAGAGCAAATCGATAGAGCAGTGGAATATAAATTAAATTACACGACATAAAAAAAACTGTCATAAAGTCGTTTTCGATGGATTTCTTACTCCATATTTAGTTTGTTTTCGTTTAATAAAAAAACAAAATGTTCATTTACGCCTTTAGATTAAGACTGACGGTAGAAAATCGAATCTTGGATTATTTTTCTTCCTGAAAAAACGCAAAGATCAAAAGAAGAGATGGGTTTATACGGCCAAATACAGGATATGCGGGTCGGGTGAACATACCTACAGACGGGCAATATTACACCATATAGCCTGTGTAGAATCACAATAACTTATAATATAAATATGTATTAAATCTATTGTATAGTTGGAATGTCTCCTAATAACCCAAATATTACATTCAAATATAGTCATTCCAATGTTCAACATGTTTGCTCAGTTTAGAGAGTTAAGAGATGTTGGCGGCCATCTTGGAGGCCATTTTGATTGTATTACATTTCACAATTTGGATTATTATGATTCGTTAGTTACATTCGGTATGTTTCGGCACATTTCTTTACCTGATTAACTTAGTTGATTTTGCACTAGTTAAGATTTTTGTCATTTTAGCCGCCATTTTAGACGCCATATTGATTCCTGGATTAAGCTCCAGTGGGATTCATGGGGAGTTTTGATATGTTATTACTAATGATATTTTGGTCATTTTCTAAAAAATTCATATTTAGCTTTTTTTCTTCCGATCTCAACTAAGGTTGAGAACGGAAAAAAATAAGCCAAATACTCTTCGTCTAATACATCAATTCAATCAGTTGTCCTTCACGATCATTGTAAGGAAGGAAGTAGGACCGGCAATAATCAGAGCTGACAACCTCTCAATGACGCTATTACGGCCATTATCCGCTTTCCACAAGGCAAACATGGAGGTTCAATGCTTATATCCTCCGAGTATGAATACATATATGAGGCACGCCATGCGATTATGTACCTTCGAAAATATGCGTAATTTCATTAAATACGTTTACAAAACCTACAATATTTTTCATAAATAAAGTCAAAAGTTGACAAAATGTTCAGGGTACATGCGGAATTATAATTATATTCCGCATGTACCTTGAAAATTGTGTGAACCTTATTGTAAATGTTGTAAATTTTGTAAACGTATTTCATGAAATTACGCAGATGCCCGAATATACAAAATCACATGGCGTGTCTCATATTAAAGAAGCTGATTGAATTTGGCCGCTATGTGTATGTTGACTAAAGAAAACTGACGTTGTAATGGTGATTCCTAAGCGTATTTAATGTAAACGAATGTTGCCCTACTTCCGTTAGCCATGTATGTATATATCGTATCGAGGCTAGCGTCCTCTGATATTAATATGATAACACACCAGGGGGCCGTTTCCATAAACTTCTTACGACTAAAATGTTCGTAAGCGCAAATTTAGAATCATCTGCAAATTTGAATTGATGGATTTACATTTATTGAGCATAGGCTGCATATGCAGCCTATGCTCAATAAATGTAAATCCAACAATTATTTACAAGAAAACAGTGTTAATATGAAATTTACAGACTATCGTAATTTTGCACCCAGTGGGCCGTTTCACTAATCTTCGTTCGACTAAAATGTTCGTAAGCGCAACATTTGGATAGTCTGTAAATTTCACATTAGTAATGTTTTCTTGTAAACAATTATTGGATTTACATTTAATTGTTGAGCATGGGCTGCATATGCAGCCTATGCTCAATAAATGTAAATCCATCAAATAAAATTTCCGCACGATCCTAGTTTTGCACTTACGAACATTTTAGACGTCCGAAGTTTAGTAAAACGGGCCCAGCCTGGTAATAATGTAGTAATATTCGTTTTTGGGAGAGGATCTTACAGGAGCGATGATTTAATATGAGTTTTATTAAACTCGTTTACTGATTTCATAAGAAACGAGTTTAATAAAACTCATAATAAATCAACACAAATGTTAGATTATATTCATTGCATAAGCACATCATCATAATTTGAAGTTGTTCCGATTACCTATCATGTTTTCTGCAGCGGCTCATTTGAATATGTATTACACTAGTGTATTAGGAAACAAAACAAAAAGACTACCATCCCTATAGCTACCTACTTTTTTTCCGGACCGTCGACCGCACCACATGTTATTTTTTATAGGCCTAACAGTACATTGTAATTGATGTCTGGGTTAACGATTTGCGCTACGGGATGAGCAAGACAGTAATTGTTATGCACGTGGTGGTTGCTTTTACCTTGATCGCCTAATATAACGCCATGCCGTGATACATCAACGTGTTATCGGTCAGCGTGATATAGGCCACTGACTGCAGAAAGGTACGGAGACCCGCAGTGGACATGGATTTTTTTTTATTCATTCGTTCCCACGAAATAACAATTCGTTCCCTCAATTTGTCAATTCGTTCCCTCGAATTAACAATTCGTTCCCTCGAAATAACAATTCGTTCCCACGAAATAACAATTCGTTCCCTCGAATTGACAGTTCGTTCCCACGAAATATCAATTCGTTCCGTCGAATTGACAATTAGTTCCCACGAAATAACAATTCGTTCCCTCGAATTGACAATTTGTTCCCACGAAATAATTGACAATTCGTTCCTACGAAATAACAATTCGTTCCGTCGAATTAACGAATTGTTATATCGTGGGAATGAATTGTTAATTCGTTCCTCGAATTAAGGATTTGTTATATCGTTTGAACGAATTGTTAAATTGAGGGAACGAATTGTTAATTCGTGGGAACGAATTGTTATTGCGTGTCGTGGGAACGAATTGTTATTTCGTGGGAACGAATTAATAAAAAAGAATTATACGTCCCCTGCGAGGCACCGAAGAAAGGGACAATGAGACTGCAATAATTGTAGACATTGATACTCCTTCAAACACTACGGCATGCGTTAAACCTTTCACCCCTAAGTAACTGGAATTGGTTTCGATATGTTCATTTTGCAACCATTCCAATCATCACAAAATGATTTTCAGACTAGTCAATTTATGAAAAAAGTGTGTTTTAGTTCTCAAAAATATGAAAAATACTTGCAAAAATTGCAGATCCTGATGAGACGGCTCGTTACGAGCCGGCTCATCTGGAGCTGCACTGTTTACATAAACCGCTATAGCGAGCTTCCCTTTGAACCCGAAATCCCGCTATATCGGTTAATGCAAAATGTGCAGATCCAGATGAGCCGGCTCGTAACGAGCCGTCTCATCAGGATCTGCACTTTTTGCAAGCAATTTTAATATTTTTGAGAACAAAAACATCCCCTTTTCATAAATGGACGAATCTGAAAATCATTTTGTGACCATTGGATTGGTCGGAACATTAGCATATCACAGTCCATTCCAGTTCCTTAGGGTTGAAAGGGTTAATATTGCCCAGATTATCAACGTTTTTGAACACCGATTGCCAGCTCGAATCAAGCAGTATGAGACTGATATGTAGCGCAGCTTGGTCTTAGTCAATCAAGCAGCTAGATTTCAAGCACAATATTCAAGTATTTTGAAGTGAAGAAATTGGCAAATATTGGCAAGATTAGCACACGTGGTAATGTATTCACTCTCGTTGTATACAATAATCTACTTGTTTTGCTGAGAGAAGTAAGACAACTTCAATGAAGGAATTGCGGACAGGGCATTCCCTGATGCATCCGCGCAGGCTGATCTGGGGCTGCGCTGTTTGAAAACGCCATAATGTCCATTTTGTCCGCGACCACCCCATCTACAGTCGAATATAGACGAACCGCTGTATATACATTCCGGGCGGCATACGTCTGGCAGCCATCGCAATATAATTGACGTGACTATTGACCATTCGTCGATCTCATTAAGTAATCGAGTAACCATTTTCAGATACGAACTCGACTGTGGCTGTATCTGGGAACACGTGGCTTATTTGATGGGTGGCAATTCTAACATCCCTGGAACGCCAAATCCACATAAGCTCAAATAATTAATGCTAACTCTAAACAATTAGAGCTAGCATTAAACATTTAGAGTTAGCTCCAAATCATTTGAAGAGCTCTCACAAAATCATTTGGAGCTAGCTCTAAATATTGAATTCTAGCTCTAATTATTTAAAGCTGTCAATAATTATTTGGGTTTGTGTAGATTCGGCGTTCCAGGAACGCCACATGTACACAAACCCAAATAATTAATGCTAGCTCTAAATATTTAATGCTAGCGCTAAGTATTTAGAGCTAGCAAGGAGTATTTGAGTTTATATCGATTCTGCATCCCATAAGCATCCGACCTTCCATTGCGCTATTGAAGTATATTAAGGCTACACTATCGTCTGTGCTATCTTGAAAATATCTGTAAATTTATTTATTTCAAAATACTTGAACATTGTGTTTGAACTCATGTACCTTGATTGACGCAGCCTAAGCTATGCTATAGCCCATGCACAGCCAATCAAAATGCTGTATTGCTTGTTGGCATTGCCAATAACTGTTCAAAAAGTTACGTTGATACTCTGGGAAATATTAACATATTGGAGAAATGAGACACGCCATGTGAGTTTGTACCTTCGGACATCTGCGTAATTTCATTAAATACGTTTACACAATTGTTCATAAATAAAGTAAAAGTTCTGTAAATTTGTCAACTTTTGACGCCATTTACGAAAATTATTGTAAATTTTGTAAACGTATTTCATGAAATTACGCAGATGTCCAAAGGTACAAAATCACATGGCGGGTCTCATAAAAATATAATTATGTCATTGATCGGCTGGCGAACATGGCGGATGGTACAGTTTGTTTGTTAGCAGTCTATACCCTGCTCGAGGTGGCCACTAAACCCCGTTTCTCTAGCAAAGCCACCATCCGTGTTAAATCAATGTGGAGCTGTAATGACCGTGGTATATGGTATGTTTCAGGACATCACGTGACTGACAGAACACCGATACCGATCGCCGTGCGACAGATGACCAACCGTGACCAACCTTGACTACAGACATATGTTCTACTAAATATATCACGAGAGTCGGAAGCAAAAGCCTACAAACTTGTTGACCGGGAGTCAAAACCTGGGCCAGTGTACGTGCGTGAATATTGAATTACAGGCGCTGTATACCAGGTATACAGTTACTTTCATATATGTGTTTGGATTGTAAATTCCAAAGAGAAAAAGAAGCAGGTCAATAACGGCTGCGTGATTTAAGTGAATAGTGTTATTTGCTCGCATTAATCCTTCTACTGATTCTCCAAAGAATCACTACATGGAGGTTGTAAAGACTGTGGACAATGTCTCAATGTGTACATGGTGAGTGGTTCTCCACTGTGTCAGATACATCATTACACCACGTGTGCACGTTATACGAACATGTATCGGTCATACACAGTGATAAGTAATGTTGTGAATTCGTGAGGATATTACAGTGCTACATAGTGGTGCCAGACATGTGTCTTGATAATTAGTTCCGTGAGTTTGCCGCGTCTGGTTGACCGTGTCCGCGTGCCGCCAGCCCGCCGCCATGAACGTGCAGCTGTATGAGGAGGAGCTGATGAAGTACCCCGACTATGTGGCCCACAGGATCCTGCTGCTCTACGTGCCGCCCGTGCTGCTCGTGCTCGGCACGTTCGGTAACGTGATGTCCTTCTGTATCCTCATGAAGAACGTGAAGAAGGCGTCCACGTACAGCTATTTGTCGGCGCTCTCCATCATGGACCTGCTTGTGCTCTATATCGGTCTGCTGCGACTCTGGGTCGGCCAGATCACCTCCGACATCCGCGACGAGGCCAACTGGCTGTGTAAACCCATCATGTTCCTCGCCTACGTATGCAGCGACACGTCCGTCTGGCTGATCGTCGCAGTCACAGTCGAACGCTTCATCGTCGTCTATCTGCCACTGCAGGCGCCGCGCATGTGCACCGTCAGGATTGGCCGCATCGTCATCGTCTGTATCATATTCGTCTTCGTTGTCGTCAACTCGCACTTCTTCTGGTCAGTCGAGCTCACCGTACGCACGTTCAACGAAACTGTGATATCGAAATGCCAGTCGACGCTGTTCCACGAGCGGCTTGTGAACGAAATATGGCCCTGGGTGGACGCCGCCATTTACTCGTTCCTACCGCTAGGCGTTATTTCCATCGGAAACACGTTAATCATTCGACAGATCATCGTCGCGAGAAAGACTCGTAACGCATTACAACAGAAGTGCTTACCAAAGCGGAACGGGACGATAACTCGGCCACCGCCAGCGCAGGCGGAGATGAACAGAAAGATAACATTGATGCTGCTAGCAGTGTCCTTCACCTTTCTATTCACAACGTTACCCTTGAACATCACGCTGATCGTGACCACCTTTATGGACCCACCGCGAGACGACGCGGCATTCGCGGAAATAACCCTAGTCGGTACCATCGCTCAATTGTTAATGTACACGAACCATAGTATTAACTTCTTCCTGTACTGCGCAACAGGCCGGAAGTTCCGCACACAGTTCCAGGAACTTGCCTGCTACATCTGTTCGGGGAAATTGCTCCAACGAATTAATCGTTTTCGGAGGATGAACTCCCAGCGTTCGGCAACGAGCATGCGGATGTATAAACGGAACTCTACGAGCGGGAACAGGACGATATACATCGACTACGACAATGTTCCAATAAAGGGCACGATATTATAGTGGTTAGTTAATGACACGGCGAGTCGCTGTCACGTATATTTTTTTTGCTGGCGGCTGGAGGGCCAGATAGATTTATGACACAAAGGCCAGTGGTGGACAAACATGACGTTATGGCGTGAATAGAGGATCTCAAACGAGTTTCCATTTGATATAATATTTATGAAACGAGTCACGCACAATTTATGACCAAACGGCGGACAAGTTTCATAAATCTCATATCCAATGGAATCGAGTTTAAGATTCGTTTTATCACATGACTTCGCCCTCCAAAGAGTAGCCAACGTGGAGATATCAAATACGTTTCAGTGAGCAGACGCCATTGACTATTTTCGCATACTGTCAAAGATTTCCACAGAGAAAATAGTTTTAATCCATGCAAGAATATTATTATATGTTCGTAAGTGCAAATTTAGGATCGTCTGGAAATATCAATTGATGGATTTACATTTATTGAGCATAGGCTGCATATGCAGCCTATGCTCAATAATGTAAATCCAATAATTGTTTACAAGAAAACATTGTTAATGTGAAATTTACAGACTTTTGTCATAATTTTGCAGCTACGAACATTTTAGTCGTACGAAGTTTAGTGAAACGGCCTCCTGGTTGGCAAAAATGGACCTTAGGACATGTGAGACCAGTGTAGATCCAGATGGCTGTTATGCACTCGTGTAGTATATATGCTGACCGAAACCGAGTTTGCTTGTATATAAACAACGGTATATTATTTCGGCGACGGCCAGCGTATGCCCTGATACGATTGCGCATGCGCAGTCTGATCCAGAGATACGCTGATATTGCACGTAGTAATGTCCATTTTGTCACATGTCAGCTCGTTTAAATACATAATTTCAAAATATCAGTAGATAAAATTAAGCTAATCCCTTGGTAATCAGCTCATGACCAACTGTGGCGATTATGATCGGACTGAATTTGATCACGCATTGTCTGCAATCTATCAATAACAACATGAGGCGAATTTTGTCAGTCGACGCGTATTTAGTCCAATTGCGAAGGCGGCGAGTCCAGTATAAATATTGCGATGTTATTACCCAGCGCGGGTAAATAAGTAATTGATTGCTCGTATATCGACCAGCGGGACGTGTTGGCGTGATGTCGTCATTGACATGTGTCGGACTCACCGAGAAGTCGAGAAGTGCAATGGCATCAACACGCATGCCCGAGTTTTCGAGCGATTCGTACTTGTGGTGTCTTCATTAAAGCGGGGAGCAAGTGCATATGATGCTCAGGCCACGCAAACATTACGATTATTTTAATGTGCATTTAGTGTAGTTGATCAAATGGTTTCTTAACCAAGTGACGTATTGTGTGACGTAGATTTTCTTTAAAACTTGTTTATTGCATAATTTTTCGTTTTTTGACTCCTCCCCCACCTCTTCCATCCTCCCCCCCCCCGCTGTTAAATTCCCATTTTTCGCTATAAAATCAATATTTGATAGAATTTCATCCAACAATTGTTTTTGGGGAGGGTGACTTTTTTTTGTTATTGGTGAACAAATACTATTTTTTAGATTGAATGTGTTTAATAGCCAAACGTTCGTCGGCAGATAAACGTGGAGCAGACAGTAGTGTAATACATATTCAAAGGAGACCGCTACGGAAACATGTTAGGTAATCAATACAGCTTCAACTTATGATGATGTGTTTATGAAATAAATAAAATCTAACATCTGTGTTGATTTAGTACGATATTTATTAAACTCGTTGACTGATTGCATAAGAAACTCGGCATAGCCTCGTTTCTTATTTGAATCAGTAAACTCGTTTAATAAATGCAGAGTTTCTTATGAAAGCAGTCAACGAGTTGAATAAAATATCATATTTAGTATGTGAGGTGGTATGGTGGTCGCCAGATCGGACAAGCGGGTTTCCTCCGGGTACTCCGGTTTCCTCCCTAATTCATGACCGCCCTTACGCCTTCATATGTGCCAACGAAGGCATTTGTGTAAGTGCTCTCGTGTTTGTTTGTAATCGTTGTAAAATAAATAATGTTTAAGCTTTTTTTTTAGTATCATATTAAATAGCATCACTCATGTAAAATCCTTTATATATGACACACCACATGTGGAGACCTGGGGCCCGTTTCACTAAACTTCGTACGACTAAAATGTTCCTAAGTGCAAAATTATGATAGTCTGTAAATTTCACATTAACAATGTTTTCTTGTAAACAATTATTGGATTTACATTTATTGAAGACGATCCGAAATTTGCACTTGCTCACATTTTAGTCGTAAGAAGTTTAGTGAAACGGCCACATGTAGCCTATTTCACCAACATTGCAAAGTATACTTTGAGGGAGAAATTTGTAATTTAAGGATACATTTATTATTTTTTTATTATACTGAATGTATTACATTATCACAGCCATTTTGGCTGTGATAATGTAATACATTCAGTACAATAAGTCTGCATACTTTTAATCATCAAATATATGTAGTCGTTAGTTCTATATGAAATAATGCATTTCGGGAAAAGTAAATGATTACTCCCTCAAAGTATACTTTGCTAGATAAGTATACTTTGCAATTTTGATGAAATCGGCTACAGGTATGGAAGGTTCTTTGAACAATTTCCCATCTTTAAATGTAATATAACCAACTAACCAAATGTGGTAATCTATGTGTTTCATGTTCGCATTAAATGATTGTTCATTTTTACAACCGTACACAACTGTCAAGCTGAATCCTACAGGGAGATTCGTATGACTCAATGGCTCGAGAGTACCGTCTACATTGACCATATTATAGTCTAGTATCCCGTCAACACAGTGCGGATTTGCCGTGAAACACGGTGCCGTGAAACATTTTTAATATCCTGTCAATACGACCTAATCACTGCGAATGAATATTTGCGGTTGTCATACTATTCGATTCTCCGATTTTGACGATGCGGCTGGGGTTATTTTTATTTTTTTTTTTTTTTTTTTTGGCATTGTTAAGCTATTTGTAGGTGTTAACGGGATAAATAGAATAGTAGGTTAGTACCGTGAATGGGAACAAATATCTGGCGCGGCACGAAAACGGGATGTGCTCGGCAGAGCCTCGCCCATCCCGTTTCCTAAGCCTTCCCAGATATTTTTCCCATTCATGGCACTAACTTCAAAACGATAGACACATGTGACCACTTAGACGGATGCAAGAGAATGAACTGCAGACATTACTTCATGTGATGCGCCATGTCTCATAAAAATGCGTTATGCCGTTTGAATGTCATTTATTAAAACTTACACCAAAGGCTGTCAGTGTAACATTTATTCTGATAGCACGTGACCCCACACACTGGCATTAAGGACCCGTGGGGCCCCTGATCATCCAAAGATGCATGCATAATTGCTTCGTAAATGTGATGGGATATATGCATAACATACGCGTGAACATTTTCTTCTTCCTATATACCACACAGTGCATGGTGTTGCATGTCGGCCATCTTAGTGTGTACCAGCCATCGGTCAATTTTACCTCTTATTGCGCTTGACACATACCACTAATAATATGACAAACACATGAATAAATGTTGGTGCAACATGATGGGGATACATCAGACTACAGGGTGCTATGCCTTGTTTTCATCAATTGTATGTACAAAATCTGATATCTGAAGCGTTTGTTATAGGAATGAATGGCCTTTTTGTGGAATTTATCGGGGTATAAACTTGGAAAAGTCGCGGGAATACTGGACGAAGGCCGGAAGGCCTCGTCCAGTATTCCCGCGACTTTTCCAAGTTTACATCCCCGATAAATTCCACAAAAAGGCCATTCATTCCTTATAATTCCAGCATTTGAAATAAATTCATCAAGAAAATGTGTTTATTTTCCGTTTTCTTAAGAATTATTTTAACTGCACCTGACGGTTACGGAAAGTAGTTCGGCATGGGAGTTTACTGGGATATAAATTTTGGACAGAGACTTGCTACGGACCAATCAAATGTTAGGGAATTGTGTAAATATTTTTGTGCTGGAATTATTGACCATTTGTTAAAATGTTTGAGAATTAAGTAAAGACAGTGTAACAGTCAGAACAATACACAGTGCTGTAGATATATACTGTATTACAATACATACTGCTTCGATTCCAGTGACTTGTAAGCAGTTATCTGAGTGTATTATCACTACCTACTGTCTATTTGCCTGATATGCGGGTAAATACGGCTTTTACCTGTGTCAGATGTACTTCTAATAATAGACAGTGCATCAGTTTGACATTTTACACATTGAATAACTGTACATTGTATAGTTTGTGAGTGTTGTTAGAAAAGTTCAGCTATCTAACGTTTTGTGTAGTCTGCTGAAATAATATTTATAGGATTTTGTCGTTCTATATATCTGGGACGTATTGCACCAAATGTTATTATAGTTGCTGCCATATTATTGGATGTACGTGTCAAACGCTCTGAGTGGTGAAACTGTCCGATAGCATGCACAAACTAAAATGGCGCAGATGGCAACTCAATCCTCTGCATAATATACTCTATGAAGAACAGGGTCAGATATACTTAATATAGATATTCAGTCACATGTATGATTCGACTACTTTGAAACAAAATGTCTTATTTCATATACTAGTAGTCAATCCTTAAGTCGGCCACACTTGTATCAATTCCATGTAATTAGGGAAGTGTAAATTCATATGTTCGAACAATCTGGTAATGTGTCATTGACAAAATCTCCATTTTATGTGGCAGACTCTATCTTTGAATATATAGAGAATGCCAGGCTATTATTTTTTGATACCAACTTATCAAGTCCACCAGGCAAGGTTAGGAAACGCGTAGGAAATCCAAGACTCGTAACGGAATCATTACTGTTTTCCTGCTGAGCCTGATAAACTATAGTCTGTTTCACGAAAGCTGTCCAAATTTTACGACTATATAAACAATTCAAAAACAAGATTTCTTTTGATAATATTAAATTAAAGGAAAAATTAAGAATGAGCCTTCTTTTTATTCGGTGAAATTTGGTCAAATATTGATTTTATTGCGAAAAAACAATTTCCCCATGTTAAATCCCCATAGACATCTTCACGGAGTGGAAGTGAAGATGTCTATGGGGATTTAACATGGGGATTTTTTTTTTTAATTTCAGAAATACTGAACCGATTTTTAAAATTTACCTTTTGTTTTCTTAGTTTGATGATTTCCAAGCTATCTAGTCAGGTTTCGGAGTCAATTTCCAAATGTTTTCGTTTTTTGACTCCTCCCACACTGCCTTACCTCTTTTTCCCCCATGTTAAATTCCCATAGACAAATCAATTTTTCGTAATAAAATCAATATTTGACCAAATTTCACGAAATAAAAAGAAGGCTCATTCTTAAATTTTGCTTTAATTTAATATTATCGAAAAAAATATTGTTTTTGCATTGTTTATATAGCCGTAACATTTGGGCAGCTTTCGTGAAACAGACTATAGATTACAAAATACACTAGCCTGGTGTTCTATTTAACTGGCACAAATATATGCGACGACATGTGTAAGTATGATTCGTCGGAATGAACACCAACGTGTTACGTTGCGTCATCACATGACGTTTCTCGACCAATGACACGTCAGCGACAGACACGTTTATTGCAATATGAATTTAACTAACATTGCCTTACATTTCTTTAATCAGTGCAATGTCTCTTATCGATGCGTAAAGTTGCGTTACGTTTCGTGAATATCATTAATAATATGCTGATGAACTTATCTCTGCTTGATATTTGTATAGCGCCACCTCTAACGACCCTTTTCAATTAGTTGTATCTGCAAATTATTCCATTATATCGTCGCAGTAAAAAATGGTGGTTCTACCCTATCTACCCTAAATATCCAACATTGGCTGTTCCATGTCTATTTTTGGATTATTCGGTTAATGAGAAAACGATTTATTTTAGAATTTATCACTAATGACAAACACTGTAGAACCAGATGAGTCGGCTCGTAACGAGCCGACTCATCTGGTTATACAGTGTTTGTACAAGTTGGCGTTAGGAAGTGTATGGTTGAAAGGGGTAAAATCAATATACATGTACGTGTAGAAAAACCCGACCGGATTTACACTCCGTTACCCCGTATTCGCGCTGCAGCCTTCATTGTTTGCACATAATTGTTATGTTATATTCTACCGGGAGTTCATTAAAAAATCATTCTTTCTAACGAGGCCCGGGTATATTACAGATTGGGTTTTTATACTACTGAAAAACATAAATTCACACTACTGCAGCTGGTACTATATCTTGCCTTCATTTGTAGCTTGCGTTTTGTGTTTTTCTTGTCTTATATTGTCCTGCTCCACCTTTTTATTCATAGCTTTTCATTATGTTTCACTAGGCCCGCACTATCTTTGTGTAAGAGGGAGTGGGGTTAATCATGTTCAAATAGCCCATTCCGGGCAACGTTTGTCAGAAGGTGACTACGTTCTGATTGGACTGTGTTTTTGTCAGTGATGTTATTGGACTTTGTTTTATTGGGCTTGTGCTGCGGTTTTTGCGTCCGTTTCACTAAACTTAGCATGGCTAAAATGTTCGTAAGTCCAAAATTATTATAATCTGCACATTTCACATTAACATTGTTTTCTTGTAAACAGTTATTGGATTTACATTTATTGAGCATAGGCTGCATATGCAGCCTATGCTCAATAAATGTAAATCATCAATTGCAATTTCCAAACGATTCTAAATTTGAAAAGTTTAGTCGTACAAAGTTTAGTGAACGGGCCACAGCCGTTTTCTGTATTGTTCGGTACTGTTGAGTATCGTTGAAGACCGTTCACGGCTTGTTGTGGAGTGTAATTTGTGTTTATGTGTTTGAAGCCTCTGCAACTTCCATTATGCCCGTACTGAAGGTCGGACGATGATCTTGGTTAATGAGCTTGGTCCAAAATTCAAGGTTGAAGTAAAAAAATGTAAATTCGTGCAATCGTCGAGAACGAATATCCATCATGTTCCTTGTTGTTTCAGCTTTGCTCATCGGTCAACCAACGACTTGGCGATAAATGAATTTATGCCAACTCGCTCGTGCGTCTCGTGTACTAAGATCACCATTCGGCCATTGAAACCTCACCAAACAGTAACCCTTAGAATGTGGGAATTTTTCAAACAAAAATGATCGTCTGCTGTTTCATATTTGTTATTTTTTCTCGATAAAAGATGGTTTGGCAGCAGTTTAGAATCATTTCCAATGGAAATGATTCTAAAGTGCTGTCAAACCATGTTATTGATGAGAAACAATTAAAATATAACATAACCAGCAGACGACACAACTATTTCAGCGTTGTAAGGGTTAAAAGAAAATGTTGTATTACCAACGGACTGCATGAGGGAGTAACTGCGATGAAACATCTGTCATTGGCAGCAACCAAGTAAGCCGAATATAGTCAGACAATATACCCAATACTTTATGTACATGCACCCAAACGATGAGAAAGATACGTGTACAAGTATTAACAGGCACCAGGGGCCCGTTTCACTAAACTTCTTACGACTACAATGTTCCCAAGTTCAATTTTAAGATCGTCATAAATGTCAATTTATGGATTTACATTTATTGAGCATAGGCTGCATATGCAGCCTATGCTCAATAAATGTAAATCCAATGATGATTTACAAGAAAACATTGTTAATATGAAATTTACAGACTATCATAATGTTGCACTTACGAACATTTTAGTCGTACGAAGTTTAGTGAAACGGCCCCCAGCATTTACATCTGCAACTAAAGGGCCAATGGTTGAAGGGGACGGAAATCGTAGCCCCTGATCAGATTGCGCGGACGCTCAAGCTGGTCTGAGACTCTGTTTGTCGCAAATGTCGTGGCCCATGGTGGTTCAAAATATATGTTCACACTTTGGGATCTATCTGTTACAAGTAGTGACCAGCGATCAGTGTGACTTATATATCAGAATAAACGGTAAGTATACACCATTTCTTCCAGTGTATAATATTCAGGAAACACATAGAGTATCTACTTTATACATTGTTTTCAAAATGTATACCCATTTTTTAAATAACGCTAAATAAATCTGCAAAATGTGTCTTCATTTGTAGAGCAGTAGTAGTAGTAATTCTTTATTTCCTCCCTTAGGAGAGTAAGACATGTACATTTAAATATAACTGGCATAAGTATGTGTTACTATACAGTCACTGGGCAGATGATATAATAATAATAAGTATGTACAGTATATACAAAAGGAAATTCATTATGCCCAGCGTGTGTCGCCTACGGCCACCGCCTTAACCACCGTTGAACCATGTTCCCATTACACACTAACGTCGGCTCCAATGGAGACGATTTTAATGTGATGCGAACGACGTGTGTCAGCATTTAAGCAGTCTGGGCACATGAATCAGTTGCCTAAGGCCACCCACGTCAGGCACGATGGAAGCATATCTTTACTCGGTACCGCACAGTCTATAGCACTGTTTCTTGGTATTTATGTTACTTAATTGCATGTTTTATAATAGCTGAAGGGTGCTACCATATAATGCATGGACCGTAAAGCTACTGTATAACAATTTACACTCTGATCATCGCTGAGCTCGAATACCGGAAAACCGGAAAGCATTTCCACCACCTGATTATGAGCGTTTAACTCGCATAACTCGTGAAAGTGTGTATCACCTAATAGTGTATGCAGACCACACCACATACATGTACGATGCCGAATAGTACTAGTTTCACTGCAAAATAGGACACGATGCTCAGCGATGGACTCGGTGCACAGTTTGCATCTTGGACAGTGCGTGGCGTATTTTGTCGAAAACAGTTTACCAATAATTCCAGCACAAAAATATTTACACACTTCCCTAACATTTGATTGGCCCGTACCAAGTCTCTGTCCAAAATTTATATCCCAGTAAACTCCCACGCCGAACTACTTTCCGTAACAGTGAGGCGCAGTTAAAATAATTCCGGCCTTCGTCCAGTATTCCCGCGACTTTTCCAAGTTTATACCCCGATAAATTCCACAAAAAAGGCCATTCATTCCTATAATGATAATTGCACCAGTTTTACAGTACGGTAGATAATCACGATATAGTTGACTGAATCTCCAAATGCCGCAGGGAATGTATTGATTGTGTGTCCTTACAAATCCAGCCAAGTTTTCGTCGTCCTGTAGGCGTTGCCGCAAATCATAATTAGCCTTCTGTTGAATTGTAGTCTTAATAATACGTTTCCAAGAATCTATTGGTGGAAACACTGCCGCGCTAGCATATTCATGCAGAACGGGCGTCAAGTTGTATTTACCGAATATACGGTAAATATCCGGCATAAATCCGAGAGTCTTACTGGGTTCACTGAGAAATGTAATGAGACGGTTTTACCTTTTTAGAATTGTTTTAAGTTGCACAATTGCCCGAACAGTAATAACTTTCGTTTGTCAATTTCAAGTTCTATATGTAGTAATCCAATACAGCTCAATGCCACGTCTGTTCTTTTGAGTTATATATGCATGTATTTAACACACTGACGATGTGACTACTGTCTGTTTATGAATGAGCCTTCTTTTTATTTCGTGAAATTTGGTCAAATATTGATTTTATTAAGAAAAAATGATTTTTCTATGGCAATTTAACATGGGGGAAAAAGGTAGAGGAGTTGTGGGAGGAGTCAAAAAACGAAATTGTTTGGAAATTGACTCCAAAACCTAGCTAGATAGCTTGGAAATCATCTAACTAAGAAAACAAAAGTTAAATTTTAAAAATCGGTCCAGTATTTCTGAAATTCAAAAATATTTCCCCATGTTAAATCCCATAGACATCTTCACTCCGTGAAGATGTCTATGGGGATTTAACATGGGGAAATTTTGTTTTCGCAATAAAATCAATATTTGACAAAATTTCACGAAATAAAAAGAAGGCTCATTCTTAAATTTTCCTTTAATTTAATATTATCGAAAAAAATATTGTTTTTGAATTGTCCATATAGCCGTAAAATTTGGGCAGGTTTCGTGAAACAGACAGTAAAAGAAGTGACGTCATTAGTTAGAATATATAATGAGTAAAATGCTACTATATATTAGTTTGTAATAAACTTTAGTTTGAAATATCTTACTTAGAACACTAGTTATGTATATTTAAAGTGGGGACATATATTTTGAACCACCCCGTGTATGTACCCGTAGTACGGGGCGCCAAGTGGGACATGGCTCAATTTTGTCAACAAAATTCATTTTTGTACCTATAAACTTGACAAAAACAAAACAAAATTAAATATATATTGATTTTGTCAACAAAATTCACTTTTGTGCCACAAAACTCAATTCTGTGTCACAAAATTCACTTTTGTGCCACAAAACTCAATTCTGTGTCACAAAAAAACTCAATTCAGTGTCACAAAATTCAATTCTGTGTCACAAAACTCAATTCTGTGTCACAAAATTCAATTCTGTGTCACAAAATTCAATTCTGCATACGTTTCGTGTACGTATTTGTAAGACAGAATTGAGTTTTCTTCACAAAACTCAATTCTGTCTTACAAAATTGAATCCTTTATAACAAAAATGAATTTTGTATATCAGAATTTTACATAATTGGATTTTGTGATTTTTAGTGTTACAAAACTCAATTGTGTCTGGACAAAATTGGTTTTGTACACATAATTAACCTGTCCTGCATGGCGCCCCGTAGTATGTGCCATGTCAGTTTTTGGCCAGCATAGTTTCTGTAGCCGATTTCATCAAAATTGCAAAGTATACTTATCTAGCAAAGTATACTTTGAGTGAGTAATCATCTATTTTCCCGAAATGTATTATTTCATATAGAACTAACAACTGCATATATTTGATGATTAAAAGTATACAGAATTATTATACTGAATTTATTACATTATCACAGCCATTTTGACTGTGATAATGTAATAAATATAGTATAATAAAAAATAATAAATTTATCCTTAAATTTAAAATTTCTCCCTCATGTATACTTTGCTAGATAAGTATACTTTCCAATGTTGGTGAAATAGGCTACTGATCAGCTACCTCGCTAGTGCAGCCGTATATGATATGTTGAAGCATGTTGCTATATTGAATTATGTTTAAACTGGGCATTAACTCCATAAGCTAATGTTTGCTATATCGTGTTACATACACGTTTCACCAATCGTATACATATGTTTATCCCGTCAACACAGTGCGTATGTGCCTTGAAACACGGTGCCGTGAAACATTTTTGATATCCTGTCAATACGACCTAATCACTGCGTATGAATATGTGCAGTGACTGCTTTTTTTTCTCCATTTTTAAAGCCATTTGTAGGTGTTGACGGGATAAATAGAATAGTATGTTTGTTCCGTGAATGGGAAAATATCTGGTGCGGCACGGAAACGGGATGTGCTCGGCAGAGCCTCGCCCATCCCGTTTCCTAAGCCTTGCCAGATATTTCTTCCCATTCACTGCACTAACCTACTATTCACCGAACTTGTCAAATGATGAGTAACTTCCATTTGAAAAATTTCCGGGGCGTTTGAATCGACATCCGTGTCGGCTTTCTTCTCGATGTTTTCACTATAAAACTAAGCAACGTTAAGTCAAACCGACAAAAGCCGCCAATGGTATAACGCCAATGATGCGCCGGATGGAATTCTAAGGAATTTTACCCATGATTTTTCATGTTCGGTAACCTAGATTTATAAAACTGGTACATATATATTTATTTGAAATGAACATGTGTCATTCTTTCCCTCGTATGTACAATAAAATCTCACAAACTAGACTTAACCCTTGAGTGTATATAATCCCCTCAACGATAGTTACTTATATATTTGTTTATTAAAGTCTCATCAATGTACACACATAAGATAATACAATATAGACACAGTAAAATAGTACATCGCCATTCTATAAGAATTACAAGAGACTACACTCACTATAAAACATGTGTTTTGCCTCATAAAACATGAATATGAATACATGGGTAATATGTATATACAGTTATCTAACGTGTTCGTGCCACGAGCATCTGATACATGCTATAACGCACATGCACAAACTACATGCAACCTACTGCGTGTATCATGACTATGACGTACCCGTACACTAAAACACATGATAAACATAGACACAATCATTCATGAATATACATGTAGTACAATATCTACACTATAAGACATGGTTAAATGAATAAGACCTAACGTACGGTATATTGATCATCTATAAAGAAAACCACACCTTCTTTTTAAAATATTGAAACATGTTTTGGCACATTATTTCATGATATCACTATTAGCAAATAAGATTACAAACTTATCGATATCACACAAGTTCAAGAAATCCGGAACAATGTTGCAAGCTTTATCGAACAATACAGTTCTAAGATCACTGTACAAATCACATTCTAAAAGCACATGCTTTTCCGTTTCCACAGTATTAGCATTGCAAAATATACACAGCCTTTCATCCAGGGCAATATTTTCGTATCGTCCGGTTTCCAGTCTAATGGGAGCAACCCCACAGCGAAACTTGGCAAAAGCTGATCTGTGCTTAAATGGAATCAAGAGCTTGCAATAAGCTTCTGTTTCGAAGTTATTTTTGAACTTACAATAAGACCTGAGTTTATTACCCCCTTGACCCCGTATGCTGCTATTACTGTTAATACGGTCATGCCATTCAACAACGTAGTTGTGCATCATTGTCGTAACTAGATCTCCTAAAAGTGCCGTTTTAGCAATAAATGTATCAACATTTAAGTATTGATTAAGTTGCAAATTATTAAAATGTTTGATAACAGTATAACACCAATTTTGACACTGCCTGCTATTAACGCTATGACACCAATTAAAAATTCTCTTATTAATTCTGTTTACACTCATATTTACACAACGACTCCAGAGGTTGGCAATACATTTCCACTGTCGGATGATAGCTGGTAACCATGCCATATCACCGGAGACAGCAGCACTGGGTGTATACTTTCCCACGCCCATATAAAAACGCATAGCTCTATACTGTACAACATCGATACATGAGAATGATCTATATCCCCATACAGCTGCCCCATAAGCTATAACAGGCCATACTATTGAATCATACAGTTTAGTGAAAACATCATACGGCATGCCGCCAATGTACTTAGACTTTGCAATGATAAGACCGAGGGCTCTGCCTGCACTCTGTGCAACCATTTTGGCAGTAACATTATAGTCAAGATATTCATCTAGTACAAGTCCAAGATATGTATATTTATCAACAGTGTTTAAACTTGTATCACCACATAAAAAAGTATGGGCGCTTCTCGATGCGGATTTTGGTCTAAAATGTACAATGTTACTTTTATTACTATTAACACACATATAATTGGCTTTGCTCCAGTCATACAACAAATCCAGCATACATTGTAAGTCACGTTCATTATCTGCAATTAAGACAATATCATCAGCATATAATAAAATGGCAACAAGTTCATCTCCTACACGGACACCTTTTCCCAGAGCAGCCATTTTCAGTGCAAGATCATTAATATAAAGATTGAATAATAAAGGTGATAGACTACATCCTTGTCTCAATCCAGTAGTGACATTGAAACTATCAGTTTTAAAACCATTCACACGCACACATGACGATACAGAACTGTACAATGATGTTACAGCTCCAAATAGTTTGCCACTGACACCTATTTCAGCTAGTCTATTCCACAACATATTTCTATTTACAGTGTCATATGCCTTTTTAAAATCTATGAATGCGCAGAATGTTGACAGTTTACGTTTCTTACGCACATCAATAATGTTTGTTAATGAGGCCACGTGATCAATGGTGCTTCGACGTTTCCTGAAACCATTCTGCTCATCACATATTTTATCATTGGCCTCCGCCCATCGCGATAGTCTTTCATTTAAAATAAAACAATACAACTTATACATACGACAAGTTAACGATATGCCACGATAAGATAATGGGTCCCTAGGATCTGTGGTATTTGATTTGGGAATTGGGTTAATGATACTGTGACCCCAAACAGTGGGCATTTTACTTTGGCTAAAACAAACATTAAATAGTATATGTAAGAACATTATACTGGTGTCATTACATAAGACTTCAGAAGGGATCTGATCATCACCACACGCTTTACCTCGCTTTGCATGATCTACAGCTTGTTTTACATCTAACAATGTAATATTATCATTGAACATAGGTTCAGATGTGTCGTTGATCAGATCATTCACATAAATTGACATATCAGCAAATTGCCCCGCGTTTAGAAGATGACTAAAATCAAGTTTCCACTTGTCCAACACCACAGTAACTTCATTACTAATGCCTCCATTATCAAGTACCACCTCCATCGGTATACCTTTAGATTTACCATGACCAATGCCAATTTTACCAATGGTCTTCCAAAATTCAGACTGGCTACCTGTTGCCTCGTTTGCTAACTGGTTCTAAAAACTAAACCATTGTAACCTTTTGGCTCTTTGAACCAACCGGTCAAAATGTTTTCGAACCAAGACATATGCCATCTTCAAGGACGCTTTATCAGATTTAACTTTACTGTGCAACCATTTTCGTTCAGCTTCACAAACATCATTCCATGCCACAGTTAAGTTTTCATTCCACCAAGGCTTACCAACTCTCCGCCTTTTGTTTGAAAAACCACAATGCAATGGGATAGACACACTTGGCAACTTATCGGACATCTCTTTAGCTATTATATCACATAACTCATTGTACGCACTATCAATAGCAGACTGAGTTCGTAACCCCGCTTCGAGTTCACTAACAACAGAGTGAATATTCACATGATTGTCAAGTAGAAACGAAGTGGGAACTGCAGATACATCAAATTTGGTAAACGTATCGGATGGTGTTGGCAAAGAATCTGGTGTAACAGAAACATTCTGACATTCAAAAACCCAAGTCAAAGCGGAGTGGTCTGGCAGTGATGACGGTGACATTACAGTGATATCATTGCACAAATTAATGAGCGTGGACGCTCGCATGACGTTGAACTCTTTAAATATAGATACGTGCCCATGACTAGTAAGAAAATAATCAACAACTGCACACCCCTTTGTAGATATTGACGTAAAGTCATTACTGATACTGTTACGGCCATTAAGCATACAATAATTACAGTTTATTAGAAATTCGATAAGCATATCTCCATACGCATTTGTTTTAAAATCCAAAACTGACCGCTGAGGAATACTATCAATCCCCACTATAAAATCATCATTATCTCCACACCTACCATTAAAATCACCGCATATCATATTCACCCCAGTGTTTTGATATCTGTAAACATCAGCCATCAATGTATCAAAGAAGGCGAGTGCGTCCACGTTCCGAGAGGAGCACTGGGGAGGAAGGTAACAGACGCATACATTAATGCATGTGTTATCAGTTGTATGTTTCAATTGTACCCATAATATTCCTTCACAAGAGTCATCTAGTATGGTGACATGAAAGTTGTCAATAATAGTATTACGTATAAAGACACCAACTCCTCCAGAGCCTCTCCTTGCATGCACATGCAACTCCTGTCTGTTATTACCAAACCAGGTATAACCCGGTAAAGACAATATGGCGTCACCCACCAGATGAGATTCTGCTATACCAATAATATCACAGTTTAAATATTGCACACAAGAAGTCCTTACATACCAATTGTCTGACAACTCATTCGCAGACCAACCGTTGACATTCCAAACCCCAAGTTTTAGCTAGTTGTACGAGCGACCACGACCGCCACGGGTACCATTACCGCGCCGCCGATCGACGTAACCCCACTGACTGCCGTCAGAACGCGGATTACGCTGGTACGAGTCGTCTGTACCATGCCGACTGTCATCATCGCGCGCCAAACCACGTGACCCATAAGGACGGTCGTTGTCAGGTCGGTTGTATCGTCCATCAGAGCGTGTACGTGGGACCGAGCCAGTATAGTCTGCCCGCTTATCTCTATTCGAACCCGTGACGTCATGAGAATTACCAGTGTGCTCCGTGCCCCCAGGTTCGTTATTGCCAACATTCCTAACGACACGAGACCCTTTGATGGTGATGTTGCTATCATTGTTACGCAGCGCATCAATTACAGTCCGGAAGCTAGATGCCATGATCCTTTCTTCGCGTGATTGGTGATTGTTGAGGTAAACTCTTCTGTACTGTTCACAGGTTCTGAGCTTCGATTTAGCACTCATACACTTCACCTTGTCATCCATGGTTTTGAATGTCACAACTACTGCTAACGCTTCCAACTCTACTGTCTGTTTCACGAAAGCTGCCCAAATTTTACGGCTATATAAACAATTCAAAAACAAGATTTATTTTCATAATATTAAATTAAAGGAAAAATTAAGAATGAGCCTTCTTTTTATTTCGTGAAATTTGGTCAAATATTGATTTTATTGCGAAAAATTGATTTGTCTATGGGAATTTAACATGGGGGGAAAAAGTGGTAAGGCAGTGTGGGAGGAGTCAAAAAACAAAAAAATTTGGAAATTGACTCCGAAACCTGGCTAGATAGCTTGGATATGATCTAACTAAGAAAACAAAAGTTAAATTTTAAAAATCGGTCCAGTATTTCTAAAATTCAAAACAATTTCCCCATGTTAAATCCCCATAGACATCTTCACTCCGTGATGATGTCTATGGGGATTTAACATGGGGAAATTGTTTTTTCGCAATAAAATCAATATTTGACCAAATTTCACGAAATAAAAAGAAGGCTCATTCTTAAATTTTCCTTTAATTTAATATTATCAAAAGAAATCTTGTTTTTGAATTGTTTATATAGCCGTACAATTTGGGCAGTTTTCGTAAAACAGACAGTACATACATGTATCTCTGTACAAACAGTGTCGATATAGATGAGCTGGCTCCTAACGAGCCGTCTCATCAGAAACTGCACTTTATGCAAGTGGATTTCAAATGTCGTAAAAGAAAATAACAGCCCTTTATATAAGTGGACTAGTCTGAAATTCAGTAGATGATGATTCGATTCGTCGGGAAAATTAACATATCACAAGTCTATTCCAGTAATTTAGCGTCGAAAGGGTTAACTTAATGAGTGGTTCCATTTACAATTTCCGTGCTGGTCTGCAACTACAAATTATATGTCAATGATGTAAAGGACATTGGACTCCCGTCAACGATAACATTTGAGATGCCATTTTTTATTTTAATGCCATTTTGTAATTATAGGTTATTTGATTTGTATGTAGATATATGCACGAGTTCCGCTGCGTTCGATATACAATATCGTTGCGCGGCGGAACGAGTGGCATATATCCACGTACAAATCAAAATAACCTTTTTCTAATATACGTACATAACTCGCAATTTAGATACACCTAAACAATATACAAAATGTAAATTAAATTAGTGGTGATTTAGAAGGAACTATTTTTTGAGGTGAAGCGTAGTTCCGACACTGACCGATACTCAAGAGCATGGACAAATATTGACGTCTTGCGTTGCATTACGTTTCAATGGGAAACGAAAGTACGTATATAATAATATTACATATTCGAAACAGTGATATCACATATTCGAATGGGTGATACAGGTAGCACCCTTTTATTTTGAATTGGTGATATCAACAATTACCATGTCCAGGCCCGTACGCAGGAATTAATTTAGGGGGATGCGTTATCGACGGCGCGAAGGGTCAAACATGATTTTTTGCACATCCACAGACAGACCTCGGCAGATCAACCCTTTCACCCCTAAGTAACTGGAATGGATTTTGATATGTTAATTTCGCAACCAATCCAATCATCACAAAATGATTTTCATTTAAGAACACGTGGTGTTTTTGTTCTCAAAATTATGAAAATTTCTTGCAAAAAGTGCAGATCTTGATGAGACGGCTCGTCACGAGCCGGCTCATCTGGATCTACACTGTTTGCCAATACCACTATACAGGCATGTGGTGTTGAAAGGGTTAAGGGGGTGCGTACGCAAACGTCGCACCCCCTCTGCGTACATGCCTGATGTCACTGAGTATTTGCAAAAGGTGATTCATTCGAGTAGGGGATACCACAAACTGGTATTAAAGTTCAAAACGGCACACCATAATATATTACAACGCGAAACAGAGATTTCCGGAAAATGCCGAACTCTGGCGTGCGTGACAAAGTCGGCGCCCATCAGGCAATCTTGAAGCCATTAGCCGATTTCACCAAAATTGCTAAGCATACTTATCTAGCTAAGTATACATTCAGGGAGTAATCATTTATATTTCCCGAAATTCATTATTTTATATAGAATTAACAACTGCATATATTTGATGATTAAATGTATGCCGAATTATTATAATGAATTTATAACATTATCATAGCCAAAATGGCTGTGATAATGTAATAAATTCAGTATAATAAACATTACTAAATTGATCCTTAAATTGAAAAATTCTCCCTCAAAGTATACTTTGCTAGATAGGTATACTTTGCAATGTTGGTGAAATATCCTACAGATGTGAATACGAACAAACTAGTAAATAGGAGATATTAGTGGTCCTTGTTTATTATGTTTACAGGAAATGTTCCTGGTCGTACCATCATTCCATGGATGGCTTTTTGCTCTCATTCCGCTCACCTCTTGTTACATACATTTATTAGGCGAGTAATCATGGTAATAGTAAGATTATATTGATACAAGGTGTATGATCACGTGGTACTTTCAACAACAACAATTACCGATTCAAAGTACGTATTCTTTTATAGTGTCCTTATTACGTAACGGATTTTGATGTAATATGGCGCATCAAACGCATCTTGTTAAGCTGCATTTGGTGGTCTCTTTATTTCCGCCCAAACTTCTGTCGTTTTTGCGAAGAATCGATTTCCGTGTCTCCGACACATATGTCTGTGCTAAACTCCCTAGACCACCACATGCAGCTCATGAAGACGCGTTTGCTGCGCCATATTTCATCAAAATCCATTGCATATTAAGGAAAATATCAAATAATACTTACTTTGGAGTGTGCGACGTTGTTCTTGTTGTTGTGACCACGTGAGCATACACCTTGTGATAGCAACAAGACATAGCTTTCACTTCTTTCTGAACCAATCCTTGTGATTATTAAGCCCAATTTAATTACATACGATTGGGTCAGTGGAACAAAGGGGTTAACTCATCGAGCTAGCCCCAGTCTTCAAATGATCTCTTCGTATTGCGATAATTTGTCCCAATATGTAATAAAATGCTGTTTGATAGCTCTAATAAAACGATACCGGTTTGACCTTTTGACGGCCAGTACATCTTAAATCATCCGATTTCGATAAAATCGCATCAGAGCAAATCTTCTCCACAATACCTTCACGTTGATATATAACATGACCATATTTGGTAAGATGTGAAATTTGACTCCGAATTTACACGGCCATTTTTGATTAAACGGGGTCATCATTTTAAAAAATCTGAAAGAGCATTGACTATCGATAATTCCGGTCTAGTTTAATTGAAATCTGTCTGGCGTTCGTTAGAAGAAGACTTTTTAAGAATTTGACCTACCTTTCCAAGGCGGCAATCTTGGATTAGGCGACGACCTCCAAATTTATTCTGACATGCCCCCACTCATAGATCATCTCTGTAAAGTTTGACCAACAGTGGCTCGGGCGGTTCACGAGAAGAAGACGTTTGAACTCTCTAATTAATGGTTGACGTTTTTACCTTTCGGCGGCCTTCTTGGATGACCTAATCATCATATTTCGGCAAAAACTATTCCAGAATCATCGTCTTGTCGATACCTTCTATTTCATTTATCCCGTCAACACAGTGCGTATGTGCCGTGAAACACGGTGCCGTGAAACATATTTGATATCCAGTCAATATTATTTTTGCATTTTACAGCCATTTGTAGGTGTTGACGGGATAAATAGAATAGTAGGTTAATGCCGTGAATGGGAAAACATATCTGGCGCGGCACGGAAACGGGATGTGCTCGGCAGAGCCTCGCCCATCCCGTTTCCTGAGCCTTGCCAGATATGTTTTCCCATTCACGGCACTAACCTACTATTCTCTATATATGACATAGCCATATTCGGTCAAATATGAAATCTGACCCCTGCTTGCCCTGCCTGATCCCTACCTGGCCCAGCCCATTTTTGACCCCGGGTCCACCATTTTAACAGATCTGAAGCATTGATTATCGATCATTCCTGCTTTCCCTAAGTTTCGTAAAAATTGGCCCAGCGGTTCATGAGAAGAATATTTATTAAGAATTTGACGTTCTTTTTCACGGCGGTCATCCTGGATTAGTCGACGACAACCAAATTTACAAATCTGAAATTCCCCCATATATCATCCCTGTGAAGTTGGACCAACATTCGTCCAGCGGTTCACGAGAAGAAGATTGTATAAATATATAATACATACAATGACTTTTTAACCTTTCGGCGGCCATCTTGGTTAACGTAGTCATCCGATTTCGACAAAAATACTCCAGAGCGATTGTCGTGTCGATACCTTCGATTTGATATATGACATGACTAAATTTGGTCAAATGTGTAATTGTATCCCTACTTAACCATTCCTACCCCGCCCATTTGTGACCCCACATTTCAACAAATTTGAAACAGCGTCGACTATCGATCATTCCTGCGAACTTTCGTTGAAACGGTCTGGCGGTTCGTGACAAGAAACATTTTTAAATAGTCGACCTAATTTTCGACGGCGGCTATCTTGGATTATACGACGACCTCCAATTTTAAAAATATGACAACCCCCTACCCATATATCATCTCTGTGAAGTTTGACAAACATTGGCATGGCGGTTCGGGAGAAGAAGACGTGGTCTTGTGGACGTACGGACGACGACGGCTCATGTGAGATAAACATATAGCTTACGATTATGCACCAGCCCGAGAATTAGCGTGTACTAGTCGATGCCATTTAGCTAGGGATTAACGGGTTAATGCGATACAAATACACTTATTCCTTCGTCTGGGATTTCATGTGTACTTCGGGTTCTGAGACATGCAAACAGGCATAAAACGCACTAAACGACAAGTGATTTCGTCGGAATTGCTGCTGTTTAAACTCATATTGAACTGAGACTGTCGAAGACATGTCAAAAGAAAACTACCAGACAAAATAGGGCGATCGCCGGGGAATGTCTCACTCACTAAACAAGGCTATCGCCACGAAGAACAAGGTCACCAAGATCAAGATCACAAAATGAGCAAGTCCAACATTATAACTTCGAAGGTCACGGTCACCAAGGTAAAGATCCCACAAATGACACTGGGTGGATAGTTTTATTATGTTTTAATATCTAATATAATGTCCATTTTAATCTCAATCCACTGCTTCCCGTAAGGTAACGTCATTTCACATGTTTCAACGTCAATTTGACGTTGCTGCCTTGGAAATGTGCAATTGGGTTGTATCATTAAACACGATATTGTCCGGGTATTTGTTAAGATATCAAATCCAAAATTTCAGCATAGCTTCCTGACATATTCATCAACACTACTAAGCTGTTATTTTCCAATTTGGGTGTGGGCCGAATTTTGGACTTATTGCCATTTTTCCTTTGGATTACTATTTTGGAATTACGTCCACAAAGGTTAAGGTCACCGAGCTGAAGGTCAAAGTCACCCAAATGACACTGAATGGATAGTTATCAATGTGAGGTAGCCATTGATGAAGTTTGGTAATGATCCGACTGACGGATCAAGAGAATTGCGAAATATTTTGGACTATGTCCAACATTTACGTCCCGTCGACAACAACAAAGACACATCGACGACGACGACGACGATGCCGCAAGTGTGACCGCTATGTCTCATTTCCACTATCGTGGGTGAGTCCAATATGTGGTCTTCAGTAGCCGATTTCATCAAGATTGCAAAGTATACTTTTCTAGCAAAGTAAACTTTGAGGGAGAAATTTTCAATTTAAGGATAAATTTATTAATTTTTATTATACTGAATTTATTACATTATCACAGCCATTTTGGCTGTGATAATGTAATAAATTCAGTATAATAATTCGGTATACTTTTAATCATCAAATATTTGCAGTGGTTAGTTCTATATGATATAATGCATTTCGGGAAAAATAAATGATTACTCCCTCAAAGTATACTTTGCCAGAAAGGATACTTTGTAATGTTGGTGAAATAGGCTGCTGATACCATCACGAGGGTGGGGTGGACATGGAGAAGCGGGGTGGAGTGGCGCAAGATAAATTCGGATGGGCGAAAGGCGGACAATCACATAGAGAGCATGCAATCCGCGTGTGCTTTGTATGAAACGCCAAATCTACATAAACTCAAATAATTAATGCTAGCTCTCCAAATTATTTGAAGATGTAGATTTGGCGTTCCGTAGCTTTGAAAGTGTTGCTAACTTGTCAAAAACGTGTGATATACAAAATACTACTTTGACATGGACCGAGCTGAATGTAATGGCACAGACAAGGAATCGGTTTTCATGTTCGTGTTTGTGTTTTTATTGGTGTTAGTGTATGCAGTAGAACCCCTCTAAACCGGATACAGAGGAAAGTTAGTTGAGCTTAATTTAGATATGTTACATTGCCATTTACCTCCGATAATGATATCTGTTCATGATCGCTAAGCAGCCACGCGTGTCTTGAAGTATTCATCTGTGTGTTTTACAGTGGAATCTGTTTACACCGTTGTAGTACGTTGTCGGAAAAAGCTAGCGAATTTTGAAAATTAAAATTTCCAGTTCACATTTTGTCACGTTTGATGCAGGTGTTCGAGGAATACTGGGGTCCGTTTCACTAAACTTCATACGACTAAAATGTTCGTAAGTACAAATTTAAGATAGTCTGGAAATTTCAAGAGATGAATTTACATTTATTGCGCATAGGCTGCATATGCAGCCTATGCGCAATACGTGTAAATTCAATAATTGTTTACAAGAAAACATTATTAATGTGCAATTTACAGACTATGATAATTTTGCACTTACATTTTAGTCGTACGGAGTTTAGTAAAACGAGCGCTAGTTTTTAGACATTATACATTAGATGTTAAGTTTACCTACTGTCTGTTCCACGTTTTGCTGCCGACGAACTTTTGGCTATTAAACACATTAAATTAAAAACAAATTAAATGTAAGTACTTTTTGATCAATAACAAAAACGTCACCCTCCCCAATTTTTTTATTTGATAAAATTCCATCAAATATTGATCTTATTGCGAAAACAAATGGAAATTAACTCCGAAACCTGAAATGATGTAATTAAGAAAATAAAAGTTATATTTTGAAAATCGGTCCACAAATATTATTTTTGTTTAAATCTATGTTTTTTGCCCCCATGTTAAATTCCCATAGGAAAATCGTTTTTCCGCAATGAAATCAATAGTTGACGGAATGTCCAGCTGGGGCCCGTTTCACTAAACTTCTTACGACTAAAATGTTCGTAAGTGCAAATTTAAGATCGTCTGTAACTTTCAATTTATGGATTTACATTTATTGAGCATAGGCTGCATATGCAGCCTATGCTCAATAAATGTAAATCCAATAATTGTTTTCAAGAAAACATTATTAATGCGAAATTTACAGACTATCATAATTTTGCACTTACGAACATTTTAGTCGTAAGAAGTTTAGTGAAACGGGCCCCTGGTGTCCTGATCGTGCAGTCTTATCAGCGTAGTCATGATCCCTATATCTCCAGCCACAGTCGCATATGTCGTCATCATAGGACTCTTAAAGGTACATGCCCACTCAGTAGGCACACACTGTTCTTTACAGCAATTACATACGTGTATAATTGTGTCACTATTCCACAAGTTCAAAAAGTTACGAGTGCCCGCTATGCATATCGATGGTCTAGTAACATAAGGTCGTAAGTGCTATGCTTTAGCATAGCAGTTACGACCTTATGTTACTAGACCATCGATATGTAAAACATAGTAATATTTATTTTATTGATAGTGACTCGCGGTGGTATCAGTCTATTTTCATATTCAAATGAGCAATGATATTTTTTAATTATTTATTCTAATTAAATGCGTCAACTGAAAAAATAATATTTTCGACTGATTTTAAAGTATGGTCATTGCACATCCAAACATAAATACAGATAATAACTAGTAATGTCCGTTAACATTTTATGGAAACACGGTTATCGCCCCTGATATCAGTGTGTAAATTTACGTCTGATATAAACAGTATAATAATTCCAATCTATACATGGGGTAATGGTGAATGAATGTTTATTTTGCCAGAAAATGTCATATCTATAGAATATACAAAACTAGCTGATGCCCGTTTCACTAAACTTTGTACGACTAAAATATTCGTAAGTGCAAATTTAGGACCGTCTGGAAATTTCAATTGATGGGTTTACATTTATTGAGCATATGCAGCCTATGCTCAATAAATGTAAATCCAATAATTGTTTATAAGGAAACATTGTTAATGTGAAAATATTTCATCCTAGACGTTCGCGAGACGCAATTCACGTCTCGTTTAAACGTCATTTCCGGCGAAGAAACAATTCATACGCTAACGTCGACAACGTAATAAGCTGTTCTAAGAGCAAATTTAACATTTTACGAAGAGCATGTAATATACAATTTATTCCACTACCAGTTTGAGATAAAGGATTTATTTCCGTTGACATCTGTAAATCCGACAAAGAAACTAGTTTCTTTATCGGATTTCCAAATGTCTCGGGAAATAAATCCAGTATTTCAAAATGGTAGTTGAATAAACTATATGTATTTCTCATCAGCCCATATAATACATCTATCACTGGTGCTGCACTCCGCACCAGCGTAAAACGTTTCAAGTCGAAATAGGTGACGGATTCCTCACGAATTCCCATTCGGCTACATGCAGAAGATACTGCACAAACACGTTTTCGTCTAGTAACCGGTGCAATAAATTTGCACCGGTTACTAGACGAAAAACGTGTTTATGCAATAGTTCTATATCGAGCATCTCGCCAGTAAACCGTTATTTTTTTGACGTGAAACATGTTACGCCGGCGCAGAGTGCAGCACTAGTGTCTATAGAGAAGGCAAGAAGCCTTCATCCGTGTGTAGTGTTAGTTTAGCCTCGGAATTCTTACCGTTTCAGAGCTGAGCCTTATTCTCTTATTATCATATCAAAAGACACTATTATGATCATATCAAAAGACACTACTGTCTGTTTCACGAAACCTGGCCAAATTTATTTATTGCGGGAAAAGAAATCCCAATGTTAAATCCCCATAGACTTAACATGGGGATTTTTTTTCTAATTTCAGAAATAGTAGACCTGTTTTCAAAATTTAACTTTGTTTTCTTAGATCATTTCCAAGCTATCTAGCCAGTTTTCGGAGTCAATTTCCATTTTTCTTTCGTTGTTGACACCTCACACAGCTCATCTACCTTCCTTCTATGTTAAATTCCCATATACAAATCAATTTTTCGTAACAAAATCAATATTTGACCAAATTTCACGAAATAAAAAGAAGTCTCATTTTTAAAGTTTGATAAAATTTAATATTGTCGAAAACAAGATTGTTTTTGCTTATGTTTATATAATTACAGCTAGCATTAAACATTTAGATATAGCCCAACATGATTTAGAGAGCTTTCAAATGATTTGGAGCTACACGTAGCTATACATATTGAATACTAGCTCTAATTATTTAGAGCTAGCATTAATTATTTGAGTTTATGTAAATTTGGCGTTCAATATTGATAAGCACATCCAGTGGGGCAGTCATCACTAGCTGAACATTGCTGTACAACGTGTACAGGCGACGGGGATGAGAAATTCGACTGATAATTGAAGACACTGTCATGTGATTGTTTCCGTCGCCTGTGGACCAGCCGGGCAACGTCCGCTGAATGTATAAATTGAAAGTTCACACTCGCTCTAATTTAATAAGACCGATACTGTGCCAATTTCATTATTACAAAATATTTGAATATTGTGTGTTAGGCTCTGGCAATCAAATTAATTGACTGCTAGTTGTTGGCATTGCCAATGGATGTCAGATACATTGATAATCTGGGGCCAGTTTCACTAAACTTCATCAGACTAAAATGTTCGTAAGTGAAAAATATGATAGTCTGTAAATTTCACATTAAGAACGTTTTCTTGTAAACAATTATTGGATTTACATTTATTGAGCATAGGCTGCAGTAGCAGCATATGCTCAATAAATGTAAATCCATCAATTGCAGTTTTCAGACGATCCTAATTTTGCACTTACGAATATGTTAGTCGTACGAAGTTTAGTGAAACGGGCCACAGGGCAAGATTAGCGAGGGCGGTCGTATAAACCTTGCCTCGGTATGTACATGTAGCAGTACCATGCACTAATGCATTGAATGTATGGAACGCCAAATATACATAAACTCAAATAATTAATGCTAGCTCTAAATAATTGGAGCTAGCATTATATATTTAGAGCTAGCTCCAAGTCATTTGAAGAGCTCTCTAAATCATTTGTGGCTAGCTTGGTGTTCCACGAATGCCAAATATACATAAACTCAAATAATTAACGCTAGCACTAAATATTTTTAATGCTAGCTCTAAATATTTTATGCTAGCTCCAAATATTTAGAGCTAGCAATAATTATTTGAGTGTATGTAGATTTGGCGTTCCATATGAATACACACGGGAGTGACGTTTTTGTAGGACAATGCTCGTCAATGTACGGCACAAATCACAGTCTCTTAAACAGAACGTGGATGTTCTTCCATGTCCGCCAATGTCACAGGATTTCAACCCGATCGAACATCTAAGAGATCGCATAGGACAGAACATTTCACGACGTCGAAATCAGCCGCGTACCGCCTAACAGCTGAAGCAAGCGACAAGACAAATGAAAAATGGAGCAACACTCCTCAGATTGGATACAATTCGACAGACGCTGTACTATGCAGCACGTGTGGAAGCTGGGGGCCGTTTCACTAAACTTCGTACGACTAAAATGTTCGTAAGTGCAAAATTATGATAGTCTGTAAATTTCACATTAACAATATTTTCTTGTAAACAATTATAGGATTTACATTTATTGAGCATAGACTGCATATGCAGCCTATGCTCAATAAATGTAAATTCCCTAAATTGATATTTCCAGACGATCCTAAATTTGCACTTACGAACATTTTAGCGGCGTAAGAAGTTTAGTGAAACGGGCCCCTGGTTAAACACCATACTCTGTAAAAACATATTTATTGTTCGGTGATGCGTTCCAAATCGGCGGCCATCTTGGGCGCCATCTTGAATTGTAGGTATTTGGAAGCACTTTTAAAATGACACACAGACCAATAATCAAGGTGTATGATCACGTGGTCTCCGACACGGAAATCGATTCTTCGCAAAAACGACATAAGTCTGTGCCACCACATGCAGCTCATGAAAACGCGTTTGCTGCGCCATATTTCATCAAAATACATTGCATATTAAGGAAAATATCAAATAATACTTACTTTGGAGTGGGCGACGTTGTTGTTGTTGTAACCACGTGAGCATACACCTTGTGATAGCAACAAGACATAGCTTGCACTTCTTTCTGAACCAATCCATTTGGAGTGGGTGACGTTGTTGTTGTTGTAACCACGTGATCATGCACCTTGAATAATATTCGCCGGCCATCGCTAACATATCAAAGTGTCAAACCTCAGAAGTCCGATGTCGCAGCCAAAATCGTTATTTAATCATGGCATGCGATTTATCTGTAAATGACAACTGAGCCACGTGGTTCCAATTGAGTTTGTTGTGACATATATATGTATACGTATTAAACATCTTGCAGCACGTGACGTCTGGGCGGTAATTAAGTTATTCCAGCAAAAAGCTGAAAAGGGACATTACGACATATGTTTAAGCAACTATATGGAAGGCCAAATATACATAAGCTCAAATAATTAATGCTAGCTCTAAATAATTAGAGCCAGCATTAACTATTTAGAGCTAGCTCCAAATCATTACAAGAGCTCTCTAAATCATTTGGAGCTATGTCTAAATATTTAATGCTAGCTCTAAATATTTAAAGCAATAATTATTTGAGTTTATGTAGATTTGGCGTTCCGGGAACGCCAAATCTACATAAATTAAAATAATTATTGCTAACTCTAAATAATTAGAGCTAGCATTAAATATTTAGAGCTAGCTCCAAATAATTTAGAGAGCTCTTCTAAATTATTTGAGCTAACATTAAGTATTTGGATCTATCTCTAAATACTTAATGCTAGCTGTAATTATTTAGAGCTAGCAATACTTATTTAAGTTCATGTACATTTGGCGTTCCATTCAACTAGCCTACTCACAGAACAGACTGACCAGTGTATATGACAATCGCCATCTCGTCAGTACAACACCGCTTATGCCCCTGGATAATATGTATAATTGTATGTAATTGTATGAGCACATAATTATGAGACATGCCATGCAATTGTGTACCTCTTATATACACAGTGGTGGTCAGCGTGTACGTGCACACACAAACGAACACGACAGGTTGGTTCCAACCTGTCGTGTTCGTTCGTGTGTGCACTTACACGCTGACCCCACTGTATCTCTATATTATATATTTACAGAATATGTGATATTTTCTGTAAATGACGTCGAAAGATGGCGAAATATTCATAGCAAATGCTATATTCCGCATTTGCTATGAACATTTCGCCATCTTTCGACGTCATTTTCATTTTTTTGAATAGTATTCTGCATTTTCTATGAACATTTCGCCATCTTTCAACGTCATTTACAGAGAAGATGTTCTTAGGTACAAAACGATCTGTGTTATAAGCGTGACTGTGCGGATGCACAGGCTGATCAGGATCAACATTGGTCACACAAATCATAAGCTTCATTTCTCTAGTCATAGCCACATATCATATTTACACTGTCATAGTAAATGTCCAAACGTCCATTTTCACAATCTGAAACTCGATTTTGTGTTGGCATAATTATATGCTGCAGCTTTTGTAGAATGTCTATATGATGTGACAAGATTGGTGACAACGACGTCAAATGACCCGCTGGATTAGAACCGATTACAATTCTTCATTTGTATCAAATATTCTAAGGAATAGTTTACTCCCCCCCCTCCACCCCACCTCCTAGAGAACGGTTATATTCACTTGCCTGTGTCCTCCCACCCGAGCGGGGAGGGACGTTGAAGCTGCGAGCTTTTGAAAACAAATCGAATACATTCATTTTATGTCTACATTGTAGATGGGCTGTGGGGTTGAAACTTCCGACTTCCAATCCGGAGGTTGTGGGTTCAAACCTTGCTTTGGGCGTCGAAAATACTTTCATAGTTTTTCCATCCCACTGGTCGGCGCGGATGAGACTTGAAACTGTGGCCCCGGGTCTATATAACCTTAGATGTTGATGGGACGTTAAACCAATTCACTTTCACTTTATTTCTATATTGCCATTCCTTTCATCGCTAATTTCCGAGTCGTGGAATAGTTTTTCAATAGATACATCTATACAATCATGTAAGTGAGCCTCCGGTTGAGAAATAGAGAATAGTAGGTTAGTGCCGTGAATGGGAAAAAATATCCGGCAAGGCGCAAGAATTTCTTTATTTCTCATCAGAAGTATATGTTGTGACCACTCATTTGAACCGTCTCGCCGAGACGGTTCAAATGAGTGGTCACAACATATAACTTTGGTTCAGAAATAAAGAAAATAGATAGAGAATAGTAGGTTAGTGCCGTGAATGGCAAAAAATATATGGCAAGGCTCAGGAAACGGGATGGGCGAGGCTCTGCCGAGCACATCCCGTTTCCGTGCCGCGCCAGATATTTTTTCCCATTCACGGCACTAACCTACTATTCTATTTATCCAGTCAACACCTACAAATGGCTGTAAAATGCAAAAGTTGTATTGACTGGATATCAAAAATGTTTCACGGCACCGTGTTTCACGGCACATACGCACTGTGTTGACGGGATAAAAAGACATCCCGCGACATTGGCAACAGTTGTAGACGGTATATTATTGAGACACGCCATGTGATTTGTACCTAAGAACATGTCTGATATTAAATGAAAAATATTTACCAAATATACAATTATAGTTTCATAAATAACATGGAAAGTTGACAAAATCTTCATAGCAAATGCGGAAATTCCGCATTTGCTATGTTCATTTATTTCATGAACATCGCACTTGTTCTTAGGTACAAAATCACATGGCGTGTCTCATATCTCTTGCACATTAACTCAGTAGGAGTAACGTTTACTCGTTTTACTACTGACAGTTACCATATCTCAGTGACCAAATGGCGAACAGCGCAGGCCCTGCGCAGATGCGCAGTCTGATCTGGGGCTACACTGGTCGCAAACGTCGTAAGATCCGATTTGACAGCTGAATTTTTAAAAAAATAAAACGTTTGCTTGATTGTAGTGTCAGTATTGAAACTGTCAGTCCTATTTGACTTGTGAGACACTCTATCGAACAATCAGTACTTCACAATTCCTATCCTTTATGACAGGCACCAGGGGCCCGTTTCACTAAACTTCGTACGACTAAAATGTTCGTAAGAGCAAAATTATGAAAGTCTGTAAATTTAACATTAACAATGTTTTCTTGTAAACAATTATTGGATTTACATTTATTGAGCATATGCTGCATATGCAGCCTATGCTCAATAAATGTAAATCCATCAATTGAAATTTCCAGACGATTCTAAATTTGCACTTACGAACATTTTAGTCGTAAGAAGTTTAATGAAACGGCCCCCAGGCATGAAGGCAATTCGTACCCTTATATGTATTTATTAACTAGCTGGCGACTCACCAACTGGCCACATCAGTCCGAGCGAGCGGAGGTTCGAACTATCGACCTCCCAGTTCGAGGCGGATGTCTTATTAACTAGACCACAGCGACTGGTATGTTAAATGAAAACCACACTATACAACAAACGAGGGACGATCTCCTCACATAACTAAAGTTAATGCATAAAATGGCTTTCACAGTTTAATGACACTGTGTAATAAAACTCACAATACACTAGCGTAATAAATATGCAAATGAGCCCGCTACAGAAAACATGTTAGGTAATCAATACAGCTTCAAATTATGGTGATGTGCTTATGCAATAGATATAATCTAACATTTGTGTTGATTTAATATTCTATTTATTAAACTCGTTGACTGATTTCATAAGACACTCGACATAGCCTCGTTTTTATGTAATCAGTAACCTCATCTAATACATATCATATTAAATCATGACTCATGTAAAATCATCTATAAACCAACACGAATAAGGAGATGCGCATTGCGTCACTTTATATTGGTGCAGGCACAGTACAGTTATAAAAGTACACCAAGTTGCAAAATGCGCCTAATGGTGCATACTAAATGATAGACAGCATACGGTTCTACAGAACACTGCTATCTATGCATAAACAATGCCAACATCTGACAGAGACTAGGGGCCCGTTTCACTAAACTTTGTACCACTAAAAGGTTCGTAAGTGCAAAATTATGATAGTCTGTAAATTTCACATTTACAATGTTTTCTTGTAAACAATTATTGGATTTAGTCTAAATTTCACACATTAACAATATTTTCTTGTAAACAATTATTATTATGCAGCCTATGCTCAATAAATGTAAATCCATAAATTGATATTTCCAGACGATCTTAAATTTGCACTTACGAACATTTTAGTCGTACGAAGTTTAGTGAAACTTGTGCTGGAGAAACAGAAGATACGGCCAGCAAAAACCAAAATAGAGCAGTCGTACACATGTGACGTATATGTGGCTGTGACTGGAGAAATGTGGCTTATTGGATTTGTGGCCAGCGTAGCTATTGATCAAATAGCATACTCCGGTAGACAGATAACAATCTATATCTCTTGTTAGAAGCATAATGGGTGTTTCAATGATGTAATGGCGAACGGTGCAGATCCTGATCAGACTGTGCGGATGCACAGGCTGATCTGAAGCTACACTGGTCGAAAAACCAATAAGCCCCATTTCTCCAGTCACAGACACATATGAGTCGAGTTATCCATGACATAAACAGGCAATGTATTTTCCATAGAAATACCTTCACACAAGCTTGACAAGCACAATCTACCTGAGCCACATGTCAAAAGTATGTGTATGGTAATTACCGTGGTCAAATACACAATCGTGTTCTAGATCCACGCCAAGCACGCACTAATTCAGTTATTCATCTGCACTCACGTGCACGAGTTAATTTCCCTTATTGTGTGGAACGTTACATATTGGGTAGTGGTATGTGGTGGGCACCCATTGGTTATGAAGTATGGACTATGGTGGTACTAGGTGATACAGTAAGTGAGAAACACATTTAGACGCGAAAACTTAACATTGAAAAGTCGGTTGACCGGAAACATAGGTCAAGGTAAAAAAAAAGATCACATGTTGGATAGTGGTATGTGGCGGGCCCTGTTGGTTATGCAGTTGTGCAAGTATGGTGGTACTCGGTGGTACAGTAAGTGAGAAATGGATCTAAACGCGAAAACTTAACATTGAAAATGTCTAAGTCGATTAATCGGAAAAAAGTAGGTCAACGTCAAACAATGTCACATGTTGGATTGTGGTATGTGGTGGGCACCCGTTGCTTATGAAGTTGTGCAAGTATGGTGGTTCTAGGTGGTACCGTAACAGAGAAATGGGACATAAACACGAAAACCTAACATTGTGGTCGCCGTCCGCCCGCCAACAGCCGCCGTTCCATTTTTGTGGTAAAGCAAAACGGCTAAAAGCGCAAAACGGCTAAAAGCGATCGACAATGTATCATGTTCAGCAACTTTTCAATTAAATTTAGTTTCAAATGTATTCTTGTATGCTATCAAGGTGTATGATCACGTGGTATTAACAACAACAACAAGTACTGCAATTTCCAGAATCCATCTGATTCAAAGTACGTATTCTTTTATAGTGTCCTTATTACGTAACGGATTTTGATGAACTATGGCGCATCAAACGCGTCTTGTTAAGCTGCATTTGGTGGTCTCTGTATTTTCGCCCAAACTTCTGTCGTTTTTGCGAAGAATCAATTTCCGTGTCGGTAGACACGGAAATCGATTCTTCGCAAAAACGACATAAGTCTGTGCCAAACTCACATGGACAACCAAATGCAGCTCATGAAGACGCGTTTGCTGCGCCATATTTATCAAAATCCGTTTCATATTAAGTAAAATATCAAATAATACTTTCAAGATTTCAACACTTTCAGCCTCTGCTGTTGTTGTTGTTGTTGTTATAACCACGTGATCATGCACCTTGGCTATGGTCATATAAAATTATGAAGTCTCAAGTGGAAAATTCGCACTTTTACATTGTTCTTACTTAGTTAAAATTCCAATATAATAAAACAAATTAATGTAAGTACAAATGGTGCCAGAAACCAAAATTTAATATCACATATGTAGTAGGAAAGGTCAACGTTTTGTGAACTACGAATTTAAATTGATAATCTATTTTTAAAAATACGAATGTACTTCATTTTAGCCATCTTAATTGTTGATACAATGTGTATAGTTGGATTATCGTTGTCGTGTTGCCTAAGAAACTGTGAGAAAAGATGATATGTACATAGTAACTCCCTAAATATATATTGTCCTTCATTATTTCCGTTGGAAACGTCCATATACCAACCTGGGGCCGGTAGGTGGGAGCATGCGATGGGTAATTTAATGATCGGGGTTCATCCTTATTGGAATTCCGACTGGAGACTTGGTTTGGCCCTCACATACGTCTTTGGCATTTTGTATGTGACAGTTGCATCTGGTTATATCCATTATGTGAGTATTGCAATTATTCGTAATCTTATTCTAGGGGAAGGGGCCAAGTGACTTGGTGTGGTATGGACTTGGCACCAGGTCAGGTTATTCTAATTTCAGGGCTGAATATATGTTTTTTTCGATGTAAATATTCCGTTCTGATTTTGGGATCCCCCCATACAGCAGGTTAAAATGGGATTGAACCCGTTTGCCCGGCCTTACATGACCTTAGCTGTTGATAGGCCGTTAAACACCAATAAACAAACAAACAATCTGGGGCCCGTTTCACTAAACTAAAATGTTTGTAAGTGCACAATTAAATTTCACATTAGCAACATTTTCTTGTCAACAATTATTGGATTTACATTTATTGAGCATAGGCTGCATATAAATGTAAATCCGTCAATTGAAATTTTCAGACGATCATAAATTTGCACTTAAGAACATTTTGATTTTAGTCGTACGAAGTTTAGTGAAAAGGCCCCCAGGTAAGGTCAAGCGATTTGAACACAAACAGCACAATGTCATGTGCTGGCATTTGAGTACGAAAACCGTTAAAATAATATGCGCAATAGAAACCGGACTAGTCTGAAACTCTAAATTCCCACTTATCTTATGGCAGCTTGGAATATGGAGTATCATTCGTGTCATACGCAGTCTGGTTCCGCTCAAACAGTGCTTGCCTAGAACCCCTCAACTTCACCACAGAACCATCCATTCAACCTCAACTTCTACTACACAACACTGCTGACCTAAATTTATCGTTCGCTGTTTATTTTTTATTTCGCATTTTTGTTCTCATCAAAATCCGTGAGTTGACAACGCCTTCGAAGCATAACATTTACAGTTATTTAAACTGTATAACTTGTGACCGAGGTGGAATATTTGGGTAGAATTTTAGACATTTGTTTGAAGTACCATTGTCTGCCAGTTTCCGTAATAATATAAACGTGTGAAACAGGTTTCATTTATATTTGAACCCTTACAATGCTGAATTAAATTTGTCGTCTGCTGCTTTTTTATTTTCCATTTTTCTCATCAAGATCCATGATTTGACGACACTTTAGAATCATTTCCAATGGAAATGATTCTAAAGTGCTGGCATATCATGTTTTTATTGGTAAAGAAGACAAAATATAAAGCAACAGCAGACGACAATTTTTGTTTCCCGCATTCTAATGGTTAAAATCTTACAGATGCAATTCGGAAGCTGCTAAAGTTGTGATCCGTCAGATTGCCAGGTTCAATGACATTGATCTACCGTAATAAAACAAAATATTCGGACACAATTTATTCCGGGAGGCACATATGAGACAAGTCATGTGATTTTGTAAATTGTGCATTTGATCATTCTGAGCAGTAGTTGTGTGCTATGCGATCACGAACAGACATTATCACATGAGATAAAGGACCAAGAAACTCATCAAAAATAAGGTCACAGGTGTTTCCTTGATATCCGGTTTAGAATATACAGATGTTCCGCTGTAGTAAGAGTCCATATATCCGGAAAGTCTTAAGACAGTGTTGTTTGGATTCAATATTATACAGTGTAGCCCCGACAACTCCACAAAACATGTCAAGTTTCTTCTTTGTGGAGTTTCTTATGAAATCAGTAAACTCGTTTAATAAATATCTCATTAAATCATCACCCATGTAAGGTCTTCTTTGATATATATATACATGTATATATTTATTATATACCTACCCATGAAATACATAGTTATACGATATAAATAAAAGTCATATGTTCTCATCGATGAAATAAACAACTTCCGGTGAAAATACGACTACTTCCGCTATCTATATTCATATTCTGTATTTAGAAAGAAAACAGCGCAAATAGGCTGAAAATACACATTCATTACCGCATACAGTCTAAAAAAAACGGCTAATTTCCATGGAGCGGTATATAATAAATAGAATATTCATATTTTTGCAACGAATATGACATATACAATGTATGTTCATCGAGTGGTGTGAAATGTCCATATTTCACGAGTGAAATATGGACATTTCCCACCACTCGATGAACATATATGTCATATTCGTTGCAAAAATATGAATATCCTCTATATTTGTGTGGACCTCCATTTTATAATACTATGCAGTACATTACACCACCGCGTATATTACTTACGAAAGCATAGTGAAGCGACCCAGCGGGTTACGGTTGAAAGTTGTTGCTATTGTGTACGAAGTTATGTAAAATAGACACGTACATGTAGTCCCGCTTCATTTTCACTTACATTTGGGGCGACTGTGCCAGGCTACTATTTAATCTATGAGACTTACCACGATCCCTCACCCATGTCTGGTTATTCACCAATGTTCATAGCTTATCTTCATTGACCTCATACTTCCTGAATGCCATCCTGTTTCCCATAACAGATTGACACATTCTACCAAGTAGTGAATGCAGCCGCCATTTCTACTGGCTGTGCTTGTTATGGCTCGTGTCTGATCGGAATATTCCGTCCATACAATCTAGCCAATCACTGTGCGGGAGGTTGGATAAGTTCCGTAAATGTTACGGAACGTGTCCAAAACCTTACGGAAAGAACCGGAACTTGTCAAAAACCTTACTGAAAGTACCGGAACCTATAAATAGGAGCAATTTCAGCGACTCTGTGTATGGAAGGTGTTCGGGCCAATTTCCACCCTTAAATATAAGCCGAATCGAATCGAATCGAAAGCGACCCTGTGACTTTTGTTCCGAGACCACTCCCAGCAAACACAACCTTGTACGAATACGACACTGTCCTATTCCCGTCATTTACGTATCTCTAACATTTATTTGGGTTAATTGTCTAACTATTTCTATAGCTTATATTGTTAAAGCTAAATATTAGCCTAGAACAAAATGTGCGCGTTCTCCCGTTACCCCATCCGTGAATTTTACATAGGACGCAGATTCTCCAGTTTACAAGATTAGCCCTTCGCCCTATCCCACCACCGCAACCCTCCACTCAGCATTATTTCCCATCACTGTGATCCCATATGTGTGACTCCCCTACCCAGCATTATTTCCCACCCAGCTTCGTAATCTCCGCTGTGTGAATCCCACCCCGTCCACTAATTTCCCCCCCCACCCACAGCTTCGTGATCCCCGCTGTGAAGACTCCCACATCCAAGCCAAACTATTTTTTTCCCCCACTCCAAGCTTCGTGATCCCCCGCTGTGACAAACTCCCCGCACCCCCAGCACTCGATTTGTCCAACCCCAGATTCGTGATCTCCGCTGTGAGACCTCCCCAAAACCCACCCACCCAGCACTATTTCCCACCCCCAGAATTCCGTGATCCCCCCGCTGGTGAAGACTCCCCCACCCAGTACTATTTCCACCCCAGCTTCATGATCCCCGCAGTGAGACTCCCACACCCACCCAGCACTATTTCCCACGCCAGCTTCGTGATCCCGCTGTGAGACTCCTCCACCCAGCACTATTTCCCCACCCCAGATTCGTGATCTCCGCTGCGAGACTCCCAACACCCAGCACTATTCCCACCCCCAGATTCGTGTTCCCCCCGCTGTGATGGACTCCCCACCCAGCACTATTTCCCACCCCAGCTTCGTTATCCCGCTTGTGAGACTCCCCCACAAGCCCAGACTATTTCCCAACCCCAGATTCGTGACTCCGCTGTGAGACCCCCCACCCCCCACCCAGCACTATTTCCACCCCCAGATTCGTGATCCCCCCACCGCTGTGAGCCCCCTACTCCCCCACCCCAGCACTATTTCCCACCCCCAGTTCGTGATCCCCTGCCGTGTGACTCCCCCACAGCACTGATGTACTCCACACAGCACTATCCCACTCCTGATTCGCACTGATCCCATCACGCTGTGAGACTCCCACCCACCCAAGCACTATTTCCCACCCCAGCTTCGTGATATCCGCTGTGAGACTCCCCCACCCAGCACTATTTTCCACCCACAGATTAGGTCCCCGCTTGAGACTCCCCCACCCAGCACTATCCCCCCCCCCCCAGCTTCGTGATCCCCTTTGTGTGACTACCCCACTCAGCATATTCCCTACCCCAGCTTCGTGATCCATGATGTGACTTTCCCCAACCAGCATTATTCCCACACCCCAGCTTCGTGATCCCCGCTGTGTGACTCCCCCACCCACATTATTATCCACCCCCACTTCAGTGATCCCCCTGTGTGACCCCCCACTAAGCATTATTTCCCACCCCAGCGTCGTGAACCCCCCTGTGTGACTCCCCACCGCAGCCTTAATTCCCACCCCAGCTTCGTGATCCATGCTGTGTACTTCCCCACCACAGCATTATTTCCCCACAACCCCAGCTTCGTGATTCCGCTTGTGACTCCCCACATAGAATTATTTCCCACCCCAGCTTCGTGAATCCCCGCTGTTTGACCCTCCCCACCCAGCCTTATTCCCAACATCCAGCTCGTGAACCATGCTGTGTGATTTCCCACCAGCTTATATTCCCACACCCAGATTCGTGATCTTCCGCTGTGAGACTCCCCCACCCAGCACTATTTCCATCCCACCCCAGCTTCCGGATCCCTGCTGTGAATTCCCCCACCCAGCACTATTTCCCACCCCCAGATTCGTTGATCCCTGCCTGTGAGACTACCCCCACCCAGCACTATTTCCCACCCCAGCGTCGTGATCTCCACTGTGAAACTCCCCCACCCAGCACTATTTCCCACCCCAGATTCGTGATCTCCGCTGTGAGACTCCCCCACCCAGCACTATTTCCCACCCCCAGATTCGTGATCCCCGCTGTGAGACTCCCCCACCCAGCACTATTTCCCACCCCAGATTCGTGATCTCCGCTGTGAGACTCCCCCACCCAGCATTATTTCCCACCCCCAGATTCGTGATCCCCGACGCTGTGAGACTCCCCCACCCAGCACTATTCCCCCCCCCCAGCTTCGTGATCCCTGCTGTGTGACTCACCCACCCAGCATTATTTCCCACCCGAGTTTTCGTGATTCCCACTGTGTGACTCACCCACCCAGCATTATTTCCCACCCCCAACTTCGTGATTCACGCTGTGTAACTCCCCCACCCAACATTATTTCCCACCCCAGCTTCGTGAACCCCGCTGTGTGACTCCCCACTCAGCATTATTTCCCACCCCAGCTTCGTGATCCCCGCTGTGTGACTCCCCACCCAGCCTTATTCCCACCCCAGCTTCGTGATCCCCGCTGTGTGACTCCTCCACCCAGCATTATTTCCCACCCCAGCTTCGTGAGCCCCGCTGTGTGACTCCCCAAACCCAGCATTATTTCCCACCCCAGCTTCGTGATCCCCGCTGTGTGAATCCCCCACCCAGCACTATTTCCCACCCCAGTTTCGTGATCCCCGCTGTGTGACTCCCCCACCCAGCCTGATTTCACACCCCAGCTTCGTGAGCCCTGCTGTGTGACTCCCCCACCCAGCATTATTTCCCAACCCAACTTATTGATCCCAGCTGTACGACTCCCACCCAGCGTTAATCCCTTCGTGATTCCCCATCCTGGCTTTGGTTGGCTTTAGTGTGATTTTCAGCCCGATTTTAGCTTAGATCTACAGTGGGGTCAGCGTGTCAGTGCACACACGAACGAACACGACATGTTGGAACCAACCTGTCGTGTTCGTTCGTGTGTACACTTACACGCTGACCCCACTGTAGCCCGAGTTTACATGCGCTAATATTCCCTGTTCGAGTCTGCTTACCCCCACAGTCGCCTGTTGTTCTTTTCTATCTTGCCATGTGTACAGCTGATATTATTCATGATCAGTCCATGATCAGATTACCCTCATCGTTGTTATCATAGTTTGTCACCATAGTTTGTCACCACTATTTAGTTGTATACGTTGAGTGATACTGCATGTTATAAATATTCTCAAAATATCAGATATTACTGAAATCTCGCCACTGTCGTATTTTCATTGCCAAGTAGATATAGTTGTGCAATTTCACTACCCCGATTCACGAGGGCCGGCTACCATTCCCCTGCGTGAAAAGGAAATATCTGCTTTATATCGTACGGTTGGAGACGGGTACATGTACGACATATGGACGTTACAATAGGCTGAGTAAGCACCCTCTTCAGTCCCGCACCAGGAAGAGTCGTAGTTCATGGCTTCGCTATATTATGAGCAACACAGCGACCGACGGAGTGTCGTGTCATACGTGCAATTGAAGGAGTTCAATTCAAAGTCCGTTTCACGCGTGTTGAGGGCGGAATACATCAAGAGATTTAATGTTTACGCTACACATTCCTTATTTCGCACAATACATAATCCAAGAACAGAGCAAGATAACATTGCTTTGTCACGGACGGCTTTTGATGGCATAATGGGCTGTACGATACCTAACAAGTAAGTGGGATGAAACACTACATTAGCCAATATGCGTGGTCATTGAACCGTTTCTGTTCTGATCCTATTGGTTCTACAAACATACCATACTTATCACACTTCACCCATACTCCCGAGTTGTGTTACCTGGAGGCCGTTTCACTAAACTTCATACGACTAAACTGTTCTTAAGTGCCAATTTAGGATCGTCTTTAAATTTCAATTGATGGATTTACATTTATTGAGCATAGGCTGCATATGCAGCCTATGCTCAATAAATGTAAATCCAATAATTGTTTACCAGAAAAAGAGTGTTAATGTGAAATTTACAGACTTTCATAATTTCAGTCGTACGAACATTTTAGTCGTACGAAGATTAGTGAAACGGGCCCTAGGTTATTCACAAAACTAGACATGATACGGGTATGGGGGTGAGATAAATTACTTAGAACCAACGCTCGCGGATTATCTCCTCGCCCATGCGGTAGAACCGTGCTCTAGTATTACTTAAAGGGGTATATTAGGATTTTGTGAAAAATAATACTATAAAAAACGCTTTAATTGATGATATATGACGATACTAGGACAGCTGGATTGTTTCTATTTACATCTAGGTATATAACTATCATGTTCAACAAGAAAAAACATCTGGGGCCCGTTTTACTAAACATCGTACGACTAAAATGTTTGTAAGTGCATATTTAGAATAGTCTGTAATTTTCGATTTATGGATTTACATTTATTCAGCATATGCTGCATATGCAGCATATGCTCAATAAATGTAAAGCCAATAGTTGTTTACAAGAAAACATTGTTAATGTGAAATATACAGTATATAATAATTTTGCACTTACGAATATTTTAGTCGTACGAAGTTTAGTGAAACGGCCCCCTGATACTTATGTAACGATATCGGTGAAAATTGAAACAACCCAGCAGTTCTAGTATCGTCATATATCTTCAAGTAAACCACTTTGGTCAGGGTCATGATGAAAAAACTTTTTTATTTTATATATTATTTTTTTCTTCACAAAATCCTGAATAAAAATATTGAGCGGTCCTAGTATCGTCATATATCTTCAATTAAACCACTTTACACAGGGCCATGATGAATACACGTTTTTATTTGTTTATACAATATGATATATAATTTATGTCGTTTGAACGTAGTGCATTGGAAATAAAATATTTTTCTCTGGAGGTCGGCAGGACAACCTTATACAATGCTAAGAATATTGATTGATGGTAACCCGCTTGCGCGTGTTCAGTTGTGCGCGTCGCGTGTTCAGTCGTGCGCGTCGCGTGTTCAGTTGTGCGCGTCGCGTGTTCAGTTGTGCGCGTGTTCAGTTGTGCGCGTTTTCGCGCCAAACGTGGTCACTACTGCCCTCCTAAGTCAAACTGCAGTATCTGTTAAACTGCAGTATCTGCACTATGATGCTATGCTGACCCTGTGCAATCATCCCAACCTGCAGTTTAACAGATACTGCACTGGGGATCATTGCACAGGGTCAGCATAGCATCATAGTGCAGATACTGCAGTTTAACAGATACTGCACTGGGGATCATTGCACAGGGTCAGCATAGCATCATAGTGCAGATACTGCAGTTTAACAGATACTGCAGTTTGACTTGGGAGGGCAGACTAGGTGTGACCACTGGCTGGGTGTGACCACTGGCGGAATCTTGTCATTCAAGTGTTGACCGACACAAGAGCGACGCGTATTTTTGTCGCAATGGTAATATGGTAGGAATTATTTAATTATGTAGCTATCAAGGACAGGTTATTGAATTGTATGTGTTTATAGTAAGAAATGAGTGTTTCTCAAATGTCGCGTCGCCTGCTTGTCTAAAATACTATACAATGATGTATTTTGTTTGATTAAATGCTAAATATAAGGGAGTGTCGTGTTTGTATAAGGTTGTTCCCGGGGGTGGGTGGGGGGGGGAGGGGGGGGGGATTGCCAGATAAATAAGTTTTTTTCATAATATGCCCCTTTAAATGTTTTGTTATCCATTCAATTCGGCAGGTACGTGAACTCTGTAACGTATATTTTCTGGTATGATTGGGCGCGCAAACAAACCATCCTTATTTGTGTCTGTGACATGAGAAATGGGGCTTATGAGTTATGCGACCAGTGAAGCCCCAGATCAGTCTGATCAGGGCCTGCACTGTTCGCCATTCAGTCAGTGAAACACACGTACTTCTTTTTGAATCATTTTAATCATTAATATGTTTTACAAGTGAGCTAGTAAATCTGGGGCCCGTTTCACTAACCTTCGTACGACTAAAATGTAATTAAGTGCAAATTTAGGATCGTCTGTAAATTTCAATTAATGGATTTACATTTATTGAGCATATGTTGCTTATGCAACCTATGCTCAATAAATGTAAATCCAATAATTGTTTACACGAACACGTTGTTAATGAGGAATTTACAGACTATCATAATTTTGCACTTACGAACACTTTAGTCGTACGAAGTTTCGTGAAACTGCCCCTAGAAGTTTGAAAATTCACAAATGTCATGAGCTCCACTTCTCCAGTCATAGCCACATGTACATGTAATTTCCGCCTGTAACGTATACACAGTTCAGTCTGGCAACAAATCTGTTTTAGCACAAACCCATGAGAACTCCATGTCATCGGCGGTTTTGGAGAATCGAGAGGAAATTAACGCAGTGGTGTACATTACATGTCCATGGCACACATTCTGTAGTCGGGTAATTATTCTTCTTCTTTATGTTATCCAACTGTTTAGAGGTTTAACCACACTAAATCAAGCAGATTAGACTTCGTTGCGTTACCCAATTGTCTAGAGGTTTAACCACACATTATTTGTTATACCCTCTGTGGGGGGAGGGGGGGGGGGGGGGGGGGGGGTGGGGGGGGGGGGGGGGGGGGTAGCGTGCATTCCTGTAAGGCTCTACTACCATGCTGTGCCAAATCCACGACTGCCCAACCCCCGCTGATCCCACGGTCAAGGTCAAATACTTAGTCTCTTTACAAAACTTAACATCAGAGAAATATTGTTATAACTTCTATTTCCTTCATCTAAAATGCTTAATATTTCACACATATTTCAATTGCTGGAATTATAAGGAATGAATGGCCTTTTTGTGGAATTTATCGGGGTATAAACTTGGAAAAGTCGCGGGAATACTGGACGAAGGCCGGAAACGCGGGAATACTGGACGAGGCCTTCCGGCCTTCGTCCAGTATTCCCGCGACTTTTCCAAGTTTATACCTCGATCAATTCCACAAAAAAGGCCATTCATTGCTATAGTATTTTGCTACTGGTCTTAAAAATGATGTTGTATAGGTTATCATGGCTATGTTTAAAGGTACATGCCCACTCAGTAGGCACATGTCTTTTTTATATCAGAGACGACGTCATCTGAGACATTTTCCGGCCAAATAAACATTCATTATAGGAATGAATGGCCTTTTTGTGGAAGTTTATCGGGGTATAAACTTGGAAAAGTCGCGGGAATACTGGACGAAGGCCGGAAGGCCTCGTCCAGTATTCCCGCGTTTCCGGCCTTCGTCCAGTATTCCCGCGACTTTTCCAAGTTTATACCCCGATAAATTCCACAAAAAGGCCATTCATTCCTTATAATTCCAGCAATTGAAATAAATCCATCAAGAAAATGTGTTTATTTTGACAGACGGCAGCCATTTGTTTACATTGACAGCACTGACAGCGCACCTGTAGAAAGTAGTTCGGCGTGGGAGTTTACTGGGATACAAATTTTGGACAGATACTTGCTACGGACCAATCAAATGTTAGGGAATTGTGTAAATATTTTTGTGCTGGAATTATTCACCATTACCCCACGTATTGATTGGCATTATTATGCATTTTATATCAGATGTAAATTTCCACACTGATATCAGGGGCGATTACCGTGTTTCCTTAAAATGTTAACGGACCTTACTAGTTATTCTCTGTATTTAGTTTTGGATGTGCAATGATCATACTTTACAATCTGTCGAAAATATTATTTTTTCAGATGACACATTTAATTACTATAAATAATTAAAAACTATCATGCCTCATTTGCATATGAAAATAGCCTGATACCACCGAGCGTCACATTCAGCAAAAATAAATATTACTAAATTATATGTGTATAGCGAGCACTCGTAATTTAGAACTGGTGGAATAGTGACACAATTATACACTTATTTAATTCCTATAAACAACATTGTGTGCCTACTGAGTGGGCATATACCTTTAATGTAGATAATCTAACAAACTTGATAGATATATATACAGTGGAACCTCTCTTAACCGAACATAAGAAAACATATGAGATATTATGCTTGATGAATTTCTTGGTCATATATATCGCTACGGCTCGGAATGATCAAATGCATGATTTACAGTGAAACCTCTCTAAACCGGACACCCTGTCACAGGGTGTCCGGTTTAGAGAGGTTTCACTGTACTTGTATAAAGTTACTTGACTTTATCACGTTTTATAATCGTACGGCTTTATGTTTTGGAGATTATCGTGGAAATTGTCACATTCCGTCCAACATCCGGGTCATTTAGGACTGGGACCGATTGGGACTGGGGTGTTTTTCATCTGCTATTTACCACGAAACTGCTCTAAATGCCGACAATGGAAAAAAATAGGACGTCCACATAGCTTGAACGACACAGCTCGAAAACAAAAACGCTAGACTTCGAAGTACAATTCGAAACTTGTTTTTACGAGTTATATGTTAGCCCATGGCAAGTTAAAATCCCATAGACAAATTATTGTTCTTTCGCGTGCGGTTTGAAAGTTTCAAAGCGTTCCGTGAATATGATTAAATCGCTAAGACGCTTTACACTGCCGCCTGCGCTAATCTTGCCAATATTCGTCAACATTTTTTTCTTCAAAATGCTTTAATTTTTCGCTTGAAATCAAGCTGCTTGATCGGTTGAGCCTGAGATGTGCTACAGCTCAGGCTCAGCCGATCAAACTGCTTGATTCGGAGTTGTGACTGTCAATAGATGTTCAGAAACATAGACGCAGCCGGGTATTGGAAGCTATAAGGAAACATTTTCAGAACAATAATTAAACCTGAAGTCGTGACTACTTGATATCCGTGTGTCAAGGCTGGCCGATTTTAACGAAGCCTTACATAATGGCGGACGTGTCTGATGTTTCAGACTGTGTACTGAAATAGCATCCTCGTAGTCAATGAGAATGTAATTCTGGTTGAGAATATATATGTATAAAAGTTAAACATGTTTAGAAAAAGTGAAAAGTTAATGGGTTTAACGTACCAGCCATTGATAATGTCGTTTAGGGACGGGAACATGTCTAGGAGTATTAACTTCAGTCTGTTCCACGTTTTATTTCCGACGAACCTTTTGGCTATAAAATATTTAATTGTAAGTAATTTTTCATCAATATCAAACGATTCATGATCCTATCCAAAAAGGTTATTTGATGATGTTCCATCACATATAGATTTTATTGCAAAAAACACGAATTTCCTCTGGGAATTTAAAATGGGGCAAAAAGGAGAAGGGTGACCAGGAAGGTCGAAAAACAAAAAAAAATGAAGAAAAATGACTCGAAAACCTGGAGAGATAGCTTGGGAATGATGTAAATAAGAAAAAAAAAGTTTGAAAATTTTCGGAATAAAATCAATATTTTGATGGAATTTCATCATCAAAATGTTTTAGGGGAGGGTGACATTTGTGTTATTGATGAAAAAGTACTTACAATTAAATATATTTTAGGTTTAATGTGTTTAATAGCGAAATGTGTGTCGGCCGGAAAACGTGGAACAGACAGTAGTTATATGTATGTTGGGCATTTGTGCGCGGTGTAGAACCAGAAGATCCACAGTTTCTGGACAATGATCAGGGCCTACATTGTTTTCTGTCTCTGGTGTACATACAGCTTAAACGGAAATATAGGAGCTTACACGAGTGATGATTGAATGTGATATGTGTTAACCCTTTCAACACTACGGGCCTCTTTAGAAGTGTTTGCAAACAGTGTAGATCCAGATGAGCCGGCTCGTAACGAGCCGGCTCATCAGGATCTGCACTTTTTGCAAGTAATTTTCATTTTTTTTTTAGCAAAAAACAACTTTTCATAAATGGACTGAAAATCATTTTGTGACGATTAGATTGGTCGTTAAATTAACATATCACAATCCATTCCATTGATTTACAGTTAAAACGGTTAAATGAGTAGCGGTTTCGTTTACCTGTTTATAAAAGTAATTTAAAAACGGCCCTAGAAATGACATCAGCGGTAAAGTCATGTTAAGCTTGTCATCCACGTTTATCGATTACTTTTACATGTTATAATAAGCCCGGAAGACACTTGATATCATGATTTGTTTCCATATGGTCACCCAAATTGTAAAATATTGTCTTCGGCCATTCCCGCTGTACATGTACAGTGGGGTCAACGTGTAAGTGCACACACGAACGAACACGACAGGTTGGTTCGCTATCCACCTAAAGTGTATGTTGTTACCACTCAGTTGAACCGTCTCGCCGAGACGGTTCAACTGAGTGGTAACAACATACACTTTTGATGCGAAATGAAAAAAAATGCCAAAAAATATTTACATATTTTTTTATACATGAATTACAGTGGGGTCAGCGTGTAAGTGCACACACGAACGAACACGACAGGTTGGTTCCAACCTGTCGTGTTCGTTTGTTTGTTTCCAACCTGTCGTGTTCGTTCGTGTGTGCATTTACACGCTGACCCCACTGTAATTCATGTATAAAATGTAAATATTTTCCTGCATATTTTCTCATTTCGCATCAAAAGTGTATGTTGTTACCACTCAGTTGAACCGGTTCAACTGAGTGGTAACATACACTTTGGGTGGGTAGCGAACCAACCTGTCGTGTTCGTTCGTGTGTGCACTTACACGCTGACCCCACTTTATGTCCACCACCTCTGTTCACACACTCCAGAAATCGGCGGGGCATACTCAGAAACAGGCCGTTGATGGTTTCCTGAGGCAGGATATCACAGGCATGAATGATGTCACGTGTCAAGTCATGTACGAGTGAATGGACGGTGATGCTGACGCGATATTTGTATCCCAATCAAGTCCCTGACGTGTTCTATTGGATTCAGGTCGGGGGATCGCGATGGCCATTTTGCAATAAGCAATACCCTCACTTTGAAAATAGACCACAGACACTCTGGCCGTGTGTTGACGGGCATTATCCTGCATTAGAACGAAATCGTCACCAATGGCACCGGTTAATGGTCTCACAATCGGTCCGAGAATCACGTCCCTATATCGTACAGCCGCCATTATTCCTCCATTAAGCACATACAGCCATGTACGGCGGCTGTCCAAGCATTTCCTACCCCACACCATAACTGACTCCCCTCCAAACCTGTCAACTGCTGCGATGTTACAATCGGCGTATCGTTCTCCTGGTCGCCTGCACACACGCACACGACGGTCATACCTGCTCTCATATGTGAAGAGTACAGAGTGCCAGTCATTTATAGTCCCGTATTGGTGCTCACGAGCGAATTCCAACCTACACCTTCGGTGAACCGCTGTGAGAACTAGGCCCGTGGCTGGACGTCCAGTATTCATAGTCTTCGTACAACCGGTTGAACACAGTTTGGGTAGATAGACGCATTCATGTTGTTTGTTGGAACTCCGTTACGAGCCTCGTCGCTGTACTTTGTCGGTTCCGGAGGGCAGACAGTCCGATGTACCGATCATGGGCAGGAGGAGTAATGCCTCCCCGCCCCTGTCCTGGTTTTCTTGTGTATTCAGCCGTCTCCTGATAGCGTCTCCAGAGACGGGCGATGACGCTTCGAGACACGCCCATGGTTGTTGCGACGACCCTCTGAGACAGGCCGTCTTCTAACATTGCCCGTACAACCTCCACAACCTCTAGGTGGCGTCGAACAGCACAGACGGGGACATACGGAGCCCCGCAGGGGACATGGATTTTTATTTATAATAATTCGTTCCCTCGAATTAACAATTCGATCCCACGAAATAACAATTCGTTCCCTCAATTTAGCAATTCGTTCCCTCGAATTAACAATTCGTTCCCTCGAATTAACAATTCGTTCCCACGATATAACAATTCGTTCCCACGATATAACAATTCGTTCCCACGATATAACAATTCGTTCCCGTGGGAACGAATTGTTAAATTGAGGAAACGAATTGTTAATTCGTGGGAACGAATTAATAAAAACAAATCTACTGCCCAATTGCTGAGCGACGGTAACCTCGATTAAGTATAATTATAACGGGTTTGGTGAGATCGGATTGACACGAATGCCTTGCACACCGAGTCACTGTCTGCTGAGAATGGTTCACGTACCCTATCAATCTGAGGTGGTTTACCACAGTGATCGGAGCTATTCAGCTGACACATGTACAATGGCGGGCTACATTGACTACCTACAGTAGATAGAATTGGGGGAGCGCGTTCTGCGAAGGGAGGCTGTGCTACGGGACAGATTGGACCGGTTCACCTTTTATGATGATGATGATTTTGTAATTCGGTATAGACTGGGTAAACACGCAGTTTTAACGCTGCTAAACCAGATAAGTCATACAATTGAAGGAAAAGCATGTGAGGGCCGCAACTATTCCACCATACATACAGCTTCTCGTCGCGTTGAGGTTCTATGCCACGGGAGCTTTTCTGCGAGCGGATGGCGAATTATTGGGCATTCACGAATGCAGTGTAAGCAGAATCATTATACGTGTGTATATGGCAATTTCTTCGTTGAAAGGACAATATAGCATAATATACCCCACAGGTAATAACGCGCGAGCAATCAACCAAGGCTTTATGCAAATTTGTGGAATCCCAGGAATCGTTGGTGCCATTGATTGTACACATGTCCCAATACAGTCTCCAGGAGGGGACACAGCCGAGTTATTCCGCAATAGGAAAGGGTACTTTTCCATAAACGTTCAGGCGATTTGTGACGACAAATGCCATTTTACAAACATCGTGTGCCGATGGCCCGGCAGCAAACATGACAGCAGAATATTCGACAGTAGCGAAATATGTGCGAAGTTCGAAAATAATGAGGTATCTGGTGTTCTGCTGGGCGACAATGGCTATCCCCTGAGGATACAACAAGTGTAAATAAGCACCTGTTCTTCGTGGTAAATTGCATCGTAGTCAAATGGGTTGCGGAGACTGTGAACCTGCTCCGAAACCATGCCCATCACCTTCTCCGATATAGGATTCAGCCCTGTCGCCTGCGCACTGCCGCCACATGTAGCCCTCGTGTGTCGCTTCATTTCAGTAAAGTTGGCCTTTGTGCGGGCTTTCATGTTCTTCCATGCGTAATTTTTTTCGTTCGCGAATTTACGCCATGACTTGCATTAAACAGTCGGACAACATCGTTCCATGTGTTTTCCTTAACCGAAATCGTTTTTCCATTATTGTGTTTGTCCTCTACAATATCTGTTAAAACTTCTTTTTCTAGTTCCGTAAAATTTGGTGCCTTTTTAGAAGACATTACTCTAAGTGAAAACTATCAATTGCGGTGTATTTATCTTTATCTATACATGCAAATGACACGAATGTTGCAATAGGCAGCATAATTCAATTTAAACAATTATTTCGTAAACACTTGCTCACTGACGGGTGTGCAAGTGCAGCCATTCTTAGCTCACAGTGACACTAATCATTCTAAGCTGTCACTTACCTAACTCGTTCTCTCAAGGTAATTGATAACTTGTCAGCTGTGCAAATGGATATTAGTCCCATGCAGGGCTCATTAGGACACACACACAGCAACAAGAAATGAAATACAGTGGGGTGAGCGTGTAAGTGCACACACGAACGAACACGACAGGTTGGAACCAGCGTAAATGAACCAAACTGTCGTGTTCGTTCGTGTGTGCACTTACACGCTCACCCCACTGTAGGAACTTAATAACGCACGATTCATTAAGCATATCACGCTGATCATTTATGCAATTCACTGAGAGTCGTGACGCCACCTTGTAATGTTAATTAGCTTACTACCTTTGGTCATTAGTTAATTGGTGATTGTTTACTCGTAGTGTAATGGGTAACATGATTTCATATTTTTTCGCGACTATATGGACGATCTCCACTCGACTTCTATACTGGTGCTCGACTGTAAGTGTATAATTGTGTCACTATTCCACCAGTGCCCGCTATACAGATATAATCATTTAGTAATATTTATTTTACTGATAGCGACTCGCGGTGGTATCAGGCTATTTTCATATGCATATGAGGCATGTTATTTGTTATTTATGCTAATTAAATGCGTCACCCTAAAAACACGGTCATCGTCCCTGATGTCAGTGTGGAAAGTTAAGTCTGATATAAAATGTATAATAATGCCAATCACGTTGGGTAATGGTGAATGAATTGTTTATTTTGCCAGAAAATGTCTCAGATGATGTCTCTGATATAAAGAACATGTTTTGCCCACTGAGTGGGCATGTACCTTTAACGATGAACTGGCTATACATATGTATAAGTTAGTTTTCCTTGTATATGTTCTTCGTTAGGCAATACTGATTGCTGTTTCGAATATATCTTCAGACAAAAGGCTGTACGTGTCAAACTATTCTGGGAACTGTGATGTGTGGCTGTGACTGGCGAAATGGGGTGTATGGGATTTGCGACCAGCGTAGATCCAGATCAGCCTGTGCATCCGCACAGTCTGATCAGGATATACACTGTTCGGTGATGAAACATCCATTATGCCTCTAGTAAGCCACATATATCGTTTTCAGGCTATATGAGTGTGCTATCACAAGGTGCATGATCACGTGGTACTTGTTGTTGTTAATTCCACGTCATCGTACACCTTGTATTAGCTCAGTATCACTATCCACACTAGTCACAAAGCCTTTTAGCCTCATTTCTCCAGTCACGGCCACATATATTGAATGTAGCACCAGGAGAATTAATTAGAAGTAGTAATTGTACAGTGAAGTCTCTCTAAACCGGACACCCAGTGTGTCCGGTTGAGAGAGATTTCACTGTAAATCATGCATTTGATCATTCTGAGCCATAGCTGTGTGATATGTGATCATGAACAGACATTATCCCCCGAGATAAATGACCAATACACTCATCAAAAATAAGATCAAAGATGTGTTCTTGTGTTCGGTTTAGAGAGGTTCCATTGTACTTCTCCGTCACCAACACATCTTGTGAATGAACTCTAATTTCATTACAGTCATTCTACGCGGATACATCGTGTTCCGCTCACTGCAACACGACAACCGCAATTTGCCAGATCTACTTAATCAAATATGGCTGTGACTGGCGAAATGGAGGCTTATGGGATGTCTGACCAGTATAGAGCTCCTGGTGAAAATTAATACTAGTAGCACACCCTGTAGCCTAAAATGATATATATTGCTTGTTAGAAGCATAACGGCGAACAATGTAGATCCGGATCCGCACAGTCAAAACCCATAAGCCACATTTATCCAGATCTACTTAATCAAATAGGGCGAAAATGGCACATGGAAAAACATACCGCGGGTCGATTTCACCGAGTGTAGACCCTGTGAAACCCAATACAAGAAACACGAGTAATCGTGTTTCTCGAATCACGTCGCATAGGGTAAGCCACCGTTGTCGTTACCGCTGGTGGGTTTTAACCAAAGTATTAGTTTCTACATTTCATCCTATGCAACAGTATACTATACACACACGAATATTCGTGTTTCTAGTATCAGTTTACATTTGATGATATAGCCGCGGATCAACGTGTTCATATGTGTATTCGTCCAGCAAGCACACATAGTCGAGACACATATCAATCACAGGTGTTTGAACAGATGGTCATTACTTTGGTATGATATGGGTATTTTGGTGTATTTGTGTTGATTTCATAGTTTTGTGCAACGGGAAATGCTCAAACCCTCGACAGAAATCACCAATTATCTACACATTCACCGTTCCGAAATTTCGGGCCCCTTTTATACTGTCAAAATACCCATAATTACGTATACGTGTAATTCGCGAGAGGTGGCATAAATTGTGTGTTAGTAACACTGCACCTCGACCACCAGAGATACCTAAATAACCCATAAAACACCGAAATATCAAACGTTCTTCAAGAACCTGTGATATCCATAGAATAACACTGTGATGTGGCAGTCGACCCTACTGACGAATGTTCGGCGAACCTGACATCATATTCAAAGTGATACTAGAAACACTGACATTCGTGTTTCTGAAATGGTGTGGCATATGATAAACCCCAGGGGGGCGTTTCACTAAAGTTCGTACGACTAAAATGTTCGTAAGTGCAAAATCGTGATAGTCTTTAAATTTCACAATAACAATGTTTTCTTGTAAACAATTATTGGATTTACATGTATTGAGCATAGACACAGAGCACTCATACAAATGCTTTCATCGTCACATATGTATATTGTGTACAAACGGGGTCAAAACTAAAATTGCAGGTGCACCTATACAATTTTACAGGTCCACCTGTAAACTATGAAGGTGTACCTATACATTTACATGTCCACCTTCGGTGCCTGCATATTGACCTGTAAATAGTTTATAGATACACCAGATACACCAATACATGTATTTGTTTGATTTATCATGTAGACTGACGCATAAAATAACACTGGATAGTGTTATGTAGTTCTAAGTCATTAACTGGATCTATGTTAATTTATTGATGCATTTACAAGTGTGTGAAATTGGTTGGTTATTGGAAAGGGATATACTGTATTAACTATCGGATATTTAAAGGACATGCGTCTCATATGATCAGTATGGAACGCCAAATCTACATAAACTCAAATATATATTGCTAGCTCTAAATATTTGGAGCTAGCAATAAATATTTGGAGAGCTCTCGAAATCATTTGGAGAGCTCTCGAAATCAATTAATGATATCTCGAAATCATTTGGAGAGCTCTCGAAATCATTTGGAGCGAGCAATATACCATTTGATTTGGAGAGCTCTCTAAATCATTTGGAGCTATCTCTAAATCATTTGGAGAGCTCTCGAAATCATTTGGAGAGCTCTCGAAATCAATTAATGATATCTCGAAATCATTTAGAGAGCTCTCGAAATCATTTGTAGCGAGCATTATATAACTTTGATTTGGAGAGCTCTCTAAATCATTTGGAGAGCTCTCTAAATCATTTGGAGAGCTCTCTAAATCAATTAATGATATCTCGAAATAATTTAGAGAGCTCTCGAAATCATTTATAGCAAGCATTATATAACTTGATTTGGAGAGCTCTCTAAATCATTTGGAGCTATCTCTAAATCATTTGGAGAGCTCTCGAAATCATTTGGAGAGCTCTCGAATTAATTTGGAGATATCTCAAATTGACTTAGAGAGGGCATTATAAACTTGATTTGATGCTAGCTCCAAATACCACTCCACGTGGGAACTGGAGGAAAAAACAATACGCGCTCCCTTCCCGCGCTTTTAAAATCTCTGTACGCATGTGCACCGAACCTATTAAAAACTTCGTAACCTTCAATATGGAGTATATGGATGGAGTAAAAAACAATTATTTAGCTTATTTCTTTTTCATTTATTGATGCTTTTAGGCATATTTAATTTATGTATAGACCTCGGTCCGTTACTTCAACTTGTGCTGTAAACATGCTCGACATATGTGTATTCACTACTACACGTGTGACTGGCGACTTCCGGTCTAGGTAAAGTCGCGCTAAATTTGGGATGGCACGATTTACCCAAATCTACCCAAATCTTCATGTAATTACTATATTTGTTAATAAATAAAGCTATACACATTATACTAATGATGTTTGGACTGTACTTACGTAATATCTGTCATTAATTTGCTTATACTAGGGCCTTTTTAATGTTTTGATGCAAAATGGAAATATTTGTACATGAAATAAAGGGAGAATACCGCGATTAACTTATGCTAGGAAGCCAATGAATATAATGCACTTTATTGTTTATAATGGCTAAATGGGAATGATGATTTTAAATTGAAATACTCATAAAAACATTAGAACCTCTCTAATGTTGACATCCAAAGAGACAGTGTGTGAAAACTGTTATGTCAACTAGTATAATTATATATTTATATACGGTAGTAATATATAATTTAAATATATAAACTACTAATATTTTAAAACTAATACTGCATTAATATGTATACATGTATGTGGCTGTGACCGGATAAATGGGGCTTATCGAAATTGTGACCAGTGTAGGTTCTGATTAAATAGATCCCTCCTGTAGCCTGGTAACGACCTACATTGATTGTTCGAAGCATGACTGGGGGTTTCATTTATGGAATGACGAATGTTGCAGATGCGGATCAGACTGAGGATGCACATGCTGATCTGGATCTACACTGGTCGCAAAATCCATAAACCACATTTCTCCAGTCACAACCACATTATGTGCGATATGCAATCATGGGCGATGATAACTTAAAGTTAGACAACTGAGACATAATTAATGAGTATCGGTTGTCTCCCTTTATAATAATGCTATATTAATCGTTTTCCCGCAGAAATATGTGCTTTATTCTTCATATGTTTCGGTCAAAATTTGGTTATTATATGATATACTAATGATATATTGTAGTAGTATTAATATAATCATAAATGTTATTTTTTAATGAAGATTTGGGTATATTTGGGTAAATCGTGCTGCGTAATTCAATGCGTAATTCAATAATTCATGGAGACATCGTTTTCATAGTTTCAAGCGATTTAATGCTAGCTCCAAATAAGATATATATTGCTAGCTCGAAATGAATTAGAGATAGCTCGAAATGATTTCGAGAGCTCTCCAAATGATTTCAAGAGCTCTCACAATGATTTAGAGATAGCTCCCAATGATTTAGAGAGCTCTTCAAATCAAAGTTATATAATGCTCGCTACAAATGAATTCGAGAGCTCTCTAAATGATTTCGAGATATCATTAATTGATTTCGAGAGCTCTCCAAATGATTTCGAGAGCTCTCCAAATGATTTAGAGATAGCTCCAAATGATTTAGAGAGCTCTCCAAATCAATTTATATAATGCTCGCTACAAGTGATTTCGGGAGCTCTCTAAATGATTTCGAGATATCATTAATTGATTTCGAGAGCTCTCCAAATGATTTCGAGAGCTCTCCAAATGATTTAGAGATAGCTCCAAATGATTTATAGAGCTCTCCAAATCAAAGTTATATAATCTGGTCTATTTTATAACGAATAGACCCCTTTATTATAGGGATTGACCGTTCGGGCCATCGCCGCCCGATTCGTATCATGGGTCTGGGAATTCGCCCCTTTTGACCAAAGCCGCCAGTGTGCTACCAAATAATACTCTGTGAGTCTGGGTTTGGTCGTACCTATTTTCGCGTGCGTAATAATGCTTGTCCGTCCTGTCATCTAGTGTGTGTCGTGTTTATTATATGCTTGTGCGCAGGCTGATCTGGGGCTACACTGGTTGCACATGTTACAAATTATACGCTGTTCTTGTTCCGGGCCGACTTAGTCGTCAAGCACGGGTTAATTCTCAGCACTATATAAAGCCACCCATGTGGTTGGCACAACCTTTCTCTCGACAAACAGTAACCAGATCAAATAATACTCTGTGAGTCTGGGTTTGGTCGTACCTATTTTCGCGTGCGTAATAATGCTTGTCCGTCCTGTCATCTAGTGTGTGTCGTGTTTATTATATGCTTGTGCGCAGGCTGATCTGGGGCTACACTGGTTGCACATGTTACAAATTATACGCTGTTCTTGTTCCGGGCCGACTTAGTCGTCAAGCACGGGTTAATTCTCAGCACTATATAAAGCCACCCATGTGGTTGGCACAACCTTTCTCTCGACAAACAGCAACCAGATCAGACGTAACCCAGCCCCCCCCCCCCCCCCCCCCCCCCCCCCCCCCCCCCCCCCCCCCCCCCCCCCCCCCCCCCCCCCCCCCCCCCCCCCCCCCCCCCACCCCTCACCCTTACATGATTTATAGTAATACAATATGCAACAAAAAATTGTTATGAGAGATTCAACACTGTTCCGATGCTGTAATTGCATATCGGTAGAAAATGTTTATCGCACTTCCATGTCGTAAATTTGCCATGATGATGTTGCCCCGAGTTCTCGTTTCAGTATTGCTGTTCCACCATCCATCTGTGTGTATATGCTGTGTACCATACCTCGCCGGTAACATGCCACGAGCGGGCCAAGTTGTCGTCGCGACGGAGACTGCGATAGAAATCTCGATTGTTTTGTTTCTTACCATGCATACACACATTGGGACGTTCCTTGTATACCAAAGTGCTAACTGCAAGTAGTAAAATGTTGCTACAAGAACCTCTATACTTAAATAGTCGACGTCTTAAATAGTCGACGTGTATTCCCACTTTGGTACACAATACGTCAATGCAATGTGAATACTCATGGAGGCCTCTTATTCATAATTTATCACTATATATACAATGATTTATTATTTGCTCGGCAGCGGATTGTTGCGGGTGGTGAGATGTTTGATAGTTTTGATATAGCATATCAGTTGCACAATACCTAGCTGGTTCTCTGCAGATGGCGCGTGCACGGACCGTACCGGCACAAGCTCGCTGAAGCTGGATGGAGGTTCCCGTCAGCTTCCCCCCGAATATCACTGGTCTGCTAATTCACTCAGTGTAGCTGCTGAGGGCCACCAGTGCTATCGGGGGACTGCAGTATGTGCTTCCTAGCATTGCCGTGCGGTAATGGGCATTACCAGGTGGTGGTAATGGGCATTACCAAGCGGCAATGTTGCTTGCATCCAAGCGGATCCTTCTTTACCAGACGGTAATCGGCACTACCATGCGGTAATGGCGCTCACATGTCACCACCCACAAACATCTGTCCGCCACTTATGAGGCCTGTATTTGCTTCTGTCCAATATTTCTCCAATAAAGTCGCGGCCATTTATTGCCAAAATCGCCTTCCTTGTCCATGTTGTAATTGTTATTATGCTTGTGTTGGCGTGTGTGAGGTAGCGGATACGAACGTGCGTATTATGGTCATGCTTCTGTTTGTTACTATCATGATCAATTCACGTTGGTTTCCGTCTCCGGGCAGACGCGGTCACTTGTATGATACATATAGTTGATTCCCTAACATAAACCCATCTCAATTTAGGCTGTCCTCCTAATGTACCGCACTGAACGGCCAATCATCTTGTAATAATGCTCGCTACAAATGATTTCGAGAGCTCTCTAAATGATTTCGAGATATCAATAATTGATTTAGAGAGCTCTCCAAATTATTTCGAGAGCTCTCCAAATGACTTAGAGATAGCTCCAAATCAAATATTATATAATGCTCGCTGCAAATGATTTCGAGAGCTCTCCAAATGATTTCGGGATATCATTAATTGATTTCGAGAGCTCTCCAAATGATTTCGAGAGCTCTCCAAATATTTATTGCTAGTTCCAAATATTTGTTGCTAGCTCTAAATATTTAGAGCTAGCAATATATATTTTAGTTTATGTAGATTTGGCGTTCCATAGATCAGGGCCGTAACTACACTGAGGCACGAGGAGGCAGTTGCCGCCTCGTTTTTTTGGCCTCATTTATTTTTAGGATTTCATCTTCAAATATTTGCCTATATTCTAGATAGGCTATCATACTGACACAACGTGTAGCTTTAAATATATACTGTTTTTACAGTTTACACATGAATTATATCGGTATACACCTTAATACCGATGGTCTTAATGTACGGGGTTTTGCCATTTTATATTTGCATACGAATTGATATCATAAAAACTGAGTTTGTTTGAAGAATTTACCCCTTTGCCAAGTCTTGAAGCACTACGATGACTGAACAACAACCAATATCTCGCGGAATTTGTTCCGAGTTATGTCCCGACGGTTTTGTCTGTTGTTTTTCTCCGGGCCCTCCGGTTTTCCACCCCATTAAAACAAGCTGCAGACTCAATAGCAGATTCACAAAAAGTTAATCACAGGTCAGATACAGCTGCAAGTTTTGCCTGGTGCTAATTATCGTACTTGTAGTCTTGTTTTGGTCACACCAATTCTCAATAGCACAAAGTATTAGATTTGCGTGTAGATTAGTATGGATGATAACTGGATCGCTACCTGATGTATGAATTGTTGCGTCATCGGCAAACATATCAGTTGTTAATTAATAAAGGAAACTCATTTATAAATAAAAGAAATAGAGTACGTTGGTCCAATAATTAATCCTTGAGGAACACCAGCTATGAAATTAGCGAAATCGGAAGAGATACCACCGTTTTGCTTACGGTCATTTAAATACGATGACAATCAGTTAAGTGATGCTATTTTTAATTTATAGATTTTCAATTTTTGCAGTAATACAGTGTGATCTACCAGGTCAAAAGCTTTCTTAAGGACCCATTATATACCTGATCATTGGTTGATTCAAAGATAATTGCTTCGTAAATGTGATGGAATATATGTATAACATATATGTCAACACTGCCTCGTCACTGTATCCTATACGGCACATGGAATGGTGAACTCGGCATATTGTGTGTTCAAGCCATCTGCCACTTTCACCTCTTCTGGCGTTTGACACAAAGCGCAAATTGTGAAGTCGAACATATGGTATAATGTAGCTAATCACATGCAGAAAACTAAAAAGAACGGACTCCTATCAATTATATTGCACCAAACTGTAAAATATGTCAGTTTTCTGGACAGGTTTGTGCCTGTGTTTTTAACAACATGAACCACCATCATAAATAGCATCATACACATACTTTCGCACAGTGTATCACTTTTACCTGGCAAAACACACAACACATACAATATATACCCACTACTGTACTCTGTTATAATCTATCAAATCCAGTGACATGTAAGCAGTTACCTGAGTGTATTGTCCCTGGTGTCTACTCACCTAATATGCGAGTAAATATGGCTTTACCTATGGATAACGTGTTCACTAACAATAGGATGTGCATCAGATTGAAATGTTTACACATCAACATTTATTTTCAGAGTGATGGGAGAAATGCTCAGGTATCTCGTCTTTTGTATAGTTTGCTGGCATAATATTTATAGCATGCCGTAGTCATATATGTCTATGATGTATTGCACCACATTGTATTTGGTTTACTGTCATATTATTTGCTGTACGTGTCAAACGCACGAAGTGGTGAAACTGTACGATGGCTTGTACAGACAAAGAAGCGGAGATGGCAACTCAATGTACCATATAGTATACAGTAACAAGACAATATTTACATATGTTATATTCATATATCACATCACATCAGATGAAGCAAATATCATTGAAGCCAAGTGTATCTATCTATGACCTACTGAGGTACATGCCCACTCAGTAGGCACGAACTGTTCTTTATAGGAATTAAATAAGTGTATAATTGTGTCACTATTCAACCAGTTCTACAAATTACGAGTGCACGCTATATATATAAATCATTTAGTAATATTTATTTTACTGATAGTGACTCGTGGTGGTATCAGGCTATTTTCATATGCAAATGAGGGATGATAGTTTTTAATTATTTATACTAATTAAATGCGCCACCTGAAAAAAATAATATTTTCGACAGATTATAAAGTATGATCATTGCACATCAAAAAATAGATTACAGAGAATAAATAGTAACGTCCATTAACATTTTAAGGAAACACGGTTATCGCCCATGATATCATTGTGGAAATTTACGTCGGATATAACATGTATAATAATGTCAATCAATACGTGGGGTAATGGTGAATGACTGTTTAATTTGCCAGAAAATGTCTCAGATGATGTCTCTGATATAAAGAACATTTTGTGCCTACTGAGTGGGCATGTACCTTTAAAGTCCAGAAAGTGTGGCAAGAATGAGATTTTCGAAATTTGACGTAGCAGTTTGTACTTGTTTACACATAACACTCCTTTAGGTGTTTGCTAACATGCTTTTCAAATATTCATGGTCGTGAACATAACCTATGAAAAATAACACAGAAGTGTAGTGTGTCTTATTTTCATGTTAATTTCAACTAAAAATAGTTTCTTCCATTAATATTCGATCATATGTTTTGCTATCCGTATCCGGATCTGGATCCTGTAATGCTATACTTTGTCATACCGCAGATAAGTTTCTCGGCTTTTGATTGGCTAGGTTGCCTGGTCATATATATTATATGACCTGCCAAGACCGTCGGACATACAGGAATTGCGATTCCCCTCCGGCGCCTCGGGTTCAATGAAGACACATTTTGCAAGCGTCTACCGATTGCGAATTGTATTCCTCACTAAACACAATAAAACCCCGAATTGATCAATAAAAGTAACAAATTGTACACTCAAAACCAGTCTTTATTGTTTATTTTTCCATAAATATTCTTCGCTCATCAACATATGAGCGAAAAATGCCACAAACTGTCCTGTTTAGTGTTTTCAAATCTCAACAGAATTGGCTTCGTGACTGCGTCATAAACTATGGGTTCCACGCACGAAGCGCGGCGTAGCAACGACAGCGAATATTTGGGAACAAGTCGCATTCTTCTAGAGGCGCCAAAGGGAGAGCAGATCGATAGAGCAGTGGAATATCAATTCAATTACACGATATAAAAAAACTGTCATAAAGTCGTTTTCGATGGATTTCTTACTCCATATTTAGTTTTCGTTTAATAAAAAAACAAAATGTTCATTTACGCCTTTATATTAAGACTGACGGTAGAAAATCGAATCTCGGATTATTTTTCTTCCTGAAAAAACGCAAAGATCAAAAGAAGAGATATGTTTATACGGCCAAATAACGGATCTGCGGTATGACAAATACGTTATTGTGATTCTACACAGGCTATATGGTGTAATATTGCCCGTCTGAAGGTATGTTCACCCTCGGCTATCGCCTCGGGTGAACATACCTCCCGACGGGCAATATTACACCATATAGCCTGTGGCTATCGCCTCGTGTGAACATACCTCCAGACGGGCAATATTACACCATTTAGCCTGTGTAGAATCACAATAACTTATAATATTATTCATATAAAAACGGATATGGAAATGTGTATTCATTTTTTCGCCCACCAGGTGACCTGAGATAAGCATATCCGTATAGTCACGCGAGGGCTGAATGGTGATGACATTGAACATTAATTTAATAATAATTTGTAAACGATCCATTGAACTGGTATTATCATCCAATTCGTGTGTTAAAACAATGTTTTGACATGGCGAGCACGTTGGACATATCAAAAGCCGCATAAATTCAGCGAATAAAAGGTTGGGTATTATTCTGGGTCAGAATATTTTGAGATTCGCAAATATGTTCTATGTAGGGGCGAGAAAAAGTATCCATCATATGCACTGGTGTGAGAGAAGGATATTCCACCCTCGTGATCAGAATATGTCGTCAGAAACTCGGCAAAGCCTCTGACGACATATTCTGACATTCGGGTGGAATATCCTTGCCCCACACCAGTGCATATGATGGATATTCTTAATACAATCTCACTGTTCCTGGAGGAAACCCTGTTCTCGGTCACGTAGATATTACTGATGAGTTTGCATTTAGGGGTGGCATGATTCCAGCATAAATATCGACTTCTGTGCTTATATGTAGGACATTCTAAGATGTATTAATTATTATGTGGGCATATTGCGTTGCTCTTGAGGTTCCGTACGTCCTTCCGTCCGTACGTCCGACCGTGTACATTTACGTCGAAACTTTTATAACAGTTATTCCAACATGTAATATCTTCAATATTACGATAACGCATTGCTTCAATACTTGGACACTTGAATCACCTGAACATTTGTCACACACCCGCGCCATCATTAACACCACCTTCACATTTGTCACCTTCAATCTATCACTGAAACACTTAGCCATTTTGTTACGTCAAAAAGTTTGTAAGAGTTTCGCCAACATGTAATATCTTCAATATTACGTAAAGGATTGCTTTAATATTTGGACAGTTCATTCACCTGAATATACGTGATGCAATCACATCACAAATGACATGACATTTGTGACCTTCAAAATGGTGCTGAAACAATTAGCCATTTTCTTACGTCAAAAAGTGTGTAGGACTTTCTCAAATGACTTTGAAATTTGTGTAAATTAAAAAAAATCATTTTTGACACACAATTTCTAGTTAGAGTCCATTATGCCATGGGGGCATATCCATGTTTTACAAACATAATTTCTAGTTGTGCATACGAAACATAATTTCTAGTTGTGTATACATTGAGCTTCCAAATAAATCAATTTATTTATTATTATTTACAGATTTCGATTTGCACCATTAGTGTAGTATCAATGTGTGGGTTCGTTTCCCCATGCAACCTATAATTTTTATTTCCGAAAAGTGTCTCATTTTCCAAACACAACATTGCCGTATGTATAGAATAGCACTGAAACAAATATGATTGGACATCTGTCATTCGAAAATAAGTTTTACTAGAAGTTGAACAGGTTTACTCGATTAACCCGAGTTAATTCGAAAGTTTCAACAAAGCCGTGTATACACAGGTGACCCTCTCATAACGAGCCGTGTCCACATAATCTGCTCTATTTGTAAGTATTTTTAGAGTTTCTAATAAATACTCGTAATTTTTTTCCGTGTGTGGGTGGAGTGGGGGGGGGGGGGGGGGCTGGACCCATGCCTCCTCGTTCTTGGCTTCCTGGTTACGGCCCTGATGATGTGTCCGGAACTTTATATCTTTTTTTTGCCTTCCATAATGCAAATTTTCTATTTATATTATCACAATACACGCTATTGTATTTGATCAAAATCCGAGGACTTTGTATTTTATTTTACTTGATATGTATACTATAATATACTGTGATAAACAGGGAAGATACTTAATAAATTAAATGAGTTAAACGCCAGTAATCACACGTTGTGCATGTGTGGATGCGTCAATCCATCTATCCGTGTGTGCATGTACATGACACAGTTAATCCACCAAAAATTTGACATTCCGAAGATTCCTGTGGATAGGATATTAGATTTCTAAATATTTGTCCATACTGCTATTTTTTCATTGATAATGCTGCTACAACCTTTGACGATTAACACTTTCACCCCTAAGTAACTGAAATAAACTGTTTCATGTTAAGTTTGAGACTTCCATCATGCAGAAAAGGGGGTCATTTTGCAAAAAACAAATACAATATGCTCAAGTGGTGCATATCTTGAATGAGACGGCTCATTACGAGTCGGTTCATCAGGATAGATACACTGTTTGCAGGGCCATAACTAGAGGTAAAAACAGATGAGACGAACCAAGTCCTAATATGGGGGTCAGGGAACATTCTGCCAGCCACCTCCCGGGGGATTTTTTTTAATTCTTAGCAACAACAAAACAAGCGGCAAAATAAGTGATGAGGCGACCTCCTCGTCTGCCTCAATCCAGGTTACTGTACTGAGATATATATATATACATGTATATGCCAAGTTTCAGGTCTGTAGCTATTACGGTTTAAAAGTTTTACGAGTTACAAGACAAAATAATTCGAAAAGGGGGCGATAATCTATGACCCCGGTGTCGAATAAAAAATAAAAATAAACTTTGCGCATCTATTCATAATAACGAGGCTATATACCAAGTTTCAGGTGTATAGCTAGTACGGTTTAAAACTTTTACGACTTACAAGGTTGGTGATGGGCGGGACGGATGGACGGACCGGACGGACCGGACAAGGGTAAAACTAAATGCCCCCTCCACTATCGTGGTGGGGCATAATAATTTGGTTGTATCATTAAAAACGATATTGTCCGAAAAGTAGGAAAGATATCAAATCCAAATGTTCAACATAGCTTCCTGACTTATTGATGTACACTACTACATTGCTATTTTCCAATTTGGGTGTGGGCCGATTTTTTGGCCTTATTGCCCCTTGTCCTTTCCAGACCATCCTAAATTTGCACTTACGAACATTTTAGTCGTACGAAGTTTAGTGAAACGCGCGCCATGATAGTGGTTGTCAGTGATGGCTGTTAAAACCGCAACATTCACTGGTGCTGCACAGGTGTAACCACACTAAATCATCAAATATTCATGCGCGGTGTAGTCAGAAGTAGTACGTTAAAAGAAATCAGGAGATTGAATTTATCTTTCTTAACAATAATTAAATCTATATTCTAATTAGTGAATATCCACAGCAGAATCGGCGCAGGTTATGGGAGAATAGGTACCACAACATCCATACGAAAAATGAAAGTAGCAGAGAATAGCAAAAAATGTGTGGGCATTGGTTTGTTTATATAGGAAAACATATTTGGTTGTTGTAAACCTAAACTGGCGAAATCCCGTTCAGCTACACGCAGAAGATGCTGCATAAACACATTTAGTCGAGTCACCGACACAAGAAATGTATGTGTTAAGTATGTTATTGTTCACATATTATATTTCTCATGTACTAACGTTAGCGCTAGCGCTTCCTCGCATATAAGTCCTTAAATTTCCAATATGTGAACAATATAGAGAATAGTAGGTTAGTGCCGTGAATGGGAAAAAATATCTGGCAAGGCTCAGGAAACGGGATGGGCGAGGCTCTGCCGAGCACATCCCGTTTCCGTGCCGCGCCAGATATTTTTTCCCATTCACGGCACTAACCTACTATTCTATTTATCCCGTCAACACCTACAAATGGCGGTAAAATGCAAAAATAGTGTTGACTGGATATCAAAAATGTTTCACGGCATCGTGTTTCACGGCACATACGCACTGTGTTGACAGGATAAAACATAATAGTAATTTCCAACTAGAGCAGCTTGAGCTGCATCAACGGTTTGAGCCTTAAACATTGATTTCATGTGTAACTAAGCTTTAGCCCAAGGTGTAAACTATCGGTTGCAAAAAGAATTTCTGAAGTTTTAGAATGAACAGTGCAACATTATTGTATTCGCATCATCACACCGATGTGGGGCCGGTTAGCTTAGAGGTAGATCGATGGACTCGGAGCGAGGGATACCGGGTTCAATCCTCAGCCAAAGTTTTAGCTAAAGGACTGAAATATCGACTACAGCAAAAACAATTGAAATCGAATGATAAATAACGAAGCTGACGTCACATCCGTTTGCTCTATTTTGAAAACTTGAAAACATACGTTCATCTTTGACATCGAATAGATCCGTAAGTAGTCAAGATATAGCTCTGGAAATTATCATCTTTCATGCGGTTGACACTCCCCTATCACCCTGGCAAGAAATTATGTTGCTGACAGTACTGTACAAATTGGAAAACGTTTGTAAAGACCACCCGTTATCAGCCGAAATTCGGCAAAATCGTTGAAAAGTAAGTACATTTTTCAACTTCAAATGCAAATAGCTCTTTTATTTGAGCAGATAGCCGAAAACTGTCAGTGAATCTGAGATAGAGAATTTTGTCAGCTTTCCAATACAAACAGAATTCTTGAAATCGGTTGGAAAATAAGGAAGTTATAGGACGTATGAGGTCACTTCCGTTTTCGTGGAAAGTAGCATTAAAAGATATCTGAAAATCTCTGAGTCACTGCTCACACTTAATCCGAATCGGCATGCAAAATTTGAAGTCGATCCGACCAGCGGTTTGGTGTAGATGGAGGGAGCCCGTAAGTCAGCGGATGATTATTTTTCGATAGTTATCGCCCTTAAATTGCAGTTTACGCCATTTGTAAATACACCTAATAAAACGGAAATTACATATGTGCAATATTCCGCCAGTGAAGTTCTCGTTTGTTTTTCACCATAGGCCTGGCACAAAGCGGGAAAGTTTTAGCTAAAGGACTGAAATATCGACCGCGCAAGAAATTTTGAAATCTATTGATAAATAACGAAGCTGACGTCACATCCGTTTGCTCTATTTTTTGAAAACTTGAAAAAAAGACGTTCATCTTTGACATCCAATAGAACCGGAAGTAGTCAAGATAGAGCTCTGAAAATTATCATCTTTTATGCGCCTGACACTCCCCTATCACACTGGCAAGAAATTATGTTGCTGACATTACTGTACAAATTGGAAAACGTTTGTAAAGACCACCCGTTATCAGCCGAAATTCGGCAAAAATCGGCAAAATCGTTGAAAAGTATGTACATTTTTCAAATTCAAATGCCTATAGCTCTCTTATTTGACCAGATAGCCGAGAATTGTCATCGAGTTCGAGATAGAGAATTTTGTCAGCTTATAGAAAGTATGACGTCACTTCCGGTTTCGTGGAAAGTGGCATTAAGAGATTTCTGAAAATCTCTGAGTCTCTGCTCACACTTGATCCGAATCCGCATGCAAAATTTGAAGTCGATCCGACCAGCGGTTTGGGCTGTAGACTGAACGGCTGAATAAAAAAAAAAAGCAACGAATACAATAGGTTTTCGGCGCAGCTGAAAGCCGCCTCAAACCTAACGAATACAATAGGTTTTCGGCGCAGCTGAAAGCCGCCTCAAACCTAATAACCTCCGAAGGGAAGCACATTTAACACACATTGTTTTAAAGTCACTATTTTTATTAAATGTTCGACCACATGGTCTTTATCAAAATAGTGTGAAAATTTATTGACAGTCTTATGTGACGTCCATAGTGTAGCAGTGAGCCGGACGTCCGGCTCATAACAATCGGTTTACTGCTACACTATGGACGTCACATAGGACTTTCAATACATTTTCACACCATTTTGATAAAGACCATGTGGTCGAAAATTTAATAAAAGAGTGACTTTAAAACAATGAATAACATAATAGTTGTGATGTATCATAAATGTATCATGTAGCGTAAATAATCACACTGACTGTTCCCACTAACTTCCACATACGTCTCAATATGTATGTTAACCCTAAGACTGCTGAGCACGAAAATTGTCGTCTGCTGATGCTTTATGTTTTGCCTTCTTTCTCAATAAAGACATGGGTTGACAGCACTTTAGAATCATTTCCACTAAACCATGTTTTTTTATGAGAAAAATCGAAAATAAAAAATAAACAGCAGACGACAACATTTCGGCAGTGTAAGTGTATACTCCATACTGATAAAACGTCACAAAATTGACATTGTTTGAAATTCACTCTTTTTATTAAATTTTCGACCACATCGAAAATTTAATAAAAAGAGTGACTTTAAAACAATGTGTATTAAATGTGCTTCCCTTCGGAGGTTATTGGAAATTACTATGGGAATGTATTACACAAGTTGTCAGTGGGCTCTCGCAGTTTAATAATACAGTGCAGGATTAAATTAAAAAAATACACTACTGTCTGTTTCACAATTCCTGCCTAAATTGTAGGGCTATACAAACAATGCAAAACAATATTTTTAAATAAACATAATAATGACACTTTTTATTTCGCGATTTATTTCTTCAAATATTGATTTTATTGCGAAAAAACGATTTCTCTATGGGAATTTAACATGCGCAAAAATGAGGTGTATGAACTGGCGCAGGAGTCAAAAAACGAAAGAAATTGACTCTGAAGCCTAGCGAGATAACTTGTAAATGATCTAACTAAGAAAGCAAGTTATATTTAATATTATCGAAAAACAATATTGTTTTAGCATTTTTTATAGCCGTAAAACAATACATATAATGATTCTGTCCAACCTCGAAACATGGGACCTGCCAACTACTTAAACTCACGCGACACAGGCATTGTCGAAATGTTTATAAATAACCGTCTGTGTGTACAAAATGTTCTATTTATAGAACGAAGGAATTTCCTCTATTCGACAATGTTCCATGTGAAACCGGTATAACCCGCGTTAATTACCACTTCGCTATAACAATGTTCCAATCTGCCCGCTTCTTTTTATCCAAGCATATTTGCTTGGATATAGTCCTTATACGGTTTTTGAGACCTCACAGGATTTATGCAAATGAGTAATTGTCGACCAACGAACGTACTTCATGCTTCATGATTCTAGCTACGCCACGTGAGAGAGTTCCAAAGCGAGCGGTGCATAATGAACGTGTCACTCACATTTTTGGCCAGCTACATTTTTTTTCAGCTACAGTTATATTTTTAAAAACAGTTTGTGATTTTATAAAATATTAACTGTCGTGTTTCATAATAAATATTTTGTTAGGAAGGTTATATTTTTAGCGCAATGATCGACCGCTCCACATGTAATTTATACGTAGTTATACGCCATGAAAAATAGTTCTGATAGTGAGCTAACAATACATGTGTTGTTAATTTTTCTGTACGACATTTATCATGTATTAATTTGAGTATATTATTTTTCACGCGCACTGATACAATTAACCTCGTGTCTCATGAAAAGTAGTTTCCGCCATTTTATGCCGACAAATTACAGAATCGTTTACATAGTCATAGGTCAATGGCTCGATAAAATCCATCATTGGACAGCGAAATGATGATGATTTAAAACAGAAACATTGTTTTTTGACAGTTACATACCGCATGCTTTAAATAATCATCTTGAGCCATTGATAGTATTAATCAGTGTCCATTTTACTTAAAACATCAACTAATCTATAATGACGTTACACAGAAAATGCAGTACGATACACTTCACAAAGAAAACATTGTCTTAGAGTTTGAATAATGTTAGGTATCGCCGAACGAACGAGTACGCCGAAATATATTTCCGTACAAATCCAAAAACCTATTTATTATATACCCGTTCAACAAAACATGCATCATAATCATTAAATAATCCGATAGTGTGATGAAATGCGACTCTATTATTTTTGTTGAACAATCCGAGCGCCTGTGATGGCTTCAGTTTATGCAAATTGACAAGGTCATTTCGCGCCACATGAATCGATACAATAATTTACAGGGGTTGAAATTTCACTCGCCATGGCGAGTGCTTTTTGTGGCGGTCGAGTACTTTCTACAGGCACTCGCCAGTTTGGCGAGTGAAAGATTAGGTCAGGATTATTTTTTTTGGAAGAAATTGCCAATTAATTCCATCGATAACGGCCAACAAATGGTATTAATTCAGCGACCATTTGTTGTTTACAGTTTATGTCAATTTGCGGGAAGTAAGATTCAAGCAGTGTCTATGTACACGGTTACGGGTAGAATCTCTAGCGATTTTGAACACGGTCCATATCGGGCAAGTTTAATTCACGGATTATTTGTCGGCTTTACGCGGCCGGGCTAACAAATAATAGAACTGCGAGTATAGACTAGTGTATACGCGGCCACATATATCGTCTCGTATACAGTTGGGTCAACGCGCATTTCAGACGCCGAACATAACGGCTTGGGACGAAACGGTCGGCGCCGGGTCCGAAACCATTGAATTTAGTAATTAAGGCAGCACGCAGCGCATGCAAACATAGCCACTATAAATTAAACTAAATCTATGTCACTCAACGCTTATAGAAAATAAGAAGTGTGCAAGCCTCTGAGCAAATTCGCTGCTATTTGTTTGTTTATGTTCATTTAATACTTAAAATATAAATAACAATAATAGTGAATATGTCTCATACGTGTTGGTAATGATCATATGTAAAAGCTTTTTTTTTATAAATAAGATTCAACATTACAAAAACTGGAAATAGCAATTTATTTTTTAAAAAAACTGGGCGAGTAACTTTTTGACCTGGGTAAGTATTTTTTTTAATTTTCTACCTACCTTGGTTCAACCTTGGTTCAACCTTGGTTGAAGGCCGTTTCTTGTAAGCTAGGCTTGTACTGGCCTATTTTAGCGACGTCAAATTGGATAATTGTCTTTGAAACTGGGGGGAGAGCGCAACTAAATCATTGTCAAAATGTCTGTACAATATTTTCACGTGTTGAATTTGCTGGGTCTGTTCTTCCAGGCGGAGTTGAGTGAACTTTTGAAACTATTTAGTGTGTTCGAATTTACACAATCACTAGGGAGTGCATTCCAGTCTGTGACGACTCTTTTTGAGAGAATACTTTTTGTCGCAACTGCGAAGGATTTCAGGACTTTCAGTCCTTTGATTACTTCAGTGTGAGACAAAACGGAACAGGATAAAACAAGAATAACGTCGAATAAATTACCGAGATTAAAATACTTCTTTTTACAAAATGGCTGACTATAAATTATGATAATTAGGTACGCGCCCCCACGCTAAGGGCGGCAACTGCTGTTATACCACTCTGCTGACTTTACACAATATAGTAATGATATAATTTTAAACAGTGCGCCCATAAATGACTTTATTTATTCAATAAAGGTTCGTTTTGTGATGATTTAATATGATATTTATTAAACTTGTCTGCAGTGTTTGTCAACATTTTTGATTAAGGAATCTTCCAAACTTAATATGGATCACACAATTCTATCTATTTAGGGATGAAAGCATAAAATCCTGGCACCAGGGACAACTATTGTTTCCCTGTGTTTTGTGCCCTGTTAAGATAAACCAGTATAACTGTAATGGATGAAACCAAAGCAGTCACGTACAATAGAACACTTTTCAAGGCCACATCTAATAAATAATCAAGCCGTATTGACGCGCACTCTGGGTCAGATTACTCCGTACGTGTGTACTGTTCCACATTTTCGTTTCCGGTGAGCCAGTACACGCGGTATGAATGACAAAAGCCTCTTTAAATTATACCAAGTTCAGCTACAATTACTGAATTAGAGAGGCGGGCACAAGGTACACTAGTACCACTTCCGTTGGCTGAGAAAATGGCGAGTGTCGTACCTTGTAGATATTTAATATCGGAGTAAAATTGGTTATGATTTAAAGAGGCTTTAGTCGTTCATACCGCAAAGTGTCTGTGTACTGGCTGATCGAAAATGAAAATGTAGAACAGTTACATCTTCCACGCTACCCGACTTAAATGCGTGGAAGATAAATTACTATACACACATTGTATATGAGAACATACATGTTAAGATACCTGATACATTTTGATGTGTAAACGTTTCAATCTGATGCACAGCCTATTGTTAGTGTACACGGTTCCGATATGTAAAGCCATATTTACTCACATAGTAGGTGAGTTGACACCAGTGACAATACACTCAGGTAACTGCTTACATGTCACTGGATTTGATAGCTAATAACATAATAAAGTAGTAGGTTTTTATGGCATGTGTTGTGTGGTTTGCCAGGTAAAAGTGATACACTGTGCCATTTTCTGTGTATGAGGCTATTTACAATGGTGGTTCATGTTGCTAAAAACACCGGCACAAACCTGACATATTTTACTGTTTGGTGTAATAAAATTGATAGGAGTCTGTTTTCCTGGATATTCTACATGTGATTAAATACATTATATTATATGTACTACTTCACATTTTGCGTTTTGTGTCAAACGCCAGAAGAGGTGAACGTAGCTGATGGCTTGAACACACAAAGATGACCGAGTTCGCAACTCCACGTGACGCATAGGATACTGTAACGAGGCTGTGTTCACATACTAGTATATGTTATACATATATTACATTACCATCTACGAAGCAATTATCTTTGAGTCAAGGGATGATCAGATATATAATTTGTCCTCAAATGTGTTAATATACATGACAGTGTAAATATCGTAGCGAGCCGACTCATGTAGATCTACAATGTTTGCAAATATTGGTTATTGTGGTATGTAGCGTTGAAAGGGCATGCGCGTAGCTGCATTAAGGCACTGCAGCCCCGGGCCTGCAGAATTTTCGAAAAAATTGAAAAAATAATGTGCCAGAGTGCATCATTTACCTTCTAGTTTCGATTTTTGTTTCTGGGGGGTATATCTAGAGGGGGCCCCAGACCCCCCTAGCATACTCGCACCAACGGTGCTCGAAGTCGTCAACCGGGCTTGAAGATTCCAATTGGCTAGCTACGCCCCTGAAGGGTGAAGTGGTATTGGTAAACTGTGTAGATCCAGATGAGCCGGCTCGTGACGAGCCGTCTCATCAGGATCTGCACTGTTTGCAAGTAATTTTCATTATTTTAGAAGAAAAAAACCTTTTCATAAATGGATTAGTCTGAAAATCATTTTGTGACGATTGCAAAACATATCAAAATCCATTCCAGTTACTTACATGTATGAGTGAAAGGGTTAGGACCAAAATACACATCATAATGGATAAGTTTGAAGGACACACATTGATTGACACTACGAATCAGTAATAATCGGATTGTGTTAATGTGTTAGCGCCATCACTCCATCCCATACTGTAAATGTAAACAGTTGAACAAGGATTTAGCCTGGCTGCATATCAAGGCAATTGACTAACCATGTTCGTGTATGTAATCCCATTTGTGATCTGTGATTGACTGGAATGACAAACTCGCGTTTACTTTGGTCTTAGACCAGTGTTATGCCAGCTGAATCAGCGTAAGACTTAGCAATGGCAGGCCCGTACGCAGGGGGGTGCGACGGGTGCGTATGCACCCCCCCCCCCCTAAATTCGTCGAGGTCCGCTATTTTTCAAACAGTATTACTATACAGGTAATTTGCATGAAAATGTCACAATTTACCACCGTTGAAATCCGAATTTAAATGACATAAAATGCAGGAGAGTGCATTTCAGGCCATCTAGGTTTAAACAATTTCAGGGGGGTGCCCCATGTAGTGGCGAGAGTACGCTAGGGGGTACCCCCCTAGCGTACTCGCGCCACTACATGGGGCTCGCCCCTGACGCACCCCCCTGAACCCCCCGCACCCCCCTGACGCACCCCCCAATAGAAAATCCTGCGTACGGGCCTGAATGGCATGTTTTTGCAGAAATGAGGGACATTCATTTACCTGCGACACTAACTTTAGATCTGCATTAATCAGCATCAGTGTGTTATACGATCTACTGTCTGTGCCCATGAAATATGTCCACATATTACGGTCATATGCGCAATGCAAAAACAAGAATGTTTTCTATAACATTTAATTTGAGCAACATTTAAGAATTTTTTTTTTATTACTTTGCGACATTTGGTCAAATGTTGATTGCATTACGAAGAATGATTTCTCTATAGGCTTTATACTGGGGGAAATTAGATGGAGGAGCTTCAAGTGGAGTTTAACACCGACACACTTTTGTAATTTACCACGAAACCTGACTGAAATGATCTTTAAAATTTGTCCACCTTTTTTTAAATTTATAAAATATATATTTATAATACAAAATCACCCCCACCCCTAATATTTACGAATATAAATCCAAAATCAATAGACAATTTTCTCAAAACTGTGTCCTTAACGCTTATAGATTTTGCAAATAAGCTCTACTTCCCTTATAGAAACAGTTTTTTCTCTCATGAAATCAACAATTGTTGGTTTCAGAAAGCTTAACCTATTGAATGCTCTTAACCCACTACATGCTGTATACAGATACACATATACCAACATGTTCAACCAATTTTTATATATATATTTTATTTCTTAATGAAAGTATACGTTGTTACCACTCATTTGAACCGTCTCGGCGGGACAGTTCAAATGAGTGGTAACAACATATGCTTTAGAGTAGAATATTCACATTTTTCGTGAGATAAATGATGATTTTCAGTATGAAATGGGTTGACTGCATATAGTGATTTATTCGAAAGCGTAGTGTCGTCGTCATATGTTGTGGTTTTCGGAAGTCAAAATTATACCATCGTTGACGCTATGTCTGGCCCAGGGTTCCGTTTCACTTCGTACGACTACGAAGTTCGTAAGTGCAAAACTTAAATCCACAATAATATTAAATTCTGCGCTAACAGCTAACTTCGAAAAATCTTTCGTGGATGTGCTACTTTTAATAACATGAACCCTTAGGTACAAACTGGTAGCATTAGAGAAACACTTTAAATTGAGAAGCAGATTCATAGATATCTTCGTACGAAGACTTTTATCGTACGAAGTTTAGTGAAACGGGCCCCAGGTACGTGGGCATGTAACGTACTGTGGCTGTGACTGGTTAAATGAGGCTTACTTGATTTGCGACCAGTGTTCGCCATTTTATCAATGAAACACCCGTCATGCTTCTAACAAACAGTATAAATCGCTACCAGGCTACAGAAGTGTTATTTGATCAGGAATTACACTGATCACTGATCACATAAGCTCCATTTTCTAGAAACAGTCGTGGCACATACACAACAAAGTGTACACAGACTGTTGGACAATATATCACAAAAACGTATTAAATAAATTGAAAATCCTGTTATGAAAGCAAATGTTAAGGAATGAAATAAACGCCAAAGCCAGACATTTCGAAACCGTATATCACAATATTGGACGCATATGACTTGACGTTACAGCAATTAATTAACTATGTAAAAACTACGATGTTTCTGATAGTTTAGTGGCACATCGCGTGTGTTGGAAACACGGTGCCGTGAAATATTTTTGATATCCTATCAATACGACCTAATCACTGCGTATGAATATGTGCGGTTGCCATACTAGTCGATGCTCCGATTTTGAGGATGCGGCTGGGGTTACTTTTTGCATTTTAAAGCTATTTGTAATGTTGACGGGATAAATAGAATAGTAGGTTAGTGCTTTGCATGGGAAAAAATGTCTGGCGCGGCACGGAAACGGCTAAGCCTTGCCAGATATGCACTACAGTGGGATCAGCGTGTAAATGGACACACGAACGAACACGACAGGTTGGAAGCAACCTGTCGTGTTCGTTCGTGTGTGCACTTACACGCTGACCCTACTGTAACCTACTATTCTCTACATAAGCACCCACGGGTATTGGATACATTGGATATGTATAAACAAAACCTATCACAACGTCCAGCATGGCGTGTCTCATATTGTGGCTGTGACTGGAGAAATGGGGTTTATTGTATGTGTGACCAGTGTAGCTCCTGATCAAATAAGACACGCCCATAGCCTGATAACGATCGGTATTGCTTGTTATAAGCATGATGGGCACTAGAAACAAAATTGCTACCCCGCTTCATACCTCTCGCGAGGGTAGCAATTTAACCCCATCTCTTTAATGTAACGCATGGAAGAGTAATTTTTGCAATCGGTTATCCGGCGTGTTTGATACGTTAGCGATATAAAACATTATTAATAAAGAACATACACATGCAGAAATTGGTTATTTTACCATGGCAAGATATTTATCTGACATTTACATGTATATCTTGTAAATTTGAAAGCTTCATTTCGTTATGTTGAATGTTGAACAACAACAAGAGAGAAGATGGCTTCCATAGGAAAATAATTTCCCTGTTCTATTATTTTTGGCAATTTACTAGTTCTACATCAAAGGTTAATTGTTTAAATGTATACAATATACAGTTTACTAAATTTTGACCCGCATGCAACAAGTTTGGGTATGCACTTCGGTTGCTCACATTTTTTGAATGGGTCTAATTGTAGCCGTAGATAACATATCGGAGGTGAATCGGAGGCGAATTATTGTAGCTAGACAGGTACAGAACAGTAGTTGAACTACCAAATGACACAAGGACATTTTGTTTTCGGTTATAACAGCATACAACGTAAATGACAGTATCGTGATAAATTGAAATAATCGCTGTCTATCAGGAGCGTCATTGTATATACATGTAGCTATACACACGAACAGTTGTTGACATGGAAATGTAAATATAAATGCTTTGATTTAACGACGGCACTCATCGGACTAGGCTAGCACGAAGCTGTATTGACCAAGGACAAGCCAAATCGACCATTCGCAGCGGTCAAGGTGTGAAACGAACCCGGGGTCTCCCGATCCGCAGTCCGACGCTCTACCTACTGAGCTAATCCGGCCACAGTTGGTGGCATTAAACCGCTCTGGCATATTTAGAGGATCTTGAATGTGACTTGTGTCTGGAGTAATGGGGCTTATAGGTTTTGCGACCAGTGTAGATCCAGATCAGCCTGTGCAACCGCACAGTCTAATCAGGATCTGCAACGTTCGCATGTACATCGATAAAACACCCGTCATGCTTCTACCAAGGACTATAGATTGTTATCAGGCTACATGAGTGAGCTATTTGATCAGGAACTACACTGGTCATAAATCCAATAAAACCAATTTCTTCGATCACAGCCACAAATTAGTGATGACTTAATACGACATTTATTGAACGAGTTTATTGATTTCGTATGCCGACTTTCTCATGAAATCAGTTAAGAAATAGCTTATTAAACACATAGAAATGTTAGATTATATTTATTTCATAAGCACACCATCACATATTGAAGCTTTATATATTACATAACGTATGTGCTGCAGAGGTCTCATTTGCATAGTTTACATTACACTAGTGTATTATGAAGCTTAATACATTGTGTTATTAAACTGGGGGCCGTTTCACTAAACTTCGTACGACTAAAATGTTCGTAAGTGCAAATTTAGGATCCTCTGGAATTTTCAATTGATGGATTTACATTTATTGAGCATAGGCTGCTTATGCAGCCTATGCTCAATAAATGTAAATACAATAATTGTTTACAAGAAAACATTGTTAATGTGAAATTTACAGACTATCATACTTTTGCACTTACGAACATTTTAGTCGTAAGAAGTTTAATGAAACGGCCCCCAGTTGTGCGAGCCAAAGTTATCATGTTTATGCAATGAAATGTAAAGGTATGACTATCGATGTTTTACTGACTAAACGTTACAAATGCTTCCTAATGCAAAGACCATGTTCAGACTGCACTGGTCATGGTTTACACTAATCACAATGACGGCGATATATTATGCCTTGACTAATTTATATGTGACTGTGACTGGAGAAATAGGGCTTATCGGGTTTGCGAGAAGTACAAATCCAGATCAGCCTGTGCATCCGCACAGTCTGATCAGGAATTGTACTGTTCGCCATTTCAGCGATGAAACATCTCATGATTGTAATAACCAATATATATCGCTATCAGGCTACAGGAGTGTGCTATTTGATCAGGAGCCACATTTATCAGGCAACCTGTCCTGTATTGACCGAATACGTACTGACTGATACCATATTGTTGTATCAGGCATAGACCTGATATAAACATTCGGGTTACAACAAATTGAAAACTAACGTTCCATTGGTCGGTTGACGTCACGTGACGTTACCGAATGACGTCAGTGTAAGGACGCAACGTAAACAAGTCCTCGTTCTGTCCATAGATAACGACGTCATATGTGGTCATTTTCGAGCATAAAACGTTACCCGATAATTCCTACGCGTTTCCTAGCCTTGCCTGATAAACTTGATATCAAAAGACACTAGCCTGGTATTCTCTATTTGTCACAAATCCCATAAGCCACATTTCTCCAGTCACAGCCACATATGACAACCGTGCGTGTTTTAAATCGCCCACGGTGGGTAATGCGACCGTAGTGCCATTAGGCAGGTGTGGCTCGCTCATAAACACCACACTAGAAGCCTATACATCAGTCTGCAATAACAATGGTGTATTCAGCGTAAGAAATATACTACTTAATATACCTTTAATTAATTAATATTTATCTTTGTTCTACGCCATCTTACTAAGCATTCGTCAAGTTATCAAGCGGCTGCGTCTGTTTACAATATCGACAGTAATGTTTGATACTTGAAACCCCTGTGAATTACAGAATTAAATTTGTCCGTGTCCTTCCTAATTTAACCCTTTGAACCTGAAATCCCGCTATATCGGTTTATGCAAAAAGTGCAGATCCAGATGAGCCGGCTCGTAACGAGCCGTCTCATCAGGATCTGCACTTTTTGAAAGTAATTTTAATATTTTTGAGAACAAAAACACCCCCTTTTCATAAATATGAAAACTTATAGACGACAGCGCAGACGAGTTCTCATGCGCATCACAAATATGCGAGAAATATAAAGTTAGAAACGAAACAACCAAAAGTAATGTATAAGTTATTGTTCACATATCGGATTTTTAAGGAATTAAATGAGAGGGAGCGCCAGCGACCGCAGCATTTAGTTCCTGAACAATCCTATATGTGAACAATAACTGACTTATAGTTCAACCACGTGTACACTACAAGGTACCTTCCTCTGGAATTTCTATTTCCTGTCGAACAGTTAATCATTAAATCTGCTTATACACTTATCGGGGTTGAACGTTGCAATATGTGAACTACATGTTAGTGGAGCACAATACTGTCCAATAAACATACATGAATTTAGAGACATGACATGTGATTTTGTACCTAAGAACATGTGAGATTTTTCGTCAAATATATTTACAACAAGAGGTCACAATATACGCCCGTCGAGGCAAGGCCAGTCAACAAGGGGAGATAACTCACTGAAAACAAATAGGGTTCTTCATCTTGACGTGATAAACATGTATGCTGAATTTGGTTACAATCCGACAAGTAGAACTTATTGCGTGGACAAAGACACAGAGTCCGGAAATAAATAAAATGGCCGCCAAGGGGAGATAAGTTATAGGAAAATATGCCTGGAGTAATGGGGCCTATAGGTTTAGCGACCAGTGTAGATCCAGATCAGCCTGTGCATCCGCACAGTCTGATCAGGATCTGCACCGTGTGCCGAATTGGGTTACGATCGGTGAAGTGGAACTTGAGTTATAGTTATTGCGTGGACAAGGATACAAGGAGTGTGAAATAGGCGTCTTCGTCTTGCCGTAATAAACATGTAAACCGAATTTGGTTACGATCCGTCAAGTATAATTCTGGTTATTGCGTGGACAAGTGCCTGCCCGCCGCCCGTCCGCCCGCCGGTAAAACCCGTTTTTTTTTCTAACTGGTGTATAAAACTGTGATATGTTCGAGAAATGATGTCGAAAGATGGCGATATTTTCATAGCAAATGCGGAATTCTATTCCGCATTTGCTATGAAAATTTCGTCAACTTTCGACGTCATTTACGGAAAATATATATTTTTCATGAGATATCACAAATGTTCTTAGGTGCAAACGAACATGGCGTATCTCATATGGTTAGGGTCATCCATCTCTTCTTTCATTCACCGCTTAGAAAGGAAGATTAAGTCATTCCTTAGGTCTCACGGGATAGTGCGGATATCCAGTAAAACGGGGGTGAACGATTTTCAATATATTTCAGTAGCGACCCTGCAAGTTACAGTGGGGTCAGCGTGTAAGTGCACACACGAACGAACACGACAGGTTGGTTCGCTACCCACCCAAAGTGTATGTTGTTACCACTCAGTTGAACCGTCTCACCGAGACGGTTCAACTGAGTGGTAACAGCATACACTTTTGATGCGAAATGAGAAAAAATGCAGATTTTTTTTTTATACATGAAATACAGTGGGGTCAGCGTTCCAACCTGTCGTGTTCGTTCGTGTGTGCACTTACACGCTGACCCCACTGTAGCTACAACCCTCCCCCAATGATATATACGGTATCAATTGAAACAAGTCATGTCTTGGCGGAGGTGACCCACAGCATCACCAGCGTTGCGGCTACTTCGCATACAGTGGATCGTTTCACTAAACTTCGTACGACTAAAATGTTCGTAAGTGCAGATTTAGAATAGTCAGTAAATTTTAATTGATGGATTTACATTTATTGAGCATAGGCTGCATATGCAGCCTATGCTCAATAAATGTAAATCCAATAATTGTTTACAAGAACACATTGTTAATGTGAACTTTATAGACTATCATAATTTTGCACTTACGAACATTTTAGTCGTACGAAGTTTAGTGAAACGGCCACCACGGTTACAGGCATGCGAGTAGTGCATATATAGTAGTCTCCTTCGTCAATATATGACTTACATGACAGTAGCAATGTGACAGTTCTCTAATAATATATCTGTATAAACATGAAGTATTACAGGAACAAACACAGGCATTCGGCGTGTTTCGGCTTTACCGATGACAGCCGAAACACGCCGAATGCCTGTGGGAATAAATAGCAAGTATAACGAGTAATGAAAAGGAAGAAGATGTAAAAGTGAAAACACACACAGGCACAGATGAACCTTTGTTCACATCGATACCTCAAACTCTGGTTCGAGGAATTACTGTGCATCTGGCTTCACATAGTAGTGCACATGCTCGACATTGACCATCTCAGGATGTGAGATCACGTGGTTTCCGAACCCAATTTTCCGACGTGACGTCATTTTTACTATAGATTTTCTTAAAAATCTTCCTAACAAACGAACGGATTTTGATGATATGTAGCGCACCAAATACGATGGCGTATGTGTTTTATGGGTGCTCTGGAAGTTATTTAAAATAACTTATTATTTTCACAAAGAATCGAGTACCGTTTACTTCTTACATTCACGTGCTCTTATTAGTTTAATTATTTACTTTCACGGTAACCGATTATGAGATTGAAGCCGCCTATACAATAAAGCGCAATGTGTACCGCATTTGCTGCGGTATATTTCATAAAAATATGTCATTCCATTAGAAAGATATTAAAGGAAATCTACTGTAAACACATCTAAACAAATATGACGTTACGCCGTTCGGAGACACGTGCTCCCACACCTTGCATCTGTGTGATAATAGACGGCCCGCCAAAGCCAATAAAATGCCTCCAATAACGTTTTGATGGCATTTTTTTGTTACAAATGGTTACCCATGCTGATCGACTTCTATGATATGTAAGCTGTTGGATAGGGGTAGGTACCCCCGCAGATTTTACCTTTATGGATAATTTTCTAGGTCAATTAAAGGTCATGTTGACCCAACATTTCTCATTGACATGGGTGTATAAATGCACGAAAATTATCTTCTGCTGATGAACTATTTTGGTAGCTGTATAAATAGAGTATCTGAAAATGCCGAATTATTCAGAAAAAACTTGTCTGAAATTCAAAATGACCGCCAATTTGTCTAAGAAACAAGAACACATCATGTTGTATGTCATATCTCTGTTGATATTTAAGCCATTTTAATAGCTATAGTGATAATAAGTATATTTTTCAATAGAGAAATAATTGTTTACAAACATTGTTACCATTTTTTTTCAAAGTTACTGTTCGTAAATCCAAGATGGCCGCCAAAACAGTATGTTGTATTAAATTCGTTCGCTCATTTAGCATATTACGGACTTTGAAGAGATTTCCCCTTAACATGTCATTTTCATGGAATGTGTGACTAATATTATCCGTTATTTGTATTATTGATTAAACTAACAGAACATATTTTAAAATTGGGACAATTGGAGCCACATTTCCTGGAACCCGACATTCAAAATGGCCGCCAGCTCAATTTTGAAAAGTATAAAATGAAATATCTCTGTAACCAGACGAACGAAAACTAAAATAAGAAATCTTTTTAGTTTTCGGTAGTTTTCGGTACACAATTCTCATTGAAATGCGAATATTTTGGTCTATGCTTTCAAATTCAAGATCCGCCATATTGTTTCTGTTGTCAGATAAGGTCAAAACATAAATTGTATGAGGTTTCCCCACTAATTGTTGCATGGTATGTGGCAATTTAGAGTTGAGTTAATCATAATTTTAAAATCAAATATGGCTGACATCTACACTCTTGATAAACATATAATAAAATATGTATGCGGAAATAGCTGACACACAATGTTACCACTACTTTCCGCATGGCAATCCTTATAAATGGTAACTTTATAACGTTTAGCACCATATTTTTATATATGCTCTCTCCACCCTCCCGAATCATAAACCGTTGATATATCTTGTAACGTATATGATGATTGAGTGTTGTATATAACGACATATCAACAGCTAAGGTCGTTTAAGGCCGGATCAATGGGGTCCATCCCGTATTTAACATATATATATATATGTATATATATATATAGTATATATATATATAAATACTGTTGGTAAATACCAAAATCAGAACTAACTATTTTCATCAAGAAGATGTATACTCAGCCGTAAAATTAGAATGACATAACCTGATGTCAGGTCCATACCACACCATAGTCACTTAGTTCCATCTCAAAAAGTAACAATGATATCATTAATTGTATTGCCTTTTAATGTATGAGGGATTTCCCCCCTCACGTACCAGAAGGCCGACAATTTAAATGAGGTCTAAACCATGTCGGCATTCCGGTGAAGAGAAACACTGATCGTTACACTATCCTTCGCGTGCTCGCAACCAATCACGCACCGAACGTATCTAATATACACTATAATTAGATAGTGTGTATTTATAGGGACTATTAATCCATTGGAAGAAAGCAAAGCATATAGGCCTTGGACAGGCTGATAATCAAGTCACTCAACATGGCCAATTGATAGAACTTTTTCATTTCACCATGGCGTCATGGAAGAAACAGTAGGACAATCCAGTTTATACAAATTGTAAGATGACAGCACAAATCACATGCATAAATTGCACACACGGATACTCAAGGGCCAGCATCTCTGATCCTTCAGATATATCTGGATATATTATATGGATTATGGAATAAATGAAGGCGACTACATATATATTATTCCAAGAGGGACAAACACTCACCGATATTCTGACGATTTTTACATTTCTGACGATTTATTTTGGCTTAGGTTAGAAATAAGCTTTATTGAAAGCGTAGAATGGAATAACGCAAAGTATGATATTGTTCTGTATCAAAATCAGCAATGAAGAAACCTAAGCGGTCTCTTATATTTTAGTGTTGACTAATTAATCAGCAGAATTGATCTTTTTCAATAAGACTGCTTCAGATTCTCCAGATATCTGCAGATAACAATACAATTGCGTTCTTTTGGCGGGAATGTACACCGCTTTACCCGTTTTCATGGTTCGCTATATCTCATTTGTTTTGTTTTTGTTTTGCAGTTTCTATTGACATTATGCAGGTACATGTATAAACCAAATGTACTTGTAGTTGTAGTTGACCAGCCATTGGAAAATACAACAAATTAACTATTGCAAACAAATTCCCTGATATATAGAATGTTGTATGTGCTACTTGGAGATCTATACATATTGTTTCACCTCCTAGAAGTGAACGTCAGACACCTTTAAAATGCAGGAATGGTATGTGTTTGTGTATATAGTGGTTTCTTGGACAGAATAGCACAGGCTTATGATGAATAATGAATGCCACATCATAATATTCAACGTATCATCGGGACATACATTTTAAATGTATGTAGCTCTCATCAAGCTATAGTGATTCAGTTGTGGGAATTACCTGAAATAAAATAGTGTTATGATCCTTTTAGCAGTGTGTATTACTAGTAAAAGTGTAGAGATAGCTTGTTGCCGCTATGTCAGAGCTATGCTGTATCCAGAAGTGTCTGGAGTTTCATTCACATGATTAATTTAGGTCATATGTAAGTCATTTATTTATCTGACAGACATTTTCATAAACAATGGTCATTCTACTAGGCAGTATGCACGCAATGCCATTCTCCCAGGGATGGTCATATAATTATCACACATACTAAGCCCGATGAAAATGTTCTTGTTCACTTCCATGTATGAAGTGGCTGCGACGGCTTCCGCATATCATGCACAGTTCGTGTTAGGGAACGCTCTAGTCGAACGAAGCACTAAGCTGTAGTATCAGGTACACGTAAACTGTCATACATTAAGGCTAAACCGTGTATGTAAGATATCTATTTAAATTATTTGGATCACACCGAATTATACAACTGACAATGTATTACGCTCACAAATCCTTGAATTGCATGCTCAAAACGAGAAAAAAGCAATATTTACACTCAAAAAGTGACTCTCAATCAGCACGTAACATTGACGGTGATGCTGTTAATCGATATCTTTCAATGAGTCGTCATCTTCAATATCTGAATGCAGTAATGTGAGGTAATTCAGCATGATCTTTGTTATGATATTGATATGTTCTTTGTTGGGTGTAATTGTGTGAGATACAATTGTAAGATTATCTGCTAAATGAACATGACAAGTTAATATTTGTTGGACAGTACATGTATTGTAATTAATGAGAATTAACCGACATGCCAACAGTATAAGCCATGGCGAGAGTACATTGTTGAGAAAATTCACATGGTAATGTATTTACCACTTATGGAATTAGAGGTGCGGCCTACGTGCATGCAATTAGAATTAAATGGCGTGTCCGTATTCCCGTATTCCAAAATTATAATTGTCCAATACAGATGAGTGTGGCAACAGTGTGTGTTTATATATGTATGCCATATTGGGTATGTGGTTATCTAATACTGCCCCGGTCATTCTGATGGCTAACACATTGGTAGGTGAATAACTGAATTGTTGTTAGCAAATGATTCAACGATACTTTCACAATACTTGTCTGACAACCATATGCAAGATATATGCAAATTTCTCTAACCATAGCTGTGAAAATGACTCGCTGTGTTTTCTTCATTGTAAACCAACTGCAGCCTGGGGTACTACCTCATAGGTAGATTTACTGATCAAACACAATGACCAATATTGTCTCATAGTAGTACACACAACTTGAACAAAACTTATTTCACTTTACATGTACATGTACATCCCAGGAAATAACACAATGAAACATTTAACAATTTTAACACTGTGAGTTTGTGTTTAACGGCGGCCATCTTTGATTTTAAATTAGTAAACGGCATGTCATTGTTTACTAGTAAATGACATATAATACCGTACATAAACATAAATTACATATTTAGAACTGGTTATTCTACGTAGCAATATTACATTTCACATTTTATTGCTTAGTTTGTAGTTTGACGTCCATCTTGCATATTTATTTATAGATTACCTGGATGATTTACTAATTATATAGAATAGCCAATTTAAAACAGGCCATGCTGTTTTTACATGTATGAGTTGTGTATGCCTTTTGTCTTGATTTGACCCGTGAATGACATTGGAACTGCCCCAGATAGTCCAACTTGAGTGTAGACCCATATCTAAACATATAATTGTGAAAAGTTGAGCACTCACTTGTAAAAACATGTTGAAAGGATAATCCTTGAGTCTGGAGTGGAATCGTGACAATTTACAAGTTATTCATTTGAAAAGTTCACATATGTAATTAGTGGCGGGCATCTTGGAATTTAAGTTAGCAAATGATATAATAGGCTATTTTATGAAATGTTATACTATGATACAAATTGATTTTGTGAAGACATTCAGTAACAAACACATACACAGAGCTAGCTTATGTTGCATATGCACGAACATATCGGTTTTTCAATTTAGTGTCACTATTTTGGCGGCCATTTTGATTTTGTATTCTTTTTTTTTCTTTTTTATTACTAACAATAATAGTACTACCAGCATTTAACCTGTTGCCATATTCAACATTGGTTTTATGAGTGATGATTACCTATATATATATATGTCAAACATTAAGACACATATGATTGACCTCTAAATGACCTTGAAATGACCTTCAAATGTCAAATTTGAGGGGGTACCCACCTCTATACCATAGCTTACCTTACCCATCATAGATATAAACTAGCATAAGTACCCATTTGTAATAAAAAAATGCCATCAAAATGGTTTATTCATGCCCTCGCGGGCTGTCCATAAGGCCAGAGCGATGCATTTCTTCCATGTTTTGAGTTCATCCATATTGCCCCAGGGCGCCGCTGTTATTGACACAAGTCGCACGGTCAATTGGTGATTTGGCTCACGGAGAAACCGACATTTATGTGACTGTGACTGGAGAAATTGGGCTTATTGATTTTGCTACCAGCGTAGATCCAGATCTGCATGTGCATTCGCACAGTCTGACCAGATTTGCACTGTTCGCCATTCCATCGGTGAAACACCCGTAATGCTTCTAACAAGCAATATAGACGTTATCAGGCTACTGGAGTGTGTTATTTGATGAGAAGCTACACCGGTCACAAATCCCATACGCCCCAAATTCATTATAATATTATAAGTGTAATCCATCTTATCCTGATATTTCTTAAAACGGTATAGGGTTTGTGAGTGCAGTGAGTTAAGTCGGTAACAAGGTGCATGCTCACGTGGTTACAACAACAACAACGCCGCCCACTCCAAAGTAAGTATTATTTGATATTTTCCTTAATATGCAACGGATTGTGTTGAAATATGGCGCAGCAAACGCGTCTTCATGAGCTGCATTTGGTGGTCTAGGGAGTTTGGCACAGACTTATGTCGTTTTTGCGAAGAATCGATTTCCGTGGCAAAGAATCGATTTCCGTGTCGGAGACACGGGAATCGATTCTTCGCAAAAACGACAGAAGTTTGGGCGAAAATACAGCTTAGCCAAATGCAGCTTAACAAGACGCGTTTGATGCGCCATATTTCATCAAAATCCGTTAAGTAATAAGGACACTATACAATAATACGTACTTTGAATCGGTATGTGTTGTTGTTGTTAGTACCACGTGATCATACACCTTGGGTACGTTATTATAAAAATGCGCTGCGTTGTTTTGCCGAATGTGGCCGATACTTGGCAATTGAAGGGCTCAGTGGAAGATTGGGGGTTAGTTCCACGCGAATCTTCGCCCCCGTCTTTCACCGACCCTTTCAATGTTCGATAGCAGGCGATATTAGAGAAATAGTCACAGCATGTGATTAATTCGGACGAACAAAATTCAAAATGCGATACTTTCATTGGCTGAGAAAGTGGTGTAAAAATAATTTAGCAAGGGCATCGTTATAAGCTAATCCCCTCGCGGGCAGCCTTGATATTAAACCCAAATACAAATATTAACCTTACAAACAAGGTGAACATAAGTCCTCAGTGACCTTGACCTTGGGCCGTCGGACGTTGGTCGTATGCGAAACAAAGCACCATCCGTAGACACACATTGTGGCCAAATATTATCAAACTCGATGATGCGGTTCATAAGTAATTGAAAAATTAAAGATGTTACTAACATAGGAACGCACGCACATACGCATGTACACACGTACGTACATGGATTAACACTATATATCCTCTTGCCTAACTACGTCTCTGACGAATCAATGCTAATTAACAGTTTAAATATATTGTATTGCTCTGTTAGATTGGTATTATACTGGGCCCGGTTGCTCAAAGCTTCTGTTAGCTTAACATACTGTTAAATCCTTAGCATTACTAAGGATTTAAGAGTCTGTTAAGCTAACAGAGGTTTTTAGCAACCGGGCCCAGATTATTTCTCGATAAATAATGTTGAATACGAGCAAACGGGTTGTTCATTATCCAACCTTTATTTGGCATAATAGGCGACTCTCGCAAAATTAGTTTGCCAGTACACGCGCGTCTGTTGGCGTTATATTATGTTAATACAGTCATTAATTGCTCCGGAAATTGAATGGACCGTCTGTTGCTTCGCTATGCTAGAAAAACTCCGACAACAAGTCTGCTGGAATAGACATAGATAGGTTACAATCCATGTGCGGCGCATGTCCCCTCTAAAAATGGTCGAGTTTAGCTTTGAGACCATTTTTTAAGTGGAAAGATATGATTATTTCTATATTTCTTACCGAAAGTGCATGTTGTTACCACTCAGTTGAACCGTCTCGTCGAGACGGTTCAACTGAGTGGTAACAACATATACTTTTGATCAGCAATAAGAAAAAATGCAGAAAATAATTTGAATTGTATGAAAGTTTACGATCATATGTATCTAATTTGAAATGCACGCCCCCTCTAGACATAACTCCTGGATCCGCCCCTGTAATATACTTACTTGTGCTTAGAAACCTGCAGAAACTACGAGAAATATAACCTAATCAAGCCAAAAACGGCAATTCCAAAAAATATCCAAAAGATCGTCGAACCCAAATAATTTGACTAACCCTGCTGCATGTTTAAGGCTGCAAAACAAATATTCAGTTCAGTTCCAAGTGGTTTTAATCAAGTTACCATGCGACAACACCAAAAGTCTAGGCCAATTTCGCAAGTCGGACAAATTGTGTCTATCAATGTATATAATCACAACTAAATCAACTCTGTTGCTTCACCTTGTGTTTAAATGTACATTATTTGGTGTACCGCCCTGTTGCGGACCAACGTTTCCCACATCAAGCTTGCTCATGTATAAATAAGTACCACTTGAACGCCTTAACTGACAGTCCCATACACAGGTGGAAGACTGGGACCTATGACACCAAACAAATGCCTATTAAAAAAATCCCATTACCCCACCCACTTGGTCTCGTACATTACCATCTTCTATTTATAGAAAGGTGGGTAAGAATATGGCTATTATAGAAAGAGCCCTCTCTTTTCCGATTCGCACAAACACAATAAACATCGATTAAATGTATGAAATATGTCTCTGGTAATCGATAAAGGTATTAGGTGTGTGAATATACTCACTTCAAATCGCTGTTTCAAGCATTTATCGAGTTATTCGCGTTTTGATTACCCCATCCAAAGCGAAAGTTGCGTGTACGAAAGAATCTCACACAGAATCGGAGGCCGTCCGGCGTGGATTATCTGTCATATTTGGCCGATAGCTGATCGCCAGCTCAAACTAATGACGTGCACCATGACCATATACATTAGAAACTCCAACCATACAACGTTCGTCCAATTCTGATCGTTCACCGATCTAAAAAAACACTTGTTTGTCTAATTTCGTTCATTATCTGGAACCGGATCAATGCACCATATTCCATAATACAACCGGAAGCGTCTATGTAAAGAACATCTCTGATTGGCTAAATCTAAACTGTGATGACGTCATTCACCCTATTTCGGGATTCTGGAAGACATAATCTGATAGTACGCGAATCATGAATGAAAGTAGAAAAAATGTGTTTTTTAAATCGGTGAACGATCACAATTGGACGAACTTTGTATGGTTAGAGTTGCTAATGTATATGGTCATGGTGCACGACTTTAGTTTGAGCTGGCGATCAGTTATTGGTCAAATATGACCGATAATCCACGCCGGACGGCCTCCGATTCTGTGTGAGATTCTTTCGTACACGCAAATTTCGCTCTGGATGGGGTATACAAAATGCGAATAACTGAATAAATGCTGGAAACAGCGATTTGAAGTAATATATTCACACACCTAATACCTTTATCGATTGCCAGAGACAGAAGTCATACATTTAATCGATGTTTATTGTGTTTGTGCGAGCCGGAAAAGAGAGGCTCTTTCTATAATAGCCATATTGATACTCACCTTTATAAATAGAATATGGTACTGTACGAGACAAAATGGGTGGATTAATGGAATTTTTTAATAGGCATTTTGTTTGTGTCGTAGGTCCGAGTCTTCTACCTGTAGTCCCATATACGTGTACGTTTATCGTTAATTCGACAGTTTAGTACATCAATATGATAATCCAAGATGGCCGCCAATAATCCAAAATGGCTGCCAAAAAAATAGAACCAATTGTTTTAAATGTACTCACTTTAACAAGCCGTTGGCACTAACAAAACTTTTGGTTAATTAATAAATTCAGCTGGAAAAACTTTTCCTACCAAAAATCTGAAATTTTACATATTGCAAAGCAGAATAGTATTAAATTAGATAATATAGTATGCATACACCACACTACTGAAATTTTTAATAATAAAAATACTGCAAAACAGTGATGCCAATCTACAATTATCCACATTATACTGGAATGTATATGGGAAATATACCTGCATTCAAGATGGCCGCCAAATATTCAAAATGGCGGCGACAAGAATTGTTTTCAGCATGTGCTGGAGAACAAAGTTATACCATAATATCGTTCGTAGCAAAATAATCGAACGGGAATACACATCATCCGTGACTACTAGTTATTATACATGATGGCATGTGTTTCCCATGATACTTATATGTACACGTCAGGGCGAATATTATAGGAATGAATGGCCTTTTTGTGGAATTTATCGGGGTATAAACTTGGAAAAGTCGCGGGAATACTGGACGAAGGCCGGAAGGCCTCGTCCAGTATTCCCGCGACTTTTCCAAGTTTATATCCCCGATAAATTCAACAACAAAAAATTCATCAAGAAAATGTGTTTATTTTCCGTTTTCTTAAGAATTATTTTAACTGTGCCTCACGGTTACGGAAAGTAGTTCGGCGTGGGAGTTTACTGGGATATACATTTTGGACAGAGACTTGCTACGGGCCAATCAAATGTTAGCAATTGTGTAAATATTTTTGTGCTGGAATTATACCTGTTTGGACATACACATAGGGCGAACTATACAATTGGGTGTCATTTGTGTCATGTTTTAACGACCTGTTGATGCAAACATAATTTCTTCGTAAGTGTAAAGGGATGTATGTATGGCATATTAATGTATGTGAACATTCTCTTGTTACTGTATCCGAAACGGCAAAAGTAGTTGCCATCTCGGCCATTTTAGTATATGCAAGCCATCGGTCAGATTCACCTCTTGTAGCGTTTGACACAGACAGCACACAATATGATAGATGAACTATTATATTTGCAATATACTATCAATTACCTCATGCCAAAGTGTACACGGTGTCTGAAACATAGGTTATTAGTTTTCTATTTTCAAAATCTACATTGAACATGGTACACGGTGTAAATTATCAGATCACTCCACTCATGAAATGTTTAGAACCACATGTATGACATATATTATGCAAACAACACTTGCATGATAGCAGTACAAGTATGGTATACATGGTATATATCCTTTGTGTACAGCCTATATGACTGCGCATTCCAGATAGCCAGTGTCGAGTGTTCTGTGTTTCAAACAATAGGTACAATTATCGTCAGCAATCACATTTGGTATTGACTTGAGTAGTATATAGGGAGTCAGTTCGTTACCGCGAAGTGTGGGGGACGAATTGAAAGCAGTGGGTAGCCCCATAGGTACCAAAAATAGTAAAATTTCCTGTTAATTTAAAGCGAAATAAATACAACCCACATTAAAAATAAAATGTCATGCTGTAGTATAAGAGAATGGCGGTTCTGGACCACTTTTTATATTCCCTTATATAGAGTGCGTGAGCCCTTGTTATTCATTAGGTATATAAATATCTGGAATCGTGTCATCGTTATAAGCGCGGTCTATGGTGACCAGTTTATAACGTACACCTGCAGAGTCCTCTTTTTTAACCTAGGCGGGCGGGTACGCATGGATTTAATTTTGGAAAATTAGAATAGTAATTGGACCTAGGTGGGAAGATACGCATGTGTTTGGTGCAGGTAGTTGAAACCTCATCCATTTGGGGACCAGTGTTAGGTAGCTGAATTAATTTTGTAGAAATTAGATCCATTTCGGGGCACGTCAAGGTCAATGCCGGTTCTGGCTCAAAACCCTAACCAATGACTTTAGTTTGGTTTAATGCTCTCTAAACGTGTCAGTTCGTTACCGCGAAGTGTGGGGGAAAGCAGTGGGTAGCACCGACAAAATATGTGTCTTCTATATAGGGGAGGGTTCGGATACTTTTTTTCCAAAATGGCTACTACATGTAGAACGGGTCGCGACTACCAGAGTGCTGGTGTACGGAGTCGCTAGTTTCGTTTTTCTCATTAGGCGTACCGGACTGTTTGGCGGGGTGTACGAACTGGGAGTCGGGGTCTGTTTTGTTCTTCCAGAGTCGACAGGTCTCTAGAGTCACGAATGGGAACAGTGGTCTGCAAACTGCATACACAGCGAAAGCAATCCCAAGACACCACTTTGCATTCTCCATCGTTTGCCACCTCCAGCTCGTCTTTCTTCGGACACTCGGAATCGGCATCGTTGAAAATCGCGTCCAACAGTCTGCGTTCCAGAGCATCCAACCGGTTCTCCAAACGTCTCTCCATGTCGGACAGGTGCGTCGACTCTTCGAACGAGCTTGCGTTTCGTATATCTTCTAGTAGATCCGTGGGGAACTTGGTGGGAGGTCCAGGGGTGGTTACCCTGTGTAATACGGGGATGGGGGTTTCTAAATTTGTTTCAAATTTGGTTTCTTCGGGTTTTGTACTACGTTCCGCATCGACAGCGTCCCATATTTTTCGAAGACGAGTTGTACCAATCCCATATTTTTTCTACGTTTCGTCCGCAGATAATTTTCCTCGAAGATTGCGAATATCTTCTATATCTTGCTCCGATAAATTTCGCTTTGGTGGCATTTTTGTAGGCGCAAAATATGTAAGTACATACAAATATAGTTTGCCCAAGGTTCAACATGATTTGTCTAGGTAAAACCAGGCATACTAGCACCACAACTAGGCTTACTCGTTACAAGGCCTAGGCATACCAGCACCACGACTAGATATACCAGCACCAGGCCTAGGCATACCAGCACCTCGACTAGACATACCAGCACCACAACTAGGCATACTAGTACCACAACTAGGCATACCAGCACCACACCTAGGCATACTAGCACCACAACTAGGCATACTCGTTACCACACCTAGGCATACCGAATGGGTAAAAACGTGCCTAGCGACCCTTTCTACATGGAGTATCCCTTTTGAAACCCTTCCAAATCGTGGTAAAATGTTAGCATTGTTCAGTAATTGTTAAGCATTTGTTCAGCATTGTTAAGCAATTGCTAAGCATTGCTCAGTAATTGTTAGGCCTTGTTAAGCGTTGTTAAACATTGTTAAGCTTTGCTCAGTAATTTTAATCATTGCTCAGTAACTGTTAAGCATTTGTTCAGCATTGTCAAGCAATTGCTCAGTAATTGTTAAACATTGCTCAGTAACTGTTAAGCATTTGTTCAGCATTGTTAAGCAATTGCTCAGTAATTGTTAAGCATTACTCAGTAAGAGTTAATAATTTTTAGTATTAAATAATGAAATATGTGTATTTATAATAATAAAATATGTCTACGTGTGGTGAAGAAATAAAACAATTTTCGCAGAAAATAGATAAATTAATTAATGAAGAGAAAATAGATAAACCTGCTTGTAATGAGGAACACAATTCATCATTTTGTGAAAATAATGCTAATTTTGATAACAGTTTCCGCACGCCGTATGGATTGAGGAAAAAGGGAATTAAATATTATGATCCCCATGAGGAGTATTCACCCGGATGTGTTCGTATATGTAATTTGATAGATACCTATTTAGAAGAGGGATATGACGTAGTAAGTGCACAAGCGTTAATTGATAACCCACATGTGTTTGGATAGATCACCTTCAATCAAAAACCTGTCTATTATAGAAAGCGCTACCAAGGTTTTTCGGCTACCTTTTTTAAGAAAAATTAATCTGTAGCTGCACCCCCGGTTTCTACATTGAAAAACAAAATATGCGCTTTCTTCAAATATGTATTGGATTTATTCGACTGGGGCTCTAGCAGGTTTACTTGGTGGTGCGTTCAAATTCAACAAGATATTAATTAACCCCTCGTACTGCCGGAGATATGGATTAATTCTTTTCCATGTAGGTTTTTTCGAACTGTTTCATAATGGCTTCAACAAGCAGGCTCATCATCGAATCTTTGCAAATTTCAACAACAGGTTTTCGTTTGGTAGCCGCTTCTAGCTCCCTCTCTTCCTCGTGTAACTTTTTTAGACGTTCTATAATTCCGTCTTCGAGACCTAAAATATCCTCATAGCAAGCCTCATCAAATTTTGTTTTTACGTCTTCTTCTTTTGTAAACATATTTTTATATATATAACTACATATTATAAATGTTTAACATAAAATCACAATTGGAAATAAATATGTTAGACATTTATATGTATATATATAAAGTAATTCTTGAATAATTATGCCTAAATCGATTATTACGCAGGAAGCGCTGGTAGATATTTTACAATCACGTGGAATTGTTCCTGCCTATGAAGTTAGAAAGAAACACCATATTGGCCCAAAACGCCTTACTGATCCGTGGGAATATGATAAATTTATAATGGGATTATATAGAGATAATTAGGCAAAACCCCGTGATAAGCCCCGACCTAAGATACCTTGAAAAATTGAACAGGCTGCATAATTTTATTTAATGAAAGTTTAAAGGGGTTCTGTATGTATCCCATCTTCTAAAACCCTTCTCTTATCGTAGTAAGCGGACAGTCCTAATTTGTATTGGGTATATGTTTTCATAACACCATTTCTCATTCTAAACCCTCTGTTTGTTCCTCTATCCGTTCCAACCCGGTGTAGGGCCTAAATATACCTTCTCCATGTGAGAGGATTTTGCCTGGCAGATAACCCCTTCGCTGAATGTTTTACTTGGGTTGTGTCTATTTTTTCAACCACATAACACTTGCTGCATAGTGCGATTGCACGATCTCCTTGGAACTCTGTTTTGAATAGCCCTGGTTCTCTATTACTCCATTTATCCCAAGCTAACCATTCTTTTTTATGTTTTTTGAAATCCTCCACCATTTCTGGTTTTATCATTCCATCCAGCTCTCCACCCTTCATGCTAACCCCCATATACAAACTATCAGTATCCATCTGTATTAGTTCAAAATCTGCTCTATCTACGTATTTATCCATAAAATCGTAATAAAATTCTAACATTCTTAGTTTTGCGTATTGGTATACAGCAATCCCACAGTGAAATGGACGAGTCATATTGGCATTTACTTTTCTTGAGGATATTTCGTAAGAATCTCCTATTTCCTCTAAATCATCGAAATACGCTGATCTTAAAGCTTTGTCCACACATTTTTCATCTTTTGTATACGTTGTGTTGAGGTGTTTTTTGGGGGATTCTATCATTTTCCCACAACATGAGTTACCTAATAGTTTCATTATATCTGCAATTGGGGACTTGGAGCTATCAACATCTCCGGATCTCCTGGCTGAAGTAACTTCTTTAACAAACCATTCAAAGGGCTTACCTGCTGTATAATGTATTACTCTGTAAATCCCTGTAATTTCTAAACCATGCTTCAAATACCATTTTAATAATGGGGCAAATATTAATACTTTTTTAGCAGACATTGCACCTACTAGTTTTCTGCCATCTCCTCTTGCACGGTTAGTTTCTTGTAAATACTGTAACATCTTCTCTGGAACTTCCTCCTCCTCTACAATCCTATTTATAAATATTGGGGACATTTCCGAAAACTTCTCTTTTAAACTGCTGGGAACCTCTATATCTACTTCAGCAAAGCCAAACCACTTACCATTTAAAACCGCCTTGGAAAACTTATTTATTTTAATAGGGTCGTGAGGGCTGCTTTACTCGTGTAGTTTCCCTTCGCCACATGGCATATGTTTGCTTAATGTTGATAAATATAGGGCGTTTGCATCAAAACCAAGTACGGCTTCGCAAAGCTTTCCATTTCCATCTGGGGCTGACCTAATTCTCGTAACACCTGCTTCTACATATCTTGTAAACACAATTGACGGACCTCCAACTAATGCTCCTTTTAACATTTCATATATTTCCTCACCAGGGGCATACAGTGGTGGACATATCGCGTCTGCTATCTTACTCTCTTTGGTTTGATAAGGTTTTATATGTTTTTTATCGTTCCTCTGAGAATGTATTGTAAAGCAACTCCTGGTAGGGTAACTGCATCTTTAAACATATCTATACCTTTTGTTTGATACAATTTTGTCATTTTTCCGATAGCTTCTAAAAAGGGGCCAACATCCAAGTTGTTATAGTATTTTAACCAGTCTTTGAAAGACTTCATATTTAATCTGTTATAAATGTTGTTGCACTCTTCCAACTGTTTTTTGGTTATCATTTTATTTGGAGTTAATTTATTCATCCAATTTTTAAGCGGTGGTAAACCCTCATACGCTAGTTTATCGGGAGAATCAAACCATTCATATGGGAAGAAGGATTTTTCACCTTCGCATCCATAAGCCTTAACCCATCTATCATAATCGATACCAGGAACAAGATATAATTTTACATCTAAAAACCTAAATTCTGGTGTAAATAGAAAAATGGTTGTATTGGCTTTCTTTCCTACTAGTCCTTACCTTGAGGTTTTATCCGTTAAAATATCAACTAAATGCTTCTTTATTAAATTAAGATCGTAATTACTGGAATTGAACCCAATTACTGGGACTTGTGAAATCCAACGGGTAATTTCTCGCTGCTGAGAAGTGTAAAGATACTCCATGTCTGCAGGGTACCCATATGTATTGTTGCTCCCCACGGCCTCTCGGATATTATCTCCCCTCCTCTTTACATCTTCCATAAATAGGGTTGCTAACTGTTTTGGAGAAGTATCACATATGTGAGTTATACTGTTGGATAGAGTATCCCCTATACTAACACTTATTGGGACATGTTCGTTTATAAACTCTAGATCTTTAGTTGGGTTACGCTTTTCTTTACTTCCGTCTAAATATGCTTCAAAATCGTATACAATATGATATGGGTAAATCACTGTAGGAGGCTTTTCGAGTTCCTTTACATCCTCAGGTTTACAAATTGCATCATACTCGCATTCAAAAATAGTTACTAATTTACACTTACCCTCAATTGCTTCGTCTCTCTCGTTGGATCTTCTAAGCTTATTTTTTTATAATCTTTGCAATGTTTGGGACACCCGTGCCAATAACAGCCGTGAAATTGATAAACTGTATCAGTCTCGGGGCAATACCCATCAACTGGGGCACCAGCGATTATTCTTTCTCCGCCGTGACCGCATACTGCAGTGTGAATATGGGGCCCTGGTAAAGATTTTATCCAACTGATCGATTTCTTACCACAACCGGGTTTTGGGTGGAAAGCTTTTTCAAACGCTGATAGTGGGCGATCTATTTTTTCTCCTTTACACGATACTTTTGTTAATCCCTTCATGCAGGTTAATGCGTGCCTGGTTAAATTGCTGGACTTTGTAAAGCGTTGTTTGCAGTCGAAGCAACAATAATTGTTTTCAGCGGCTTTATTCATATCCGTAATAAGGAAGGCGTGATCGTTATAGATGCCTATTTTCATCTCTTTATTACCAATCTTGTCGTAATGAGCTGCTACTTTTCTTAAATACCATGTTCCCTCTTCTGTAGGTTCGTACGCATCAATACCTATTTTAAAACACTCTTCTATTTTCTTGATATCTCCAAATAGTATGGGGCCTTCTGGTTTCGGTAATTTATGGGTTTTACAAAACTGTAAATATTGCTGCTGGAGCTCTTTGGTCAATGTTAAACACCTATCAGCCCTAAGCTTCGAAGTGTGGAGGGCCAAGCATCTAAATAAACAAAGATCATCATTGAAACTATCCAGGGGCTTCATCCCTTTCTTATAACGCAACCACTCTGGCATTCGACCTCCTGCCACTTTTTCGGATTGCATTCCAGCGTCACCTTTGGGGATTTCATACCCCTTTAAAGCTGTTCCATATACTATTTTAACGCTGACACCCATCCATCTTACAAACCTCCATTTTGTGCTTGGCCTATCTATTTTATCTATGTTTAATCTATGCACTTCTTGTTTATTAATCCACTCTTCAACCTCATCGTAACCCCTAAACCACGGACTTCCGGATAAATTTTTATAAAATACCAACGTTGTCGGCTTTCCTCTCGCGTCTCTCTCCTCTTGGTGAATTAATTTGTAAGAAAAAGAGAATCTGTCGGTTAACAAAGGCTCTAACTCGCCCATTATCCTTTTGCTGTTATTTATTTGAAGTTTTCTTTTCAGGGTTATTGTAGTTATCCTACGCCCTTTTACTATTTCTTTTTCTTTTTGTTTATAATCTTCTAATATTTCGCTACCTTCCTCTATTAACTGTTGTAATAAACGCGCTTTCTGCACTCGTTTTTTAGGTTTGCCAATGTTCCTGCTTCTAAGACTGAGGGAAGCCTCATCGGCTATATTCTGTGCTATCTTTTCTATATTCTTTTTTTCCACCCCCTTAAATACCCCCCGAGACATTGCACGAGACATTCTTTTCATAAACTCTTCATTCTTTTCCTTATTTATTAGTGTAGTTAACCCCCTTTCCCTCAAACGGTTTGAAAAAGGTATACCCATTCTTATTAATTCTGACCTTAATTCCCTAATTCTGGGAGAAGAACTTTTAGATGGTTTTACAACCCTTTTATCGCTAATCATTGTGCGAGTTAACTTAGGGCGAGGCGCTCTCGTAACTTATTACGTATATCTGTCATTTTCTAATCGTGGAAAATTTATTGTTTTATGTAAATACCTGTATGGCTTATGTTCAATAGGGTGTTTTTTCATTTTTTTACAATTAATTAATTATAACATCTCATATAGAAGACACATATTTTGTCGGGGCTAGGGGGCTTTCTGCTAGTTTTCTCGTGTTAAAATCCGTGGCAAATCTGTACTGGTTTCAACTACCCTATTTCAACTACCAGACTATAGCAGCTCCACATACGATTGTGATGGGTAGCCGAAACCGCTGCAACATTTTGTATGACATTTTATTTTTTACTGTGGGTTGTATTTATTTCGCTTTAAATTAACAGGAAAGGTACCTATGGGGCTACCCACTGCTTTCCCACACACTTCGCGGTAACGAACTGACACGTTTAGAGAGCATTAAACCAAACTAAAGTCATTGGTTAGGGTTTTGAGCCAGAACCGGCATTGACCTTGACGTGCCCCGAAATGGATCTAATTTCTACAAAATTAATTCAGCTACCTAACACTGGTCCCCAAATGGATGAGGTTTCAACTACCTGCACCAAACACATGCGTATCCTCCCATCTAGGTCCAATTACTATTCTAATTTTCCAAAATTAAATCCATGCGTACCCGCCCGCCTAGGTTAAAAAAAAGGACTCTGCAGGTGTACGTTATAAACTGGTCACCATAGACCGCTTATAACGATGACACGATTCCAAATATTTATATACCTAATGAATAACAAGGGCTCACGCACTCTATATAAGGGAATATAAAAAGTGGTCCAGAACCGCCATTCTCTTATACTACAGCATGACATTTTATTTTTACTGTGGGTTGTATTTATTTCGCTTTAAATTAACAGGAAATTTTACTATTTTTGGTACCTATGGGGCTACCCACTGCTTTCAATTCGTCCCCCACACTTCGCGGTAACGAACTGACTCCCTGTATACTACTACTTGGACTAAATATAACAGATGGGACGTTGTAAAAAATAATTTTACTTCATAGTGCATAGTACACGATGGTCCGAGACAGTTTACAACTACATATACACAACTTTCTGGTAGTCATCACAGTGAGATAGCTGGTAACTTCCCTGACTGCTAAGAACGCTATGAGAACCTCCTCTATACGAGGCGATTGTCAGCGAGCATACTGATGACGTTTGGTAACGATACAACTAACAGAAGAGATGAACGTACATCGAAGTTTTACTGGCCGTGAGCTAAATATCGATAAAGTCACGCCAGAATTGTGATCATAGTGGTCACAATTCTGGCGTGACTTTATCGAAATTTAGCTCACGAAATTTAGTTATCGACATTCCACCCCAACGTGGGTGAGACAAAACTGACTGTAATATTAATTCAAAGGAAACCGGTCAATGTCAAATGAAAGTCATATAGAATGCAGGATTACAATAATGTAATTAACAGACCTAAACACATAATCTGAAATGTTCGTACACTGATTGATAGCAAACAATCGCTACATTGTCAGAAATTATGAAATAATGAGACTAATTTATTCCACAAGTCTCTGGCAAGATGGGTATTTTTCATGACAATTATGTATATCAAATGGAAACGAGTATTCCTTATATATACAGACACGATATTGGTGTGCATATTTCCAAGATAAACTCAGCTATCTCCTGCAAAATTGAATAAGAATATTTTTTATGCAAAAACGTCTTATAAAAATGTACCACTATCGTAAGCATATACAGTGGAACCTCTCTAAACCGGACACCCTGTGAGGTCCCCAGGGTGTCCGAATTAGAGGGTTCCACTGTAATTAAGCACTCGATGTCAATATTTGGTCATTTTGAGTCATGAACAGACCGTAAAATGAAATAAAAGACATTGGAACCCATCTACATTAAGCACAATGGGGTCCCCAGGGTGTCCGGTTTAGAGGGGTTTCATTGTAGATTAATTTAATATCAATTACATGTACACTTGTAATATTTCCCAATATAGAATCTACTTCTCGTAATACTATTAAATACTTCCATAATTTCATTATTGATTCATGAATCATTCTAACACCCCTTCAAATAGTTATTTCACACAATAGTGCTGTTCACATGTTATTTTCAGACAATGACCTTTTCAGAAATAAGTGCATTTCAGAATATGAAAATCCTTTCCAAAGTCTTATTTTCGAAAAAAATCCTTTTCAGATTTGTTTTGGAAAATAATTCCTTTGCAGAAAGAATACCTTTTCGTCCTTTAGTCATACCAGTAATGCGCATTACCGGGATATAACAACTGGGACAAAACATGAACACATGGATCCTTTCCAGAGGTCCTTTTCCGAAAAATGTCCTTTTTAAAAGAAATAAATCATTTTCGTATTCTAGTCATATCGGTAATGCGAAACATGAAAATATTAGACGAAGTCCTGTTTCGAAAAATCATTTTCAGAAACAAAGTCATTTTTTTAAAAACAGTCCTTTTCGTATTTTAATCACACCGGTAATGCGCATGGTCGGGATAACCTGGGAATTTCCGCTCAGGTAAAAGTGAAAATAGTAGACGAATACAGGCGGCGTTTTTCCGCCACTGAACTCCGTCTAATAAAATGGAGAGCTATACAATTCAGATTCACTTTGTTTTGATCGCCCAAAATACTAGATTTGTCATTTACATTATGCTGTCTGTAAGAAGCATGACAAACGTTTCAGTGCCTAAATGGCGAACAGTGTAGACCCGGATCAGACTGCGATGATCTGGATATACGCCCGTCGCAATTGCCATAAACCATTTTCTCCAATCAATGTCACATGTTTGTTTTATACAGAGACATGAATGTACTTTTTATTTTGAAATCGAAGACCCAGTTGTTTCGAAGTATCTAATCAAATTAATTGTATCGTGTCTGCTGTTGTTTTACTTAAAATTAGTCAAAGAGAGACCCAATGCTACTCAAGTGTCAGATATCAGTTTATTCCGCTGAATTGCAGCCATGGAGAAGCCGTATATCGTGACAGAACTTGTTCAGACATAAAAACAAGATGATGTATGTCACGAAGAAGCCATCCCACCGTTAATCATCACACTTAACATGTTGCTGTGACTGGATAAATGGGACTTATGGGTTGGCGACCATTGTAGATCCAGATCAGCCTGTGCATCCGCACAGTCTGATCAGGATCTGCGCTGTTCGCCATTCTATCAATGAAACACCATTCACGCTTCTAACAAGGAATATGAATCGGTATCAGGCTACAGGAGTGTGTTGGATTTACAGGAGTGTGTTATTTGATCAGGAGCTGCACTGGTCACGAATCACATAAACTCCGTTGTTTCAGTTACAGCTATTTAATATAGAACTAACGACTGCATATATTTGATGATTAAAAGTATGCAGAATTTATTATACTGAATGTATTACATTATCACAGCCATAATGGCTGTGATAATGTAATAAATTCAGTATAATAACAAATTATAAATTTATCCTTACATTGAAAATTTCTACCTCAAAGTATACTTTGCTAGATAAGTATACTTTGCAATGTTGGTGAAATAGGCTGAGACACGCCATGCGATTTTGTACCTAAAAAGATGAGCGATATCTCATGAAATTTAGTTACAAAATTTACGATATTGTCCTTAAATACCTCTTTCATAGCAAATGCGGAATTTTGTCAACTTTCAACGCCATTTAAAGAAAATATCACAGTTTCTCTAAAATTTAATTTAGGATCAAAACAACATGACGTGTCTCAATTATGGAGTTGTGACTAGCGATATGGGGGCCGTTTCACTAAACTTCTTACGACTAAAATGTTCGTAAGCGCAAATTTAGAATCGTCTGCAAATTTGCATTGATGGATTTACATTTATTGAGCATATGCTGCATATGCAGCCTATGCTCAATAAATGTAAATCCAACAATTATTTACAAGAAAACAGTGTTAATGTGAAATTTACAGACTTTCAAAATTTTGCACTTACGAACATTTTAGTCGTAGGAAGTTTAGTGAAACGGGCGATATGGTGCCTACGTTACCATCTACATCTGTAGCCTATTTCACCAACATTGCAAAGTATACTTATCTAGAAACGTATACTTTGAGGTAGAAATTTTCAATGTAAGGATAAATTTATAATTTTTTATTATACTGAATTTATTACATTATCACAGCCATTATGGCTGTGATAATGTAATAAATTCAGTATAATAATTCTGCATACTTTTAATCATCAAATATATCCAGTCGTTAGTTCTATATTAAATAATGCATTTTAGGAAAAATCTATTATTTTTCCCTCAAAGTATACTTTGTTAGATAAGTATATTTTGCATTTTTTTATGAAATCAGCTACAGAGCAGAAACTTATCTACGGGCGCACCCATGTTTCATGATATGATAAGCAGTATTTTGTTAGAAGCTGGACGATTGTCCCACTAACTGGTTGTCGAAGATTACAGAGCCTGGATGTAGTCAGTAGCCTGTTTCATCAAAATTGCAAAGTATACTTATCTTGATAAGTACACTTTGAGGGAGAAAGTTTCAATTTAAGGATAAATTTAATAACTTTTATTATTCTGAATCTATTACATTATCACAGCCATTGTGGCTGTGATAATGTAATAAATTCAGTATAATAATTCTGCATACTTTTAATCATCAAATATATGCAGTCGTTAGTTCTATATAAAATAATGCATTTCGGGGGGAAAAAAGTATTTCTCCCTCAAAGTACACTTTGCTAGATAAATATACATATACTTTGCAATTGTTGGTGAAATCGGCTACTGGGGGCCGTTTCACTAACTTCGTACGACTAAAATGTTCACAAGTGAAAATTTTGGATCATCTGGGAATTTCAATTACTGGATTTACATTTATTGAGCATAGGCTGCATATGCAGCCTATGCTCAATAAATGTAAATCCAATAATTGTTTACAAGAAAACATTGTCAGTGTGAACTTTACAGACTATCATAATTTTGCACTTACGAACATTTTAGTCGTAAGAAGTTTAGCGAAACGGGCCCTAGGTCTGGAACTACATGGCATAAGTCACATTTCCCACGACTGTCACACTTAGCTACTGTATGATATGTTCCACCTTATCGTATTCAGGCGCGGATCCAGGATTTCGGGTTAGGAGGGCGTAAATATTTTGCAATACTTGACTATATTATCGAACGAGCTAAGCTCGTTCGATAATATAGTCAAGTATTGCAAAATATTCGACAGAGTATCGAATTTCCTGCGTTCTGGAGCATTTTAGAGCAAAGATATTGACACTGTCACAGTATGTTTAGACATGATTCTTGATTGAAAACGTTTAAATGTTGAAACAATAAGACAACGACGGAAAAATGCATGGAATACATGGCACATGGCACTTGGCATGAAACGTGCCTTGTAACTTGTAAACAATCTTTACTCGGAGAATTTTAGGGTGCGTGCGCCGGGTCGCCCCCCCCCCCCCACTGAATCCGCCCATGGTATTGAAGAATTGTCAGACATGCATTTCCATCACCCACGAGATAGTGTGTAAATGACGTAAATACTAATGCAAATGTTGGCCACAGGCGGCATGTCATTCTATGCTACTTTCCAATATGTCAAATTTCAGATTTTTTTGCAGGAAACGTTTTTCCAGCTCAATTTATTAATTAAACACGAGGTTTATTGGTGCAAACTTCTTATTAATGTGAGTACATTTAAAACAATTGGTTCTATTTTTTTGGCAGCCATCTTGGATTATTGGCGGCCATCTTGGATGTTCATATTGATGTACTAAACTGTCGAATTAACGTACATGTATATGGGACTGTCAGTTAAGGCCGTAAGTGCTACAGTAGTATAAAGGGAGTCAAAATGATACCACCTACGGTGGCATCATTTCCACTCCCATATACTACTCCCACCACCCCCTAAAAATCAAAAATTGGTTAACGAGGAAATTGTCTCCCACCACCCCGAAAAATCCAAAATGTGTGTCATAAATACATCATGTTGTTTTCACGTCCAATTGAACAGATAAAACGATAGTCTTAAAAAGGATTTATTTTTGTCTCGTTGTCATAAATACATCATGTTTTTTCGACAGTAAATTTATGAATTTCTTCTAATAAGTTTCCGATTTAAATGCGTCCTCACGCAATAGTCTATATTCCAACTCCATATTTTCCTCCTCCGATATAGCTAATTTATTCCGTAGATCAGCAACTAATTCTACCAGCTCTAGTATACCACGTTCACCTGTAGCCACCTGACAGCGTAGTTGCTTATGTCTACAAAGAGTTTGGGCACTAACGAATTTACAAGGGCATCTGGGGCATTGAAATTGTGGGGGGGGGGGCACAAGGAAACTTTCTACGTCTCGCTAGATGCCTTCGTAGATAGTCTTTACGCGTAAACGTTTTACAACAAGTCTCACACTCCATTATATATGTATATGTATATGTTTATATTCAATTGGTCGTGAAAAAAACGTAATGTTTTCAAGACCAATTGAACAGATAAATTTCATAGGTTATATTACAGAAAATATGATAACGTCAGAAATAGAAAGTTTGAGAAGAGAAGCCGAATCTCTAGGGATTACTTATAGTACACGGTTGAGAGTTAGGGGGTTGACAAAGCTGACAAATGCCACAAAGAATGAGGCGTTTATGAAGCGGTTTACCCGCGCCTATAAAAGAGGGGCATTTAAAGACCTCTCACTAGCGGAGGAAGTTGTAACAGAATTCAAAAAGAAAGTATTGCGGAGCTAAGGGCTAGTGTAATTAATTCTAAAGAATTACCTTCAAGCACCAATAATTTGAGACGCCCAATACAAAATAATAAGAAAAAATCTATAGTTCGCGCGATAGTGGAAACAGGTGAAGAAATATTGGGGGCTCACGATGAAACATTGGAAAAGGTAGAAAATGGAAGACGGGTAGTTACATTATCCTTTCGTAAAAACATTAACATTAACGAGTCTGAACGCATGTCCGATAAACTCGCTCCGTATCTAACAACCAATTTTTATTTGAGATATTCATATTCTTACAAGCTAGAACATATGGAGGAAACTAAAAATGGAAAACCTAAAACTATAATATTTCACAAAAATCTCGGTGGTAGCGAACCACTATCATCAATGAAAACCGTTAAAAAATGGCTGTCAGATAAGGAGCAAACACGAATAATGTCCGATAAAATAGACAGACCAAATACAAAGTGGAAGTTTGTAAGATGGGTAGAGGTTTTTGTAAAGCTAATACAGGGTAGTAGGGGAAAAGATTTGGGACTACAATCCAAAGAAGCAGCAGGAGGAGAACTTCCAGAATGGTTGAGGAATAGAAAAGGTATGTATTCTTTAGATAAGTATAATGACGATCTTTGTCTGTTCAGGTGTCTAGCTATGCACCTTGATAAAAAGATCAGACCTGACAGATGTACAGAAAAAGCGGAAGAACTTAGTAAGCAATATTTCGGTAGTAATGTGGTTTCACCAATTCCTTTTTCAGATCTGAAAAAGGTTGAAGAGTTTTTTAAAATCGGTATAGAAGTATATCAACCCACCGAATGTAATGTATGGTGGTTGAAAAAGGTACCAGCACACTATAATGAAATAGGTAATAAACCAATGACAATAGGACTGTTTAATAATCACGCATTTCTGATAAAAAACCTTAAAAACCTATCTAAAATTTACGCCTGCAATAATTGCAAACAGAAATTCACGAAAGCGAGTAATATGAAGAGACACGGACCAACATGTATGAGAGGTGAGACAAACGTAATATGCGATGGTAATTATTTAGAGCGCCCGCGTTCGTCGTTCGAGAAAGCGTTCTACCCAAAAGGTTCTAACAGTTATGGCGCGATCGATTGGATGTACTCTGTGGAAAAGCGGGAGGGAATTCACATTCACCACGAACAGTGTGGACACGGAGGTGAAAGATGGATTTTAGGAGCTCCGGTAGATGGATACTGTCCAGAAACCAATACCGCATATCAATATCACGGCATTCATATGCAATTACATATTACACACCGCCCCTCCAAAACGAGAATTTGTCAGATTAAACCAAATTTGTTATGACAAATGTCGCGGATTGTATGTCCTGAACAACATATTAAAAGGAAATTTTGAAATTCCACTTTTAGACAAAATGGTTAGCCCTTCCTGAAAGTTTGTGTAATGTTTTATCACCACCAGACTTGTCGCAGACAAACGAACTGCTCAGTATCTACAATCTATCAACATTTCTCCCTGAAAGTGGAATCGCATCAACCGATTTCTCTCAGATTTTGCACATGTAAAGGGGTGGTATTCATCTATGTTCTGACCCAATTTTAGCAATGAATTTCAGCCGGAAATGGAATTGAAAAATTAGATACATAATAAATGTCATTGTATTGGCATGTGGGAGACCAGTAAAGACATTATTACACCAATATATGTGCAATAAACCCCACAATAGTCAATTCAGTTATATACATGTATATATATATTTTATCCCACAGCACTAAAATGAAAATCAAAATTTGCTGCCCATTTATATTTTTTAACATAATCTGATTTGATGTGCTCTCAGAGCTTTTTTTTTTACTTCTTCAGAAATCTCAAACTTAATAGGTTTTCTGACATCAGCTTTCATTTGTTGATATTTATCCATTTCTTCTGTTATCAATTTAAATTCTTCATCTGATGTCTTGCCATCTTCTAGCGCAGCGGAAACTTTATTTGTTATAAAATTAAGTTGAACCATAGCCAGCATACGTATTTCATCATGTTTTTCGGCCTTTATTTAATAAATATTCTTGTAAACGCCACAGCGCCACATATACCACCAGTAATACCAAGTACAAGAGAAACGGACACTCATACAACCGTTAATAATAGACCAGCACTTGTTCCACTCACAACTAGTCCAACAGTAGCTAATCAAGACTGAACACCATTCAATATATTCATTGCCCTTTTATATTTATTTTGCACTGTTGTCCTTGTTTCAATCCGTCTCTACTATATATTCAATTCAAAAACAAGATTTATTTTGATAATATTAAATTAAAGGAAAAATTAAGAATGAGCCTTCTTTTTATTTCGTGAAATTTGGTCAAATATTGATTTTATTGCGAAAAACAATTTCGCCATGCTAAATCCCCATAGACATCTTCACGGAGTGAAGATGTCTATGGGGATTTAACATGGGGAATTTTTTTTGAATTTTAGAAATACTGGACCGATTTTCAAAATTTAACTTTTGTTTTCTTAGTTAGATCATTTCCAAGCTATCTAGCTAGGTTTCGGAGTCAATTTCCAAAAATTTTCGTTTTTTGACTCCTCCCACACTGCTTTACCTCTTTTTCCCCCATGTTAAATTCCCATAGACAAATCAATTTTTCGTAATAAAATAAATATTTGACCGAATTTCACGAAATAAAAAGAAGGCTCATTCTTAAATTTTCCTTTAATTTAATATTATCGAAAATAGTATTGTTTTTTAATTGTCTATATAGCCGTAAAATTTGGGCAGCTTTCGTGAAACAGATTATAGTTACACTTCATAACCTCAATCGCAAAGTTCTACTACTGCATACCATTGTATAACCACACTTACTTTGAGCCAATCCAAATGCAAATTCTGACGAACCCGCTTTTAAAGGCGAAGCCACGAGTGAAAATACAACGCTTGGTGTTCACTGAAAACAACACATTTTCTGTGTATTTTATGACCATATGACAGCATTTACGCTCTTTACTTATTTAGTATTGACATCAGCACCGGCATCGTACCTCTAGGAAACTTGTGGGGCCTCATTTCTCAGCATGACCAATTTACTAATCACTTGTTGCACAAAAAATAATTCCATATTTTATCATTTATTATGCTATATTCGTCTCATATTAAAATATAATAATTCCAGCACAAAAATATTTAAACAATTCCCTAACATTTGATTGGCCCGTAACAAGTCTCTGTCCAAAATTTATATCCCAGTAAACTCCCACGCCGAACTACTTTCCGTAACCGTGAGGCGCAGTTAAAATAATTCTTAATAAAACGGAAAATAAACACATTTACTTGATGAATTTATTTCAAATGCTGGAATTATAAGGAATGAATGGCCTGTTTCTTGGAATTTATCGGGGATATAAACTTGGAAAAGTCGCGGGAATACTGGACGAGGCCTTCCGGCCTTCGTGCAGTATTCCCGCGACTTTTCTAAGTTTATACCCCGATACATTCCACAAAAAGGTCATTAATTCCTATAATAGATAAAATAAATGTACACAAATAATTAAGCAATACAATAATACGATTAACAATAATACACATTTTATTGATAGATTTGACATTTTAAGCCACGCCCCCATGGCGCAATAATTTCTACACACAACTGTTTGACCAGAAAACTGGCCGCCACTTGTTCTTGTTCTTGTATATAAATTCTACCTTCGTAAGCAGTGGGATTCATTCCGTGTCGATCTGGATTTAAAATAACTGATAAACGAAAGTAACACGATTTACCAACAGGAATCTACTCACTAGATATCACTGTACTGCACCCAATTTGACCGTTTGTAACATACTTCAAGAAGCTGACCAGGTCCCGGTTGCTCAAAGCTTCTGTTAGCTTAACAGACTGTTAAATCCTTAGCATTGCTAAGGATTTAACAGTCTGTTAAGCTAACAGAGGTATTTTTCATAGTTGAAAAGCCGTATTCCCATAGTTTCAAACAGTGTAATATCAATTGATATTCCACAACTAAACCCAGGTAATTCACCGTTAGTCATAAATAAAAATGTGTCTTCGCGATGTTCCACAGGACCGGACCTTACGGAAGATCGCTATTGGCATTGGTCTGGCACGATGTAGCCATAATAATGAGTGATAAACGTGTAGCGCTAAAAATATATTCTTTTCGCTATGTTCCAAATGTCCGGACCTTACAAAAAATGGCAATTTTGAAAAGAAATACATTAAATTGAAAAATAAATGTGTTACAGTGGTAGTCTTTGGTGTAAATACGTGGCATTGGTCTGGCATGATGTAGCCATACTAATGTGTGATAAAAATAGTTTTTCGCGATGTCAGATCTCATCCACTTGGTCCACTGCTATTGATATACACAAACACAGACAGTACCATGAAAGCAATTAACAAAGTCCTGCTTGTTAAATATTTACTTTATCTAAACATGCTATAAAAGGTATGTTCAAACGAGATAAATTTGTCAAATGAATTGAATTCAGTCATTACCCCACCCATTGCAGTTACACACTAGAAACTACTAAACATATTCGTACGCCACACAGTGTAATCATATTTACAAGAAACAAAATGTAAGTCATACATTTGGCATTTTCATACAATGTAAGTATTTAAAGGTGTTTTCTCGGTGTAATACATATCAATAAAGGCATATACAGTAATTAATATTATATTCTAACTTTTTTTAAAAGTTGTTTTCTTGGTTTAAAACCTTGGCAAATAAATTCCCATCTATATATGTGTTATGTTGGTTTGCTTTAAATTAGATTAGTAACCATTGGCTGTATGGAAAGCTAATGTTTACAAACCCGTTGATTATAGTCTGCAATTACATTAAGTAATCTAAGTTGGTGCTATATCGATATTCCACATTAAGCTAAGTAATAACTAATATACCTACCATATTGTAATTGTATGACAGTTCCTGAAGGTGAGTGTGTTTTTTGCCAACAATTTTAATATTAATAATTTGGCATTAAAATCAGTAGAATCAAATTTTAATAATATTATGTTTTTAAATATTTTAATTTAAAATACACTATAATACTAGCTCGTATGCCCCTTGCCTAGATGTTTCAATGTATACATGCGTACTGGTTTGAACTTCCGTTGTTTTGTAACTTTTTAAAGTGTGCTCATGGATCCATAACTTTAATATAAATCTATGAAGTTGCAACAACAATTAACTTTCGGCGGCGTGGAGGGTTCGTGTACGTATACAATGTTTGGCACGCCATTTTTATTTCCCAATGACAAGGCCGTTTTGTTTAGCTTGCTCAACATATATTTATGTAATAATTATTTATTAGCCAATAAGTAGTTATTACTAACTATGTGTCGAACATTTTCTTCCAAATATGGAAGGTTTGGCCAGTGTACTGTGAACACAGAAACAATGGAAGTGAAGTTTATTTCATATTATTAGTTTACATGATACAATGTATATGCTTATTCTCACTGAACTATATTTACTTTAATGAAACCTTACAATATGTTGATACATGGATGTCTGCAGCTGTGTGTCGGGTTTATTAAATAACTCGGGTGTAATTCATAAACATATGTGTGTATTACTGTGGCTTCCGTTTTGATGTCCTGCATGATGTCGTGTGCTCGGGCTGAAATTTTCTATTAATTTATTAATTATGATTTAGGTATTATATGTAGACCGGGTGACCACTGTGTAGGGCACATTACTAGCTGATACGCTCAGTGGTGAGCTTTATGTAGCGCATGGATACTATGGCATTATGCAGGCTTAAAGTTGATATACGATTGTGCCGATGCTTGCTACGTCGACACAGGTCTGGTTGAGGTCCGAGACAATAAGTTAATCAACAAACAAAACACCTAGCACATCCACTTGGTCCACTGCTATTGTCATTAGCAAACACAGACAGTACCATGAAATAAATTAACAAAGCCGTAATTGCTAAACATCTAGAGACGAACGTCTTGTCGGTTGAATAAAGTTCCCCATCCCTCCTCGACACTGATCGATGGAATGGCACTAATTCAAAGATTTATGGTGAGAATCATAGACTCAACGAACTCTATGATCATACAATCACTCAGATGCTCCATGCCAGCGGTGATTTGTTGGTGTTTAATGGCCTATCAAGAGCTAAGGTCATTTAAGGCCGGACCAACGTGTTCGACGCCGCATTTAACCTGCTGCATTGGTGAGAAAATCCCAAAATCAGAACGGTGAAAGTGAGAGGATCGATTTCATATTTCATGTTTATCGACGTCATTCGATCAAAGCCGCCCAACGATTTCATCTCGGTTCAGGGGATGGATCTCATTCATCAATATAATGGCAGGGCATAACATACAGAATTGGAGACGACTCTTGGCAAGTACAGAGAGAAATAACAAAGTCACGGCGTTTCTATCTGAAAATTGGAAATTTCCGGAGAAGAGAGACAATCTTTGGAAAATGTACATGTTCGTCACATGCAGTGATGTCTGTGTGAAAGTAATTACCGACCTGCAATCTGACCATGGGGAGACTGGTACACGCCTACTGCTGCACGCCAAAAGTGCAGTAGATACATACTCATCGCTCATATGCGTAAGTGAAGACACATATGTAGTTATCATATGTCTAGCTCTGAGTGGAGATCTCAACAGTAAGATATGTATAAGACGTGGAACCAAATCATCTGCCAGGCTTATAGACATTACCAAACTGGCTGCATCTATTGTGCCAGAAGTATACATTACCCTTATGGGACTGCGTCCATGGACAGGATGTGGCACTGTCAGTGTACTTGCCGAGCAAGGAAAGTTGAACGCATTGAAGATCCTGCTTGGTCACTCAAATTTCAGAGAGGCATTTATATCATTTGGTAAGGACTGGATCTTCTTAAATGAAGTTTTCTGTACCATCCATGAGTTCACTTGCCAGCTGTACTGCCGCAACACTAAACCACTCAATGAGCTCAGGTACCAACTATTCCGCAGCAGGAGTGAGGAAATAGAGAGTGGTGCCAACTTCTCACATGTGAAGATACACTGCGACAACAGACCCGTCGAGATAACTATCACGCTGCTAGCTGGCGACGTGGTTAAATTTACTGCCCATACATTACAACACCCAACGTAGAACATTGATGGACAGCACCTCCAGCTCCCGAAGTCGTGTTAGGACTCATGTCGTGCAAGTGTAGCCTATCATGTCGGCCGCCTGACTGTACATGCACTCAAATGTACAGACGCATGCAAGCTGTTATCATGTACCAACATGGCAGATGATGACGACGACTTTCGTCCATGCGCAATACTTCCGCAGATTCACACTGTAAGCTGTATTCTCGAAGCACTTAGCCATATTGCATTTGCTTCTAGTTCAGCCAGTATGTCGGCGGCCAGTGTATGGCTTAGAAGTTTGATAAGGATTAAGATAATAAATATGTCAACGGTATATATATTACATTTGTATTTACATATATCAATATCAATATCGCCTAAATAAGGAGATGCGCTAATCACCGTCGATGTGTCTGTAATCTGATTTGGGTCTACATATTTTAGCCATCAGTCCAATAAACATACTTTATGACTCCAAATACATAGTATATATCATTACCAACCAGATGCATATGCATGTATGTAGATGGAAGCTTATCAACAATGCGGCGAGTCAAGATGGAAAATGTCAACCAAAAACTCATTGGTGGATGTGACTGGACAAATATGGCATATGGGTTATGCGACCAAATCAACATGTGCATCTGCAAACTTTGGTCAGGGTATGCACTGATCGCCACTCAGTCAGTAAATCGCGTGTCCCGCTTCTAATACGGAGTACAGATCCTTAACTATTTGCTTGCTAGCGGTGAAAATAGCATCCAACAAATTACGAGTGTGTTTCTTATTTCCTCCGGACTCAATTCTAATGAAATTCCAAGACATATTCATGACAATTATAGCGACAAATTAATGAAAATGCAATCAATTGCCATCTGCTATTTTTGAACTATTTATAGCCCACATATTTCCCAGCATGCAAATAGTTATATACAATGCTGCAATAATCCGCTAGAGGATCAGCTCCTAGACAGGTCAGAAATATCATAAAGACCATTACTCCAGTCACTCCAGAAATGTTTTAACTATTCTTTAGCACATGGAACGCCAGGTGAAATGCAAATGCAGGGAATAATCACATTAATACCAAAGAAAGACAGTGACCTATCAATACTGACAAACTGGAGGCCAATTTAATTACTCGACGTAGACTATTGCACCCAAGGCCAGAGCAAATACAATTAAAAACAAGAGGGCCACGATGGCCCTATATCGCTCACCTGTACAATGTCACAAACATCAAGCAAATACTGGTCAGTGTGACAAACTTGAGAAGTCGCCAGGGTAGGAGTTGTCTCGCTATATGTACAGATGTATCTTACACAACTTCGCGAGGTTTAGAGACCGCAACAGGATGTTTCCAGTCTACGTTTTACAACAATACATCTTTTCACAAATGATATCAGAAGCAATTGATTAAATGTAGCTATACATCCGTTTTAGTTTTAACCAAATAATGCAGGTGTATAGGGGAGGGTTGGGGAACACCACTGGTTTGCATCGAGATTACAATATCCATTCATCATTGAAAACAGAATATCCTGATCTGGTGACCTTACCCAACCAATAATACTTGTCACCACATATCACGGATCTAATTCTCGGAGAGAAAAGTCCCAGCGTATCAGACTATGCCGGTGTGAATCTCGGTAAGGCTGGCCTTCACCGTTAATAGATGCATACTCTTTCATCCTCTATTTGAATCAACACACATCATCACATTATGATCATGTACAGTCGACACTCGTATACTGAAAGTCCGTGGTACCAAGGCAAATACGTTGATTTAACGAAAAATTGAGCAAACGAGAGTAATTATATAGGAAAATATGTACTTGGGACCAACTATTTCACTTTGAGTTTTCAGTAGTTTGACTTAACAGAGTTTGAGGTACAGAGTGTACACGGTCTGTATGTTATATCATGCAGAAACATTTTGGAGCAATGTGGTTGAAGTATACGTATTATGCAATATCGGGCGAGGGTGCATACTTGGATTGAATTGGATGAAGATTTACGTCTGTTCAATAGCTAAGGTCATATCTAAGGTCATATACAGACGGGTCGACAGGTTCGCATCCCCTGTATTGGGGCAACATCAACATGGTGGGGAGGGGGAGGGCGGTCCCAAACGTCAGCACTGAATGTTTACAACAAGATGCATACATTCAGTCATGACGTTAGAATATCCTGATCTGGTGCCAGGCCCTCAGCACACCGGAATCACTTAGCCCAAATCCCTAAAAGTAATAGGATCAGACGTGTCTTATTAAATAAGGATAACCGGAGTGATTTAACTCTCAAATAGAAGCAAGGCAAAAATAAATATGTAGATGAGGATTGAACTGGGTAACATGGAAATGATGAACCCCAGTGTTAAATTACCCTTCACGTGCACCCGTCCTCCTCCCTCCGAGGGGGCATGATGAAACATTGAATGCCTGCATTGTAAGTGGATATTCCCATCTTGGATGACGTAATCATCATTATGTTGACAGGAAATGCATCACATCGATCATCGATCCACAATGACCATCATTGTGAAGTTTGGCTAACATTTACAAACCGGTTCTTGTACAGGAGACATTTGAAATATCAAATAAAAGGATGACGTTTTGACATTTCGGCTGCCATCTTGGATGACGTAATCATCCGATTTAGCTGAAAACGGTACCGGAGCGATCGTCTCGTCGATATCTTTTGTTCATATATGATGTGACCATATTCGGTAAAAAATCAAATTTGACACCCCGGGCCATACCCATTTTGACCCCGGCGTAACTTCTTATAATATTACTTCTGACAGACAAGTTCATAAACATATTGGGATACAACATACCATCACTATAGGTAATATGTTTCAGATAATTGGTGACATTTCGAACATATATTTAAAAAACAAGTGTGTAAAAAAAATCACATTTTTTACTTATTTGTCCTTCCGTCCGTCCGTTAACATCAGACAAATATGCTGTAAGGCTCTACTACCATGCTGTGCTAAATACATGACCGTCCAATCCCCGCTGATCCCAAGGTCAAGGTCAAATACTTGGCCTCTTTACAAAACTTAACATCAGAGAAATAAGTTATAACTTCTATTTCCTTCATTGAAAATTCTTAATATTTCACTCGTGCATTCCTCTAAGGTTGTACTATCATGCTGTGACATATCTGCGACCGTCCAGCCCCCGCTTATCCCAAGGTCAAGTCACAAACTTAGTCTCCTTACAAAACTTAACATCAGAGAAATATGTTATAACTTCTATTTCTTTCATCGAAAATTCTTAATATTCCATGCCTGCATTCCTCTAAGGCTCTACTAGCATGCTGTGACAAATCCCCGCTGATCTCGAGGTCACACACTTAGTCTCTTTACAAAACGGAGAAATCGGTTATAAAACTTACATTTCTTTGCTCGGATCTGCTTCACATTTCACACACGCATTGCTCCAATGGACCTCTACCACCCTGTGAAAAATTCACGTTCGTGCCGCCCCCGCTAAGCCCACAGTCAAGGTCACAAGCCCACACACTTGGAAAATGTTTACATATTTAGGGGTACCTGGGCCCACGCTGGGCGTATTCCGTAAGCCTCGCTTACTGACCAATCTGGTTTTTATTCAATAATCATGTACAATAACAATGTGAACATTTTTTATCTCGGCATGAATGTGCTTGTCAGACAACCCAATTAAATGTTACGGCCATTATTATGAAACCGTGCTCGGACGGCCTCGAGACAACGGACTCTCACGAAACAGTCAACAGATTTATCGCATTGTCGCCTATTGTAGTAGTTGGGCAAATGTTAGCCCTTCACAATGATATTCCCCGATGCGCTATGTCGACGCGCTTTCGACCTGTGGATTATTTTGTTCACAAATTCCAGTAGTTGTGACACAATTGTGAATTTTTCTCTGGGTTGGCTGTTTCGGGAAAGTCCGTTGTCTCGAGGCCTTCCGTGTATGGCCTATTAAAAACATAGCGACCTTGGTAATGTGTTATAGTACGCTGTCTAAGGGGTTTGGATGTGCACCTTTGGCAGAAATCACCAAACTTGGCATATATGACCTTTGATAGGTACTAATCAAATCCTGATATAGGGATCACATTTTGGCATTCGGTAACGCCCCTAATTAGCATAAATTCAAAATGGCCGCCGCCGAAATGGGTTAAAACTAAATATGGTCATATCTCAGCAAATGATAGGCCAATTTCGATGATTCTGGAATGCATTATGATGGTCCTTGGTATGCCCGATCGACTTGTGATGTAATCGTTGTCATTGAAGGTCAAGGTCACAAGATATATGTCAAGGTTAATGGATTTTTAGCATAAAATACTATAAGTTGCTAATTAAACTGGCTCTGTAGCTAGTTTGGTGTGTATTTTGATAGTTTGAGGTGTTCCCGATCGATTCGCGAGGTTTACCTCATCATCCATTGTCAAGGATATTTATTGTGTAAGATAGATACCAATCTAGTAGATCATGGTGTACTAGAAAATAACTTGATTTGTCTGCATGGTGTCAAGGTCAATACACATTTTCCAATATTTATGGAGAATGCACTCACCAAGTTTGATCAAAATAGGATCATGTAACCTAATGTTATCGAGCAGAATAAAAACATTCACGGAATACTGATTGACATACAGACAGAATTGAGCAAAGAAATATGACGTAATAATAACAAAATGCTGCAATGTTTATTACAGTATTCATCAACTGGTGAATCAGCATTAAAGGTACATGCCCACGCAGCAGGTTACACTGTACTACTACTTTTCATTTTATGTCATGCCTTATATGAGCCATTTGTCTACCCACTAACGAGTTATTTTTAATTACGGCGCGTTTTAATTGGTGTTAAATCGCATTTTATATGCCGCGACCAGAAAGGGTATTTTCCGACCTCGTGCTATTTTTACCAACACGCGTCACATAACACGGTCAATCATATCACATCTTTGACATGCGCAGTGAAGTATCGGAAGTTGAGAAGAAAAATCTCTGTTCGAGTCCAAATCTAAATCTCCACGTAACTCTTTCCATTTGGTGATCTGGTCGCCAATATTAACCACTCTCTCTCTCTGTACTGCCTGTCCCTCAGACATTTCGCCTCTTTTTTGGCCGACGCCGTTTCATACAATTTCCGTCCTGGACGTTTCGACATGTTGATATTCTTGTTTACATAATGGGAAGCCTACTGGCGCGCGTAGTATACTGCGCATGCGCACCGCAATACGTGATGTGAAAGTCGTCGTCCCCGCACATTATCAAAATAGACTGTTACCGCCGCGCGTCGCTAACAGTAAATTGATAATTAATAAATGATTATATTTGTATAGCGGGCACTTGTAATTTTTAGAACTGGTGGAATAGTGAAATAATTATACACTTATTTAATTCTTATAAAGAACAGTTTGTGCCTACTGCGTGGGCATGTACCTTTAATATTAGATGATACAAACTGAAAATAGACATGCAATTTTGACATGTTTAAGTTCAATATTGAACAAGATTCATAAGTTCAGCAAAACCTTCCTTTGCGAATAACAAAATAGGAAACCAATATGTTGATTTGTCATACATGTACCTATGAATATGTATCCCCAATAAAATGAGACATATATACATTTTGTAACAAACACAGTATTATTATATTTGTGATCAGTTTAAAACAAGGTCACTGTTTGCCGTATAGTTAGAATGCCTCTAGTGAGGAACTTATATCTTGCTCAGATTTTACAAGTGTGCAAGCAGAGCATGAGCTACGCTGGTCACAAATATAATAAGCCTGACTTTGTCAGACTGAAATGGGTTATACATCCATTAACTTGAGGTTAACCCTTTCAATCCTAATTAACTGAAATGGAATGTGATGTGTGAACTTTTCGATCAATCCAATCGTCAGAAAATGATATTGAGACTAGTCCATTTATGAAAAGGGGATGCTTTTGTTCTAAAACAAATATGAAAATTACTTGCAAAAAATGCAGATCATGATGACATGGCTCGTTATGAGCCGGCTCATCTGGATATGCACTGTTTGCATACCCCGCTATAGCGGGCTTTCTTGTTCAAGGGGTTAAAGCAGATACAAATGTCTCTACTGGGCATGACTCCCATCTGCTGGTATACTTATATTAGTATGATCAGTACCGCAACACCATCATCGCAATGTTCATATTTATTTCTCTATAATTATCAAACTCTATATTGAATACCACATGTTGCTCGAGCGTTAGTGATATATATCGATATGTCAATTATGCCAGGCTTGGGCCAACGGTAGATACGACATGACACAGTCAGTACATGGTGTTAGTTGGGAGTTGGTTTCGTCGGGGGACCAGGGCGACCATAACAACTTCCTCCACATTTGCATCTAGCTGTGCACACAAGACCCTTCTTGTAGCAGGAACACCTTCCTGTGCAGCTTGAAATGCATCCACAAGTGACCAGCTCTTCTAGGGCTTTAGCTGCTCGCGGGAGGGAAGTCCATAAAGGCAACCAACCTGACACAGAACCAACCCATCCCCAGGAGCATGGGCACGGCAAGACTTGTTCTGCCACAAGCGACTGTCCCCATACGTGTCCAGCTTGGTAGGTTGTTCTCTTGATGTGCTCTATCAGAGCTGCCTTCGTTGGGATAGGTACTCGAACGTGCAAGATGACTGTGCGAATATCTGCTGGCGAGCTTGGTTGATATCCGTCTGAGTGCAAGATACCGAGTATAGTGAGACGACGAAATTCTCAATGACATTGAAGACAGTGTGAGAGGTCTTTCCAGCAGGTGGCATAACGCGGTTGTGAGCTGTGGTCGTGTGCTCCACTTCCCATACGCCGATTTCTTGCCCGTGCCGGAAAAGAAGGATGTGTTATTGGACCCGGTCATAGCATGGAATGCGGGGAGAGTGTGTACCTTAATTAGCGGGAGACATGGTGCTGTAGATGACATGGATGGAAATGTATCTCAATTTCTTGCCCATACCAAACGACACCCATAGTTTCTCCGCACAAATATCGGTGAATAAGGAGATCCACAGGACAACAACGTCAGTGTCGTTTGCAATTACCAGTATGCGCTTGTAGCCCTGTGTTACTGCATTTGCTGCATGCAACATAACTCTGGTATCATACTCTTCGTGGTTGCATGGTCTGAGAAGATACTCTGTTCGAATTACCGGGTCATAATCTGATGGTGCAGGATTCTGGCGGACGTTCTCTTCCCAAGTTGTAATAACGACACTCCCCTCGTTGAAGATGAACTGTGCAATCACACCTGATAGATACTGAAACAGTTCCACCTTGTTGGTTTCGTTGCGCATATAGCTGTTCCAGTTCTTCGGCATCTTCCCATTCCCATCATTTGGTAATCGCTGCCGAACTCCTGCTCCCCTTGTCTCTCTGGCTGTCGCTTTCAAGCTGTCTAGTAGATACCGGTCCCAGATGACGTCAGCACGTTTAGCCGTGGTCAGGTGCTTTTCAATTAAGGGAATTACCTTCTGCTCAGCATAATCATGGGATGTCCGGTCTCAGGATATGCACCACATAGGCACCATCAATTAGCTTCACATCAGCCTCATCAAAGTCGGATGGCCAGTCTCCTTCTAAATAAGGCATCAGATCGGACTTTTGCCCACTTCGCATATGGCCGTGTTTTGATAAGGATGGTGGGGCATCAGCATTCTCGACTTCAAACAGGCGGTCGGTATTGCCTTCCGTGACTTGCAGCGCGATGTATAGTTGGCCTAGTAGGTGCAGGTCTTCTTTTGTGCTGTCGATACGTTTGCTTTTGTGTTTTTTGTGACGATTGCACGGAAGAGGGATTTTGTTCATCTTGATTGGCTCATGGAAGGCGACTGCTTGAGATTCCAGGCGTTCCTTTGTGAATGCTTAATGTTGTTTCTTTCCCTCTTCATGAGCACACATGCTACTTTGGGCGACATCCACCGACATGACTTCGTTGGTGTCGAGACTGATGAGTTTGTCGCTGTCTTCATCAAAGGGATTCCCCGCCTTTTGGAATGCTGCGACGAGTTCCTTGGTGTCTGATGTAAACCTCAGCTGGACGCTTGGACTCTGATCATAGTGTTTGGGAACACAGCCCGTGCGGACTGCATACCAGCCTCAAACTCCGTGATGATTCGTGCAACTTCTGGCCCTGCGACAGACCATTCAGTGAATACGTACTCATCATTCAGATTCAGAGCACCGCCATGCATCTTCAATTCCTTATTCTGTTGTTCATGGTTTTGGTCAAAACCAATCAGGGAGAATGGATTTTGCGTCTTAGCAATGGTGAAGAAGCCCTCTGCAAATTGCTTGTGTCTCAAATGTCGTGATATGAAAGAAAAAAACATGATTTTAATTAGCGACCATTTTGAAATTCAAGATGGCGGTCTCAATCAAATTATTCAATCCTACTATTGATGTTATTGGCACTAAAAACGGGTAAATACACCAATGTTAGACATATGCCCATATGTGTCGCAGTCCGAGATGTGAGCAAAATATGTTTTCATGGCGGCCATCTTGAATTTATGCAAATGAGGCAAGTGACCAAGTACCAAGTACACTTAACTCAAACGATAGTGTGTATCCAAATACCTGATTATAGCATTTTATATCAGTTAAGTAGTTAAACTAAGCAAAGAAACAATATGTATATCTAAATCTGTAGCAAAACATTGACATTTGGCGGCCATCTTGGTGGCCATCTTGGATTTTTATGCAAAGGACGAAGTCTATCTATTCATTTCACATCAGAAACAGAATCACTGACCCCAAAAACCTATGTCTATGCACCAAGATCACCTTCCTAAGTCAATTCGTTCAGAAGTTATGTAATTTCTATCATTTTGGCGGCCATCTTGGTGGCTATTTTGGATTTATCCAATTACATATTAAGTTTTCCCAAAAGATGTGTCCTATAACCCACTTGTAGAATTTTAAACTACTTAAATATGTCACCAGAGAGCAAAAGTATGACAAAGTATATATTTTGGCGGCCATCTTGAATTTATGCTAATTATGGGGCGTTACCTAGTCACAAACTGTGATCCCTATATCAGGATTTGATCTGTACATGTACCTATCAAAGATCATCTGTGCCACTTTTGGTGATTTCTGCCAAAGGTGCACATTATGTCCCTATATCGACCCTAAGGCAGCGTACTATTATAAGAGGGAGTAATAAACAATTTTAGCTTACTTTATTTCAACTTATTATGCTTCGAATAATGTATTTATGAACCTTGGTCCGTTACTTCAACCTGCATTTCAGTATAGTAGAACTTTAAACCTTTCAACCCTAAGGAACTGGAATGGACTGTGATATGCTAATGTTCCGACCAATCCAATGGTCACAAAATGATTTTCAGATTCGTCCATTTATGAAAAGGGGGTATTTTTGTTCTAAGAAATATGAAAATTACTTGCAAAAAGTGCAGATCCTGATGAGACGGCTCGTTACGAGCCGGCTTATCTGGATCTGCACTGTTTGCATAAACCGATATAGCGGGTTTTCGGGTTAACGTTCGATACCACAATCTTAGATGTTTGACATGTATGGTATCCGTCAGACTTTCCTCATTCCAAATTCAATTTCATTTTATTTCACGAGCCGTTAGTCCCGACCGGCAAACGAAATAACATTCAATCACACTTGTCGAATCTGTCAAATTATACAGAAGCCTGTCATGTGCAGTGCAATCGTAAAACTGGGCCAATTCACCATATGCAACACATTCGTGTTATTAGTAGCGGGTTGTATGGTGGTATGGTATCTGGGGGCCGTTTCACTAAACTTCGTACGACTAAAATGTTCGTAAGAGCTAATTTAGGATCGTCTGGAAATTTCAATTGATGGATTTACATGTATTGAACATAGGCTGCATATGCTCAATATATGAAAATCCAATAATTGTTTACAAGAAAACATTGTTAATGTAAAATTTACAGACTGTCATAATTTTGCACGTACGAACTTTTAGTCGTACGAAGTTTAGTGAAACAGCACCCTGATAGTCTCATCAAGTGAAATTTACCTTATAACACAGATTAATATGAGAGGCTTGGTTTGAGGTTACACTGATCAAAAGAACAAATAATTGTCTCGCTTCGTGTCACCTTTGGAAAGCAATTATATAGGCGCGTGTCAGACACAGAGACAGACACATTTGTAATAATGCAAGAAAATAAACTAACATGTTAACCCTTAAACGTTTGGAAACGATTATTATCTTGGATTGGTTTCAATTGTTCAGTTTTATTATCACTTTTGAAGCTGATTATCTTTCGATATCAAAACAAGATTTTGCCGTGAAATATTACCAATATGTAAAAACAGCACATTGCATAGAGGATATTTCATCGTACATTTTGAATAGCGGGAAATGATATATGAGTGTGCGTCGGCTTCCGCGAAAGCAACGAGTGAGTGTCGCTCACTCGTTGCTTACACGGACGCCTACGGACACGAGTGTATTATTTCCGATATCCAAACATGTATGAAGGAATAAACTATTTATTACACTTCCACGGCGGATATATCGTCTATTTCTGAGAGTACAATCAATTAATTGTTATGTGCGCATAAATAGTTACACAATGACGTATGTTGTATGAATTCGAACGTGACGTCATGTACACTTGTTGAACTCCAAATTACGCAGCTGTTTCTATGAACTAGATACATTTGAGTGCAAGTTTGGAATGTGTTCAATCATTTTAACATTCTAGATTAGTCGAGACCCTTTCGGAGTTTTGACTCTAATACAAATGAAACAACATTTTGCATTGTAGCTCGTGGTTTCCATGATAATCTGTATGTATGTATGTATCTCTGCAATTACGGGTGTTCTCTTCACTGTGTATTATTTGTAAGGAGTTGATTACGGGCGAAACCCGCGCAAATATATCGCAAGAGTGTAATAAAATGTTTGTTCCGTCTTGGAATGGTTAATGTGTTTTGGCCATGTCAAGGAATTGGTTGTATCCTTGCGTGGATATTGCGTCGGTGACATTTGCAAGTCTGCTATCTGAAATCTGTGTAACAGAGCGTTTATAATGTCTCAAAAAATACAGCCCCTATGAAACATGGACTTCGCTCCAAGAGCCGGTTCAAAATAACAGCGATACGTTGCTTCAGATGGGCGTGTCCATAGACCTGATCCGTACGTGTCCGTGCAGTTTGGCAGTGGTCTACGCTATTCGCTAATCATGTATCGTTACTATCGCATTCGTACACTAGTTCTGCATTGCACACCGGCGTACCATGTTTCATGTTGAAAAAATGCACCGGTTTCCTGACGAGATACCACTCAGCTCTACTTATAGCTATCGCATGAATGGATTTTTCGTCTAGTAATCGGCACAAATGTATTGCACCGGTTACCAGACGAAAATGTGTTTACGCTGTAGCTGAAAGGGAGTTCATAAGGAATCCGGCGCCTATTTCGACATGAAACAAATACACTGGCACAGAGTCCTGCAACTGTGCCTGGCTTCCAAGCCTTACACTAGTCCCGAATATCATTTCGTCGTTTTTCATCAGCCAGCGACTCGGCCATTCAACATTGGCAGCGGGCTTGACATTTTTATTAAACCTCTGGATATGTGGATTTCACTGAAGACACGGGACTATGAATTTATCGCCAGTGTAGCTCCGGATCTGCTAGGGTACTACTGCAGCCTGATAAGAACCTATGCTGTTTATTAAAATCAGGTTATGTGTTTCATTGACTGAGTATTGAACAGTGCAGACCCTGGGCAGACTGCGCATCCGCGCAGTCTGCTCTGGGTCTACACTGTTCGGAAATACCATAAGCCCTATTTCTCACACACACATACATCACCGTACATATGTCAGTTCCGCTCAGAGGGTATTAATTAAAGTGTTTGTATACAAGATAATCCTGAAAACGTCTTTGCTATGTGATATGTCTTTATCAATCATGTTGACCCGTAAAACACCAATTGATTGCCAAACACAGTATTTTCATTGTCAAATTGTAAGCGGAAGGTGGACCCTTGGAAATACGTTCATGATAATACATCATTCAGTCAATAGGCATACATGTGATAATCTGCATGTATGTTTGTATCTCTGCTATAACCGCCCTTATCGCATCACCGTGTTCCGCCGATATTGATTTAGAAAACATGCAATATTTTATGTAAAGTTCTTCGAAATTTTACAGAAAATTCAGAGCTCATGCGGAATTAAATTCCGCATGAGCTCTGAATTTTTTGACAATGTTCAAGGAAGTTTACAGAAAATACGACTAATTTTCGAATTAGAAATTAACGAAATACAGCGATACGACAATGATGGCAATTCAGGAGCCGGGCCCAGTTTATTATTATGCAAATTAGTTCCAGCACATGAATAATGTATCCCAAGAGTGGTCTGATATGTTCATGTGAAATCTGACGAGCCCTGTGGCGTTGTACCTAAGAAGATGTGCGTTTTTTATAAAAAAAAATATTTACAAAATTTACGATATTTTCCGTAAATGACGTCAAACGTTGACGAAATGGTCTGAGTAATTGTGGACTAGAATTCGTTAACTTTCGACGTTATTTATAGAATATCACGGTTTCTGTAAATATTGTTTACTACATATTCTTTGGTACAAAATCATATGGCTCGTCTGAAAAATGGGACGGGATGACTGAACGATGTGTCAGCACACACAGCACACGAACAATACGCATCTTCATCATTATTTGCTTGTCACATCCATCTAACTGAAAGGATGTCTTTACTCTTGTTCATCAGTAGCCGATTTCACCAACATTGCAAAGTATAGTTTTCTAGCAAAGTATACTTTGAGGGAGTAATCATTTATTTTTCCTGAAATGCATTATTTCACACATAACTAACAACTGCATATATTTTATGATTAAAAGTATGCAGAATTATTATACTGCATTTATTACATTATCACAGCCAAAATGGCTGTGATAATGTAATAAATTCAGTATAATCAAAATTAATAAATTCATCCTTAAATTGAAAATTTCTCCCTCAAAGTATACTTTGCTAGGTAGATAAGTATACTTTGCAATGTTGGTGAAATAGGCTACTGCATCATCATCATTCTTTGCTTGTCACACCCATCGAGCTGGAAGGATGTCTTTTCTCTTGTTCATCTGATGGGATATTTACGACCTCTAATGTGACAATCACCGACCGGTAAACCACTGTAAAGAGTGCACAATTATATGGAAGGCAAAATCTACATAAACTGAACAAATTAATGCTAGATCTAAATAATAAGACATTGTTTTAAAGTCACACTTTTTATTAAATTTTCGACCACATGGTCTTTATCAGAATAATTAGAGCTGGCATTAAATATTTAGAGCTAGCTTTGAAGAGCTCTCTGAATCTCTAAAACAAATCGACGCATGATATAAATGTTACATATCTATTTATGTGTTGGTCCATTGATGTACTCATCAACTTCACACGCATGTTAATGCTGCCCTCCCAAGTCAAACTGCAGTATCTGTTAAACTGCAGTATCTGCACTATGATGCTATGCTGACCCTGTGCAATCATCCCCAGGTTTAACAGATACTGCAGTTTGACTTGGGATGACTGCACAGGGTCAGCATAGCACCATAGTGCAGATACTGCAGTTTTACAGATACTGCAGTTTGACTTTGGAGGACAGAATGCATCTTTGACATCATTTTCAAACATGTTTGTCACGTTTTAGGTCACCACCAGGGTGGCCACAGGATCCATACGAATATTTAAAGTGGGAGCGAATGGCGATATTTGGAGGACTGGCAGACGCGGATCCAGGCTGGGGCGTGTCCGGCGCACGCCCCCGCCATTATTGTCAGAGTTTAGATTTTCATCAATTGTTATGAGGAAAGATCTGATTACTTTTCTTATTTCTCATCCAAATGTGTATGTCAGTATCACTCAGTTGACCCGTCTCCAAGGTGTATGATCACGTGGTACTAACAACAACAACAAGTACCGATTCAAAGTACGTATTATGTTATAGTGTCCTTATTACGTAACGGATGTTGATGAAATATGGCGCATCAAACGCATCTTGCTAAGCTGCATTTGGTGGTCTCTGTATATTCGCCCAAACTTCTGTCGTTTTTGCGAAGAATCGATTTCCGTGTCTCCGACACGGAAATCGATTATTCGCAAAAACGACATAATTCTGCGCTTAACTCCCTAGACCACCAAATGCAGCTCATTAAGACGCGTTTGCTTCGCCATATTTCATCAAAATCCGTTGAATATTAAGGAAAATATCAAATAATACTTACTTTGGAGTGGGCGACGTTGTTGTTGTTGTAACCACGTGATCATACACCTTGGTCTCGTCGAGACGGGTTAACTGAGTGGTAACGACATACTCGTTGGATGGGAAATGAGAATAATTGGAGAAAATAATGTTAGTATTTTAAGAATGTTAACGATCATGTGTGTCTCATTTACAACTGAGAATCTACGTCCCCTCTGTACATCAATCTTGGATCCACCCATGACTCGGTTAACCCTTTGAACCCGTTATCCCGCTATATCGGTTTATGCAAAAAGTGTAGATCCAGATGAGCCGGCTCGTAACGAGCCGTCTCATCAGGATCTGCACTTTTCGAAAGTAATTTTAATATTTTTGAGAAAAAAACACCCCCTTTTCATAAATGGACGAATCTGAAAATTATTTTGTGACCATTGGATTGGTCGGAACATTAGCATATCACAGTCCATTCAGTTACTTAGGGTTGAAAGGGTTAAGTTGTATAGTAATAGTAAGAGTAGTTGGTATTTTCGAACCTCTCCGTTGGCTTTCCCAGCCTATTGCTACCCATAAATATACGTTAACCTCAAATACAAGGTGTATATCATGTGGCTACAACAATAATCACACTTACTGAATCTTCCAGAAGCGCCTCCGATTCAAAGTACGTATTCTTTTATTTTGTCCTTATTATGTAACCGATTTTGATGAAATATGGCGTATCAAACGCGTCTTGTTAAACTGTATTTGGTGGTCTTGGTACATTGGCCCAAACTTCTGTCGTTGTTGCTAAGAATCGATTTCCGTGTCTGCTGACACGGAAATCGATTCTTCGCAAAAACGACATAAGTATGTGCTGAACTCCCGGGACCACAAAATGCAGCTCATGAAGACGCGTTTGCTGCGCCATATTTCATTAATATCCGTTGCCTAGTAAGGAAAATATCGAATAATACTTACTTTGGTGTGGGCGCGCTTTCAAAACATTTAGCCATTGTTGTTGTTGTTGTTGTTGTAACCACGTGAGCATGTACCTTGAAATCAGCCTGTGTATGTTTGGAATTGCCGATCTGATCCATTTATTTGGGACGTATTTCCATCCAGTTATTTATGTAATGGAGGATCAGCAACTGAACTTGTTCAACTGTAACAACTCGCTTAAGGGATATTCAAGGGCGAGCACTGTAGCGCAGAATATATCTCCTAACGCATATAGCTACCCAGAGGAGGGATATGTGTCGCTAAAAAAACACATAGAGCTCCTGACCCATAGAGCTTCCGAGGAGCTAAATGCGTCAATATGCCCGATCGCCCCGCATCCAGCTCCCCTGTTATCAAATATCAACTGCATGTACTATTCGTATACTATATAAACAACTGACTATTTTTTACATTAAGTTCTACTCCTTTATTTCTCAATCAACATCATCAAAAACAACAAATAATCGTTATGGACGTCATCATCATCATCATTATCATCATCAGCAGCAGCAGCAGCAGCAGTATCATCATCATTATCATTATCATTATCATCATCATCATCAGCAGCAGCAGCAGTATCATCATCATTATCATCATCACCAGCAGCAGCAGTATGATCAGCATCATCATCAATCATGATCATCATCAATTATTATATCATCATTATCATCATCATCGTCCGACTAATCATCATATATGTTCTCAAACTTTCCTCTCCGATCACTTGCCTCTCATCAATGCAGGTTAACATGTCGATTAAATTATCTCCCGAGAGATCGGTGTCACGATTAACAAAGGATTTTCTCTGCGAGATGACAAATGCGTATGAGATTACTGGCATGGTGAATTACATCGGACACCATAAAATACAGGGGTCCCTGTGTGATATAATAATGGAGCACATTCACTGGGGGCCAACTAGGTAAAACCAAAATACGTTTGGCTACGAATTCCAGTATAGATAAAATGGTACACCGCATGCTGAATTTGTTTGTTAGCTTATTGATGTGTTACGGCCTATCAACAGCTAAGGTCGTTTAAGGCCAGGTTGAATCCAGCATTTAACCTGCTGCATTGGGGGGGGGGGGGGGGGGGGCAGGGGGGTGGGGAGTGGGATCCAAAAATCAGAACGGAATATTTACATCGAAATACATAAAAAATACATATAAACGTAACACCGTTAGGATTACTCTTATAATGGGTATAACCAGATTCAACTATCGCATACAAGAAAGCCAAAGACGTACCTGAGGGTCAAACCAGGGGCCTATTTCATCAACATTGCAAAGTTTACTTTAGTAGCAAAGTATACTTTGAGGGAGACATTTTCAAATTTTTTAAAAATTTATTAATTTTTATTATACTGAATATAATAATTCTGCATACTTTTAATCATGAAATATATGCATTTGTTAGTTCTATATGAAATAATGCATTTCAGGAAAAATAAATGATTACTCCCTCAAAGTATACTTTGCTAGTAAAGTATACTTTGCAATGTTGATGAAATAGGCTACTGGTATCCGGTCGGGATTCCGTTAAGGATGAATTCCGATCATTACACATCGCATGCTCCCAACCAACCACCGCCGCATGATCAATATGTTCAAAGGCTATTATAATTCGTAGAGCACCATAGACATTTGAATTATCTATGTTTCCATACTTAGTAGATTTTAAAGCCCTGAGGATGCATTCACGGCGTGGATGCCGGCTCACGCCGACTATTCGTGGAGCTGTTTGTCGTACTAGATCGTGTTGAATCGGCATCTACTACCCGACTCAACAAGACTCACGAGGAGTACGGATTAGCCACATATTGTGTTTGTCATCATGGTGCATTGTCATCGTGGTGCATTGTCCTGATTCGTAATTGTGACGTCGCGGGTCGTGATACATCGTCCTAAGTCGGTGTGAGTCTTGACCGTTGTCGTTGTGCATCGTACTTATGTCGTACCAGATCTTGGTGATTCGTGATTAAAATTTAATGCCGACTCGGGACGATTCACCAGGAATAGCATGGTGACTCGCTATCACTCATCAGGGCTTAATGTCTTTGATACTCAACGAAGTCTACATGTTACGTACTGTAAGATATTGATCATGCAATATACAATTTGGTCGTAGCGCCAACTATACTGGACTTCGTAGCGGAACGCCCATTCATTTTACCTAGCTGGTCCCATGTGACATTGATTAAGAGGATTCTGGAAGAAGATATTCATCAATAATTTGATATCGTTGAGATACGTCTGTAGACAACGCAAGAATAGCCATGATGCGTATTTAGACACTGCATATGATGATGTTAATGGTTGTACTGACCACAGTGAGTCATTATCGGAAGTGGGGAGCTCTATGCGTCAAGGTGAACGACCCATGTTAAAGTTGATGTGTACCTTCGTCCCATAGAGCTCGCGGCAGCTCTATGCGTTGTGACCTAACGCATAGCGCTCTCTTGGAGCTCTATGCGTTGTGGCCTGACGCATAGAGCTCTACGAGGAGCTGTATGCGCCGGGAGTTCTATGCGATATGACAGAGTACTGGACGACAACACAACACTGCCGTTCGAATGTTTTGGTCTAGATCAGTATTTAGATCAGTGTAGCCACAAATCTGTTTAATCTGTTCAGGCACTGTATTTTGTCTGACACACGTTAGTGGAAAGTGAAACACAGCCGTCACAATTGCGGCGTATGCGTAGTCGTCGTGGCCTTCCTGGATGAGATAGTCGACGGCGATCACCTTGTTATACTGGGACATGTTCCAGACTTTACGTGTATGTGAAATGGAATGTACTAAGTCATATTTAAAGGTATGATGGCCTCCCAAAATATTTTGAACTTATCGGTTCGCTACATCTCACTTGAACAAACTGTCACTTATTCTTGAACATGTCAATATAATTATAGCATGTATTTAGCATATTACAAATGTACTTGCTACGTGTATAACCATTGTGCCATTTATACTTACATGTTATTATAGGAATGAATGGCCTTTTTGGGGAATGAATGGCCTTTTTGTGGAATTTATCGGGGTATAAACTTGGAAAAGTCGCGGGAATACTGGACGAAGGCCGGAAGGTCTCGTCCAGTATTCCCGGGACTTTTCCAAGTTTATATCCCGATAAATTCCACAAAAAGGCCATTCATTCCTTATAATTCCAGCATTTGAAATAAATTCATCAAGAAAATGTGTTTATTTTCCGTTTTCTTAAGAATTATTTTAACTGCGCCTCACGGTTACGGAAAGTATTTCGGCGTGGGAGTTTACTGGGATATAAACTTTGGTTGTTCTGGAATTATACATGTATATTCATGTACAGTGGAACCTCCCTAAACCGGACACCATGAGAGGTCCCCAGGGTGTCCGTGTCCACTGTAAAACAGGCAATTAAGCACTCCAAGAAATGTTTGTGTGCTTTGAGAACAGGAACACACATTAACATAATAGATAACTCTATAAACTAAACACACCATAATTAAGAATATAACTATTTATGTGTGTCCTGTTTAGAGAGAATCTACTGTAGCTCATGTGTTCATGTCTATATGACCTGAGTGAATAAACCAATTTGAAAAAGTAGTCTATGAATCATTCTTGAGCAGCAAGACTGATGTCACTTGTATAAGTCGTAAGGAGCTACACCGCTCAAATCATCGTATGTGTGTGACGCGTCACGTAATTGGGCCGCTAATTAAAAAACAAACTGCGAACGGGAAACTGGAGATTGCATCTTCAGTCAGTACGTGAAATGCTACCCTACTTTGCAGCAGCTGGACACAGATTATATGCGAAGTCTGCATATGTATATCTGCAAACGATGACCATGCTGCCCGAAACACATCCCGATGTCCATCAGAAATTCGAGGAAGGGTATCATGTAGTGAGGCGTAGTGACAGATACTGGGGAGGACTGTCCACAGACCTCATCATAGAGCAGGTGCTAATGAGGAGCGTAAAGACGCACGGAGGCCTGACACGAGGAAAGGGCATGACCGAAACTCAGCGCCTACTGTGGGTCATGTCCATGCCGGCATGTGCCAACATGAATGATGCCATGCAGAAGTTCACTGGTGTGTCATATGAGACCAGTGACCAACACAAGGATATGTTAAAGGCTAGACAAGCTAGAGATGTCAATGACACCCTGACTCTTATCAGCTACCTCGCACAGAGGGATCCATTCGTTGAGAATCCATCACTGTTCAACATCGCCAATGGCATGACGGCCCAAAAAGGAGTCAACGTTGACCGATCAAGAGAAATTGGGGAAGATATTCTAGACTCCATGGTCGGGGTATCTGTAGAAGATTATGTCTTCAGGAAAGCTGACCAGGCCACGACACTTGGATCAAGATCAACAGTGAAGTTCAAAGGATAATCTGTAACGGTGGATCCACATTTGATATTTCAGAGGTTGGTAACTGTAGGACAGCGTTCAGAAAATGTTTTATCCGTATTCAAGTATGAGCTCTGCACTCATCCTCCTGCACTGTTTGAATCAGCTGCACTCCCCCTGCAGGCACATAAGGCAACACTGGCCTATGTGCTCTGGAAGTATATGAAGGGAGAGCAACGAGAACCCAGTGCAAATGTCCAGTATGTGCTAGATGGTGGTGCTCTACCATGGCCAAGAGGATCTACATTTGACAGTGTGTGTCAAATGTAGTTGCGTACGTCACACCTAAGTATGGAGCTGCTGCCGTTGTCTTTGATGGGTACAGAGATGAGCCCGCAACTAAAGATGCCACACAACTGAAACGAACAGGGGCTTGTGCTGGTGTGACAGTACACTTCGATGGTGACATGATGATTCAATCAAAGAAAGAAGATTTCCTGAACAACAAGGCAAACAAGCAGCGATTCCTCCATTATATGAGCGACAAGCTGGAGAGAGCTGGCTGTAGCATAGACAAGGCAACGCACGACGCCGACGTGTTGATTGTTCAAACAGCAGTTGCATCTGCCGAAACAAAAGACACTGTACTGATCGGCGACGACACATACTTGCTGATTCCCCTACTGCACCATGTCAAAATGGACGCACACGAGTTGTTCATGGCACCAGAGCATAAACAATCCACCAAAAAGAAGAGAGTCTGGTGCATAAAACAATCCAGGGAGGTGCTCGGTCCTAAACTTTGTGATCATCTGCTCTTTGTCCACGCAATTTCAGGCTGTGATACTACCTCTCGCCTGTTTGGTTTAGGGAAGGGCGTGGCAATCAAGAAAATCGAGAATGACCTTGTGTTCTACAATCAGGCCAAAGTGTTCAGTCAACCTGATCAAGCGAAGGAGGCGATCATTGCAGCAGGAGAGAAGGCATTGGTGTCAATGTATGGTGGTGCCGAAGACGAAGGACTAGACAGCTTACGATACCGGCGGTTCTGTGACAAGGTTTCAAAAGGCACCGCCGCCGTGGAACCCCAAAGTCTACAACCAACCTCTGGCTCCTCTAAGTATCACAGCCTTCGTGTATACTATCAGGTTATGGAATGGAAAGATGCCTGCATCAATATGAGACCAGAGGACTTTGGATGGAATGTTGTTGACGGGAGATATCTGCCAATACAGACCGACCAACCAGCCGCTCCATCAGAACTACTGGATGTCATCTGTTGTAGCTGTAAAAAGGACTGTACCACCCGGAGGTGCACATGCCGAAAATATGGCTTGCCTTGCACAAATGTGTGCGGAGAATGCCGTGGTGTAAGCTGTACCAACTCACAGTTACCAGACTTGTCAAATGCATATGATGACGACGGTTGAGTTGGACCCAGTCCAACAGTGTATCAACTACAATGATCAATCACTGTATTGACAATAGTATCATGTTGTGTCACCTTTCTGTTATACTCTTTATGTGATGTGTAGAATGTATGTTGATGAGTGAGTTACTAAAGTTCGATGTAGTGAATAAACTCGAAAATACTTATCTGCCTCGATTATATTAGTATACAATTTGATTCAATGAAAAATGGCGTATATCAGTGCAAATATATGATAAAAAATGGAGTTTTGGTGGCCATATTGTATCTTTTTCCATGGTTATTGCATCCAATCAAGTCGTAACCTATTCAAAATGATTCCTTATGTCCAAAAACCGTATAATTGCATTTTAAATCATTCAAATGTCTCTTCTGATAGTGGAGATATGAGACATTATATAATTATGGCGGCCATCTTGGATTTTTGCATATTTAACCTATTTCCGCAACAGTAATTTCTTAGGACTTTTAGTATGTTATTCAGGACATCTTATAGATGACCTCAGTGCCCAAATAAATTCTGTTGCATTTTTTTCCATTTTGAATGGTTAAATAGGCTAGATTGCCTGGACTATAAGTGGTAAGGAGCTACACCGCTCAAATCATCGTATGTGTGTGACGCGTCACGTAATTGGGCCGCTAATTAAAAAACAAACTGTCACTTAGTATATGAGCGACAAGTATATATTCTGGTCATTATGTTCGTTATTCATGGAAATAAGCAATCTTAGAAAGACTGACTGACGAACAGCGTAACTGAGGCCGCATACGTCGTAAAATCCACATTGTCAGTCGGTGGTTCGTATACCAGAAACAAGATATATATGTATATATCACTGAGTGGTTCATTATAGAATATACATGTAGTATCATCGTATATACGCCTTGTAGAGATGAAAGGCGAATATTTCAACTCTACAGACCAGGGGCCCGTTTCACTAAACGCCGTACGACTAAGTGCAAATTTAGGATCGTCTGGAAATTTCAATTGGTGGATTTACATTTATTGAGCAGAGGCTGCCTATGCATCCTATGCTAAATAAAGGTAAAATCCAATAATTGTTTACAAGAGAACACTGCTAATGTGAAATTTACAGACTATCATAATTTTGCACTTACGAACATTTTAGTAGTACGAAGCTTAGTGAAACGGGCCACATATATCCAACTTTGTGCAAACACTGTACATAGATCCAGATGAGCCGGCTGACCATCACATCAGGAACTACAGCCTTTGTCACTATTGTTCGATTCTCAATAAAAAAACGATTTTTGTCATGAATGAAATAGCCAAAGCTTTGCCTGGAAAAGCCGATGTTCGATGTTTAGGGGTTGAACAAACGAATGATCGAATGTCCGCAGCAAGCCGCAATACTGTTGATGAACAGTGTCCCATAATGGCCGTGGATATTTGCTTTACTTTCAGTGTCCAAGGTGTATGATCACATGGTACTAACAACAACAACAAGTACATGTACAGAAATTTCCAGAATCTATCAGATTCAAAGTACGTATTCTTTTATAGTGTCCTTATTACGTAACGGATTTTGATGATATATGGCGCATCAAACGCGTCTTGTTAAGCTGCATTTGGTGGTCTCTGTATTTTCGCCCAAACTTCTGTCGTTTCTCCGACACGGAAATCGATTCTTTGCAAAAACGACATACGTCTGTGAAAAACTCCACGGACCACCAAATGCAGCTCATGAAGACGCATTTGCTGCGCCGTATTTCATAAAAATCCGTTATTAAGGAAAATATCAAATAATACTTACTTTGGAGTGGGCGGCGTTGTTGTTGTTGTAACCACGTGATCATGCACCTTGGTGTCGCTACAAACATGATGTGAGAGGGTGTGAATGATGGAGAGTATATTGACGTCATTACGGAATATGTTACTGTCGTTAACATTCAGTAACTATAGCATCGTATTGTATAATGATAATTAAATGTCTATGAAGACTGATATATGTTGACAACATCAATCAAAACAGAAACCATAGACAATTTAAAGCAAAACAAAAACAGTAATTGCATTTTTCTGCATGCACAATTATTGTTCCTACATAGTCCTTAAAGGTCGTTGGCTACATCTTTAAAGTGGAAATGTTATATCGAATTAATCATGTTAATACGACTAAACCTGTGGGCGGCTTCTACCACAGATTGGTAATGTTGCAATCTGGCAAATCACGACTTGTTTCAACTGGTACCGGTGTAGCGGTTAATGGGAGATCGTAGCTAGTTATTTTCCTTTGAATGTATTTATATAAATTGTAGGGTCTTATTGCATGCAGAAAAATGCGAATGACAGACGATTTGTTGTGAAAATGAGGCAATATAGTGATTTCGACCAGTTTAAATCCAGTTCATCCTATATATATATATGTATCAGTACTATCTGGTCCGGGGCTGCATTATTTGCCAGATTCATATTTTCACACTTATTAATTGCATTGTAAACAGTGTAGACTCATATCAGACTGCGCCTATGTGCTGTCTGATCAGGGTCTACTCTGTTCGCAATCTTCACTTTTTTGTGTTCATCAGAAATAAACGCTGAAATACAGGACCGGATGTCTATAAATAGATTTGAAAAGGGAAATAACTAACTACGATCCTCCATTGCTTGCAGTTGTATGTCGCTTGATAATGGCATATGTGGGTGTGACTGGAGAAATTGGGCTTATGGGATTTGCGACCAGTGTAGATCCAGATCAGCCTGTGCATCCGCACAGTCTGATCAGGATCTGCACTGTTCGCTGTTCCGTCAATGAAACACCCGTCATGTGACTCACAGGCAATATAGATCGATATAAAGCCACAGGAGTGTGTTATTTGATCAGGAGCTACACAGGTCAGCAATCCCATAAGCCCATTCTCTCCAGTCACAACCCCATAGCATGATGAATCAGAAACGTCTGTGCCACAGCTAGATCACGGTTCGTCCGCATGTACGAGGAGATAATCCGCGAGCTTTAGCGAGTGGATTATCGATCGTACGTGCGGACGAACGTGATTTACCTGTGTTATCACATCATCGTGTACATACATCAAGGTGTGTGATCACGTGATACTAACAACAACAACAACAAGTACCGATTCAAAGTACGTATTATTTTATAGTGTCCTTATTACGTAACGGATTTTGATGAAATATGGCGCATCAAACGCGTCTTGTTAAGCTGCATTTGGTGGTCTCTGTATTTTCGCCCAAACTCACAAGACCACCAAATGAAGCTCACGAAGACGCGTTTGCTGCGCCATATTTCATCAAAATCCGTTGCATATTAAGGAAAATATCAAAGAATACTTACTTTGGAGTGGGCGACGTTGTTGTTGTTGTAACCACGTGATCATGCACCTTGGTTATCGCATCATCGTGTCCATACATTGTCAATGTGCTGTGTAAATGCAGAAACAAAACTCGAAACTGCATCAAAGATGAGATAATGTCATATTACGTAGAATTTCGTCATATCTGCATTGGGTCTACTGAACTATTATACACTGATCGCATGTTTGAAATGCATTAGGGAACGGGTTATATATACAATGATACAATGTTGGACTTTATGCATAAGTATTAATACTATTTACACATTCTCGTCGTTATTGTCGCTGCAATGGTAATTTGTGGGCAGTGTCTCTTAATGTGGCTGTGTCTCAGGTGGTATCTCCGTAAATTCATTTCACAAACACACTTGCTACATGTATATATCAATGAATACTGTATACATACAGTCGCAACTGGGGCCCGTTTCACTAAACTTCGTACGACTAAAATGTTCGTAAGTGCAAAATTATGATAGTCTGTAAATTCCACATCAACACTGTTTTTTTGTAAACAATTATTGGATTTACATTTATTGAGCATAGGCTGCATATGCAGCCTATGCTCAATAAATGTAAATCCATCAATTGAAATTTCTAGACGATTCTAAATTTGCGCTTACGAACATTTTAGTCGTAAGAAGTTTAGTGAAACGGGCCCCTGGTCCTTGGTCATAAATATGCGTTTTTCGGCTAAATATCGCATTTGAATTTCATCGTTCGATGTCGTATAAAACAGCAAGTTAAGGAAATTCCATGCTAAATTTAACTTGGCCGAGTTTCGCCATCTCCTGGAAAACCCGCTAGCAGTGACGTAATTCCTTTCAGCGATTTACTGTCTGTTTCACGAAAGCTGCCCAAATTTTACAGCTATATAAACAATTCAAAAACAAGATTTCTTTTGATAATATTAAATTAAACGAAAAATTAAGAATGAGCCTTCTTTTTATTTCGTGAAATTTGGTCAAATATTGATTTTATTGTGAAAAAACAATTTCCCCATGTTAAATCCCCATAGACATCTTCACGGAGTGAAGATGTCTATGGGGATTTAACATGGGGAAATTCTTTTGAATTTTAGAAATACTGGACCGATATTTAAAATTTAACTTTTGTTTTCTTAGTTAGATCATATCCAAGCTATCAAGCCAGGTTTCGGAGTCAATTTCCAAAATTTTTCGTTTTTTGACTCCACCCACACTTCCTTACCACTTTTTCCCCATGTTAAATTCCCATAGACAAATCAATTTTTCGTAATAAAATCAATATTTGACCGAATTTCACGAAATGAAAAGAAGGCTCATTCTTAAATTTTCCTTTAATTTAATATTATCGAAAATAATATTGTTTTTGAATTGTCTATATAGCCGTAAAATTTGGGCAGCTGTCGTGAAACAGACAGTAGTTTTATAGTCAAGTCAGGGAACATTCATCTTCGGCACAGGTCAAGTAGAGCGGAGGGGACATTTTGGTTAACCTTACAGTATGGTACTACATGTACTTATGTTTTATGATTGATTTTGGTAGATTTGGGTGTCAGTAATTCCAAACTGACCCTGAAAATTCGCTGACGTAGTGTCCAGTCAAAACAAGTTTGTCACGTGAATACACATGACGAGTGCATCCGTGGGAACTGTGAATGCTATATTTAGCAAAACTAGCGTTACTAACGCTACTTATTAGTAACGCTAGTTATTTTTTATAATAAAATATGTTTCTTTCATACTATTTTTACTTTCTCAGAACACTCACAGGGGCAAAATATAGTCAGGAAACCAATACAAACATTCAGTTAAATGCCTTTGTCCTAACTCAATACCCCCTTTTCAACCTTATCTGAGACACAGTACCTTTAACCCTTAGACCGCTACACACAACACTTTTCGTCTGCTGTTTATTTCTCAATAAAAACATGGATTGACAGCACTTCAGAATCATTTCCAATGAAATAATGATATTCTTAAAGCTGACATCAAAACTGAGGTGAATATCCTAACAGCCAGTTTAGCTCTGTGTTTACTGTAGCACAAGATAAGATGGAGGCCTGTCAGATAAAGAAAGGACCGAGTCACATTCAGTCACGTTCCAGGGGCCCGTTTCACTAAACTTCGTACGACTAAAATGTTCGTAAGTGCAAATTTAGGATCGACTGCAAATTTCAATTGATGGATTTACATTTATTGAGCATAGGCTGCATATGCAGCCTATGCTCAATAAATGTAAATCCATTAATTGTTTACAAGAACACATTGTTAATATGAAATTTACAGACTATCATAATTTTGGACTTACGAATATTTTAGTCGTACGACGTTTAGTGAAACGGCCCCCAGGTTCCATACTTGTCCGTGGGGTCGGAACAGGTCCGGCATTTCCGGCGACTGCCGGATCAATAATCTTGACACATTTGGAATTCATATAGATCTATGACAAATCAAAGTACTGAAAGTACTGAACATAGGGTACTACAAGATTAAACTAGATTGATTGATTGATTGTTGGTGTTGCAGTTTCATTAACCCTTAAAGGTACATGCCCACTCAGGTACAAAATGTTCTTTACATCAGAGACATCATATGAGACATTTCTTGACAAAATAAACATTCATGCACCATTATCCCACGTACTGATTGGCATTATTATACATTTTATATCAGACGTAAATTTACACACTGATATCAGGGGCGATAACCGTGTTTGCTTAAAATGTTAACGGACATTACTATTTAATCTCTGTATTTAATTGTATGATGTGCAATGATCATACTTTAAAATCTGTCGAAAATATTAGGTGACGCATTTCTTTAGTATAAATAATTAAAAAATATCATGCCTCATTTGCATATGAAAATAGCCTTATACCACCGCGCGTCACTATCAGTAAAATAAATATTACTAAATGATTATATCTGTATAGCGGGCACTTGTAACGTTTAGAACTGGTGGAATAGTGACACAGTTATACACTTATTTAATTCCTATAAATTACATTTTGAGCTTACTGAGTGGGCATGTACCTTTAAAGCGCTGGAAACGACAATTGTCGTCTGCTGTTTTAAATATTTTTTATATTTTCTCCTCAAAAACACACTGAGACGATTCTAATGCGCTGCCAAAACAGGTTGTTAAAGAGATTAAAATATACAAAATGAGCAGACGGCAATTTTCTTTTTCATCGTTTTAAGGGGTGAACTATTGATATGGCACAAGTACAGTATGCACTGCTACATTATGTACCAAAACATTCAACAACATTACAGATTATGCATAGCAATATCAGAAACATACGATAACACATATACAAGACATCATCAATTCAAGTATAAATACAGATTCCAGATATCTATGATCATTATAGATATATTGAAAACTGATTGAAGAGCAATAGCTACAAGAATTCCGCCACGGAAGCGGTGTCGCGCCTGAAAATGCCTTGTCGGTATATCGCCATGTTTACTTCTGTTTTGTGAATGAAATAGTTGGCCCCGGTGTAAACGGGAATTCAGTGGACCGGGATATGAGTAGACGGAAGCAGTTCTGAGCATGCGCGCACGAATTCAGGCGGGTCGATGTTACTAGGCATACGGGGATCGTCTCAAAATGCTTAATATTGCATGGAATGGAATCAGAACGCTATTTTGAATGAGTGGACACACCGGAAACTTAGTAGACACACCGGAAAATGAGTGGACACGCCTGGAAATGAGTGGACAGACAAGTATGTCCACTCATTTCCCAGTGTGTCCACTGATTTCCCGGTGTGTCCACTTATTTCCCGGCGTGTCTACTCATTTTCCGGTCTACTTATTTCCCGGTATGTGTACTTATTTCCCGGCGCGTGTATTTATTCACAGGTGTGTATCTATTTACCAGTGTCTTTCGTGGTAATCAACGATCACTGACATTTTAGTTCTGCAAAATAGCGTTCTGATTCCATTCCATGCAATATTGAGCATTTTGAGACTATCCCCGTATGTCTAGTAACATCGACCCGCCTCAATTCGTGCGCGCATGCTCAGAACTGCTTCCGTCCACTCATATCCCGGTCCACTGAATTCCCTTTACACCTGTACGAGTATATTAAAACAAACAAATGACGTCATTGGGGAAACCGCTGACAAAATGTTCAATGTATGGAAGCCCAAACTTGTTAGAATTTTTTGTTGTCATATTTTCAGTACTTGCATTAATATGGGTATTAATCTACGCTGGATGTGTTATACTGTCATTAATTTGTTCCCTGCCTGTAATTTATCACTTTAAATACTGACTTATTGACCCCCTTCCCTGAACGTAGAATTGACACTCATATTGGCGTGTATTGGCCACCATAGACAAATGTCAATCAGGCCGAATTCGGGAAAGTCACTAAAATCCGCTGTAAATCCATCGATAGAATTTTGTTTCGCACAGGTGTCGGGTGAGTTTAAAAATAGACTGTCGGAAGGTCAAACTTGATATCGTTTATGTGTTAAACGCGTCGCGTGTTTCGGAGAGTATTCGGAGGGAGTTAACTCTGCCGAAAAATATAGCCTGTTACTAAATTTAGCGATGACGCACGATTTGTGCCGCAAATGGGGGCAAATCAAGTGCAACAAAATAATCCGATGTATTTTTGTACGTAGAACATCCGTTGTTGATATTGTGCAGTGCAAGTAGTTTTTCATAATATTATTTTCAATTAGCGGTTGCGTATGACAGTTAAACGTTGAGTAACACAATGCATTTTGTTGTTATGGTTACTCCAAGATATCACTACGGACCATTGCATCGAGGGGGGTCTGGGGCGTGGCTAACTGTCGGAGGCGATCCCAATACATAGGTTTACCCTATGTGAAAACGGAATGTAAATGTTTTCTGCACTTTTTCTCATTTCTTATCAAAAGTGTATGTTGTTACCACTCAGTTGAACCTTCTCGGCAACCAATTAGGGCAGTAGATTCGCCGCACCAATCTTATGATGCGTCCGGCACCCCTACTGGTCTATGCTACCGTCTCCATGACCATGCATTGGAGAGCATGTCCACTGCCAAGTATCAATTCAATACAATACTTTTATTCACTCGAAGACACAAACGTGACACATACGGTATACATGTATTCAGTTTACAGTTTGATCTTCACTGAGAATCTTCCCTGGGGTACTTACATACACAATGCGACCAGCATGGCGAATAGGCCAGACCTAACCTTTTACAAAATATACGAGAGACATTGCCTACAAGACATTGATTAGGTCCCAGTTGGAATTTTCCAGTAGGAGTCCCCATACAGACACAGATAATGTTAAAGTTGAGACATTCCAGAAAACAGCGGTTGTGTGATGTTGTTGAACGTGGCGGAACCGTAGTCATGTTGGAGATATACACAGCAAAATGTGCAATATTATAGGAATGAATGGCCTTTTTGTGGAATTTATCGGGGTATAAACTTGGAAAAGTCTCGGGAATACTGGACGAAGCGATAACAAATTACAATTTTCGAAAAAAAATCAAAAATAAAAAAAGATTTTTTTTTTTTTAATTTTTTGGCGAAAATTGTAAGTTTGTTAAGGCCTCGTCCAGTATTCCCGCGACTTTTCCAAGTTTATATCCCCGATAAATTCCACCAAAAATTCCATTTCATTCCTTATAATTCCAGCATTTGAAATAAATTCATCAAGAAAATGTGTTTATTTTCCGTTTTCTTAAGAATTATTTTAACTGCGCCTCACGGTTACGGAAAGTAGTTCGGCGTGGGAGTTTACTGGGATATAAATTTTGGACTGAGACTTGCTACGGGCCAATCAAATGTTAGGGAGTTGTGTAAATATGTTTGTGCTGGAATTATAGGCAAATAATATGAAGAGAAATACGTATGAAATGTATATGTAAAACATATGAAAACCACATGAATTTATATGAAAATAGTACATATGAAATTCATATGATGTTCTGAATTGCATATGAAGACTTCACATATCCATTTCATATGAACACTTTGCATATGAATTGCATATGAAAAGTTTTCATATGAAATTCATATCAAATGCATATGTTACCTATGAAATTCATATGAAAATGTTATAGATTTAAAAGCATTGTACATGGGCCTTCGTATGAAATTCTTATGATTTGCATATGAAGTTCATATGATTTGCATATGAAATGCATATGAAGGTGTTGCATATTAATTGCATATCTGCTGACTTTAAATCATTTACATATGAAATTTTCATATGAAATTCATATGAAAAACATCTGGAACCAGGACGCTTCCATAATGTCATAGAGAATAGTAGGTTAGTGCCGTGAATGGGAAAAACTATCTGGCAAGGCTCAAGAAACGGGATGGGCGAGGCTCTGCCGAGATATTTTTTCCCATTCACGGCACTAACCTACTATTCTCTATTTGTATCGACGTCATATGCCAAGGTGTATGATCACGTGGTACTAACAACAACAACACGTACCGGTTCAAAGTACACGGTATTATTGTATATTGTCCTTATTGCGTAACGGATTTTGAGGAAATATTGCGCATCAAACGCTTCTTATTGAGCTGCATTTGGTGGTCTCTGTATTTTCGCCCAAACTTCCGTCGTCTCCGACACGGAAATCGATTCTTCGCAAAAACGACATAAGTCTGTGCCAAACTCCCTAGACCACCAAATGCAGCTCATGAAGACGCGTTTGCTGCGCCACATTTCATCAAAATCCGTTGCATATTAAGGAAAATATCAAATAATACTTAATTTGGAGTGGACGACGTTGTTGTTGTTGTAACCACGTGATCATGCACCTTGTATGCACCCACAATACAGCGTGTTGGTATCGCCATGAGGGGGCGTTCGATGTGACAGGCGGGTTATTGGGGGGAGATCTTTGCAAGCCGATTATAATTATACAACAACAACTCAAAGCAATAATGAACAACTCGATGTTATGCCGTATACATTTGTATCCGGTTCAGACAACACTGTTGTCAGGAAGCGTCTGGCGTTACGGACCGAAATAATACGCGCATGCCGGCAACGGTAGAGCGTCTATAGGAAAGACCGGAAATGAACATTACGTTCTGATCTTAGATATTTGTAGCCGCTTGACAAATTTTAATTTGTGGCAGTGACTGGGAAAATGGGGCTTATGGATTTTTTTACCAATATAGCTCGTGATCAAATAACAAACTCATGTAGCCTGGTAACGACCTATATTACCTGTTCGTATAATGACGGGTGTGTCATTGATGCAATAGAGAACGGTGCAGATCCTGTTAAGACTGTGCGAATGCACATGCTTATCTGGATCTACAAATTGTCGCAAAACCCATACGCTGCTTTTCTCCAGACACAAACACAAAATGGGGCGTTACCCGAGAAATCCGGTCATAGGGTAAGAGTGATCATTGTATTGCTGGCGTCACGAGGTGTATAGTTAGGATCTTGCGCTTTAACTGGTTCTACTTATGATTGGTTCGTGTTTAAATGTGGCTCTGATTGGAGGAATATGGTTTATGGGTTATGCGATCAGTGTAGCCCCAAATCAGCCTGCGCATTTGCAATCTGATCAGACCCTACACTAATTGCCATTCAGTCAGTTGATCCCATGTCATGCGTCTAAAACAGTGTAGATCCATATCACACTACGAGAATGTGCGATAAGATCAGTAGCCTATTTCATCAACATTGCAAAGTATACTTTACTAGCAAAGTATACTTTGAGGGAGTAATCATTTATTTTTCCTGAAATGCATTATTTCATATAGAACTAACAAATGCATATATTTCATGATTAAAAGTATGCAGAATTATTATACTGAATTTATTACATTATCACAGCCATTAAATGGCTGTGATAATGTAATAAATTTCAGTATAATAAAAATTAATAAATTTATCATAAAATTGAAAATTTCTCCCTCAAAGTATACTTTGCTACTAAAGTATACTTTGCAATGTTGATGAAATGGGCTACAGGACCTAGACTGACCAGAAATTCCATTAGTCTCATTTCTCCAGTCAGAGCCACAAATGACAAATAGTGAAGCCTTGCAGAATAGCGTGTTTTTAATGAAATGCTGAATCGTATGGAGGGAGCCCCATAGGAGACATGGATTTTTTTTATTAATTCGTTCGCACGAAATAACAATTAATTCCCTCAATTTAACAATTCGTTCGCTCGAATTAACAATTCGTTCCCACGATATAACAATTCGTTCCCACGAAATGACAATTCGTTCCCACGAAATGACAATTCGTTCCCTCAATGTAACAATTCGTTCCCAGGAATTTTCGTTCCCACGATATAATAATTCATTCCCACGAAATAACAATTCGTTCCCGTGGGAACGAATTGTTATTTCGTGGTAACGAATTGTTTAATTGAGAGAACGAATTGTTAATGAACGATTTGTTGTCGAATTGAGGGAACGAATTGTTATTTCGTGGGAACGAATTAATAAAAAGTAAAGCATGTCCCCTGCGGGGGGGCGGGGGCTCCGTATGAAGCCTTGCAGAATCTTGTGTTTTTAATGAAATGCTGAATCGGAGTATGCCTGCTGTAGCCGATTTCATCAAAATTGCAAAGTATACTTTCCTAGCAAAGTATACTTTGAGGGAGCAATCATTGATTTTTTCCGAAATGCATTATTTCATGCAGAACTAACGATTGCATATATTTGATGATTACAACTATGCAGAATTATTATACTGAATGTATTACACTGATTATCACAGCCAAAATTGGATGTGATAATGTAATAAATTCAGTATAATAAAAATTAATAAATTTATTCTAAAATTGAAAATTTCTCCCTCAAAGTATACTTTGCTAGGAAAGTATACTTTTCAATGTTGATGAAATAGGCCCCTGGACGTACCCACTAGACTGAACCGATATGCTGACACCTCTATTTGGCGCCAGGCGGCATAACTATTGGTTTTGGCAGGCTATTTATGAGACAAGCCATGTGATTTTGTACCTATATATCATGAAAAGTATTTGTTCGTACTTGACGTCGAAAGTTGACGAAATGTTCAGAGCAAATGCGGAATCGAATTCCGCATTTGCTATGAAAATTTCGTCAACTTCCGACGCCATTTACAGAAAATATCACAGTTTCTGTAAATATATTTTATGAAAAATCGCATATCTTCGTCTGTACGAAATCGTATGGCTTGTCGTATATGGCGTCTGCACTCCAGCAACTCTGGGGTTACAGCGTTCGTAGACGAGGTCGGCGCGAGTTGCATAAAGAACGCGATGCTGCCTTTGATATTGTATCTTATTGTGATGGACCCGTCGAAGTGATTCGTGACGAGTAACGAGAAACTTACACTATTTCAAACACTAACTTAGGTCTAGACTTTGTTCTTTATACATAGATTTTAAAAAAAATATCAGGCGTGAGAGGAGGTAATATAAAGTGAAGAGTGAGTTTTTTGTTCAGCTATCCAAATATATTACGTGAGGTCTCAGATGTGTCCGCGTTTTTAATACCGCGTTTCCTATCCTTGCCTGATAAACTATCAAAGGACAGTAGCCTGGTGTTCTATTATAGGAATGAATGGCCTTTTTGTTGAATTTATCGGGGTATAAACTTGGAAAAGTCGCGGGAATACTGGACGAAGGCCGGAAGGCCTCGTCCAGTATTCCCGCGACTTTTCCAAGTTTATATCCCCGATAAATTCCACAAAAAGGCCATTCATTCCTTATAATTCCAGCATTTGAAATAAATTCATCAAGAAAATGTGTTTATTTTCCGTTTTCTTAAGAATTATTTTAACTGCGCCTGACGGTTACGGAAAGTAGTTCGGCATTGGAGTTTACTGGGATATAAAGTTTGGACAGAGACTTGCTACCGACCAATCAAATGTTAGGGAATTGTGTAAATATTTGTGTGCTGGAATTATTTATCTGTAGCCGGTTTCACCAACATTGCAAAGTATACTTTTCTATCAAAGTATACTTTGAGGGAGTAATCATTTATTTATCCCGAAATGCATGATGGCATATAGAACAGACCACTGCATATATTTGATGCTTAAAAGTATGCATAATTATTATACTGAATTTATTACATTATCGCAGACAAAATGGCTGTGATAATGTAATAAATTCAGTATAATAAAAATTAATAAATTTATCCTTAAATTGAAAATTTCTCCCTCAAAGTATACTTTGCTAGATAAGTATACTTTGCAATGTTGGTGAAATAGGCTACAGATAAATTACTGTCTGTTCCACGTTTTGCTGCCGACGAACGTTTGGCCATTAAACACATTAAATCTTAAAATCTCCCAAAAAAAAATATTTGAAGAACTTTCATCAAATTTTGATCTTATTGCGAAAAAATATTTTTTTATTTGTGGACCGATTTTCAAATTCTAACTTTTGTTTTCTTATTTACATCATTTCCAAGCTTTCCAAGATTACCCAGATTTCTGAGTCAATTTCTTCCACCTCTTTTTCCCCCATGTTAAATTCCCATAGGAAAATATTTTTTTCGCTGTAAAATCAATATTTGATGATATTTCATGAAACAAAAACTTTTTGGGGAGGGTGACTTTTTTGTTATTGGTGAAAAAGTACTTTATACATTTAAATATTTATTTGTAATGTGTTTAATAGCCAAAAGTTCGTCGGCAGAAAAACGTGGAACAGACAGTAAGCACAATTTGACATTACATGTATAATTTACAAGAGTAAAAAAGAAATATTTGGTAAATACCCCATGTTAGAGGCAATACTTATACTATGTACACCATAATGACATGGTATGACCTGTACCCAATGCTGACTAACTAAATCACATTATGCCAAATAAAATGAAAATTATTTGACGAGACCGGTGAACGCATTGTTAGTTACAGAAATGGTATATTTGTTTCCATTTGACTAAAGCAAACATTTGCACGGCCCGCATATTGACCTTCTGTACTGTGTATTTACATGCGAAGTTAAATGACAATGCACATATATATAAGTATATAAATGCTTTTATGACCCGAAGATAGGTTACACACGCATGACAGAATACTGAAGTCCACATTTTCTGCCGCTTTGTTGTTGGTTAGACCTGAGGCTGAAGAAAGTCTTGTGGTGGGGGCAACCCGACCCAAACTATGAATATGCCGCCGACCCTAGACCTCGATTTTCTATCCTTGTGTGTACTTTAAAGTTGGCTTTTCACAATTGATGCCTAAATTTGTTACTGTCGGAAATAAATAAGTACCAAATTCCACCATATTGGCACATTTGTCTAGTAGTATTAAAAAAGCATACCCTCCTTACGTATTTTTTTTTTCTTGACGGTTGACCGCACCACAGGTTTTTTTTGTATAGGCATCCAACATCCAACTTGACGTTTGTCCTTTTTCATAAATAATAAAAATGACGCATTACAACATATATTTCACTTTATCTTGGGGAAATGAAAAGGTAACTGTTACTGTCCCTTCCTTTTAATTATTTTAGAATTTATTTTTTTAATGAATGTTTGTAGAGCCGGTTTTTGTCCACCGGGCGGTGACAACAACGGTTGACGTCCGCGCCGGTTTTTGTTACTCGCCGGTTTTTGTCACCAAAATATTATTAATGCGGGATATAAGATGTACATTGTGCATGAGTGTGCATACGTGAAAAAAAAACTATATTTGAGTCCGCTCCGACGTCCCGAGATACTCAAGATACTCAATTATTAAGTTATTTTTGCCGGCGAGGTCTGACTGGCGGGGGATGAAAGTCGGCGGGGGCTGACTGGCAAAAATAACTTAGTAATTGAGTATCTTGAGTATATTAACTGAGTATCAAACTCGGAACGTCGGATCGGACTCAAATATATTTTTTTCCACGTATGCACACGCATGCACAATATACATCTTATATCCCGCATTAATATGGTGTGACAAAAACCGGCGAGTGACAAAATCCGGCTCTACAAATGTTTCTATTGTGTTGTCTTGGATTCTATGGCTCGGTCGTTAACTCAATTTATAAAAGTTCCCATTTTCAACACTGGGGGCTTCTGGCAGTTGTGGCCAGTGTAGCTCCTGATCAAATAGCACAGTACTCTAGCATGATACCGATACATGTATATAGTGCGTGTTAGTAACATAACAGATGTTTCATTGATATAATGGTGAACAGTGCAGATCCTGATTAGACTGTGCGGATGCACAGGCTGATCTGGATCTACACTTTTCGTAAAACCAATAAACCCATGTCCAGTCGCAGCCATGTTCTACATAATGTCAGCAACTAAAACATATGGAGGAATGTGTATGTTTTATAACACTGGATAGTATTGAGATATATATATATGTATTGGTCAAAATTACATCGGAAGGAAAATGTGGAACAACTGTACATGTAAGTAAATGTAATTGCTTTGATTTAACGACGGCACTGGCTCGGTGAACTTGCATGTCGGAACCGACTATTTAAGTCCCCATCGATAGGACTAGGCTAACACGAAGCTGTCTTGCCAAAGGACACGCCGAATGGACCATTCGCAGCGGTCGAGGTGGGAACCCGGGGTCTTACTGAGCTAATCCGGCCACCTCTGTGCATGTAATATATACTGCTGTTTCTTTCTTTTAAACTACGAGTCCGACAATACCAAAGTGAGCAGTAATACTTGTGTAGTTAGTCGGAGAAAGTTCGGATAAACGTATTTTGAATTTGGAAGCAGAAGTAATGTATCTAAATTTGGTGTCGCCGAAATCGTACTATTAACGACTGGAACATGGTCATCAATAAAAAGAAGACACCGCAGTCGTAGTTATGAACAATAAGATTTACCTCACAACTCATGGGCGCTGCCATTACGCAAACCCAACACAATGAACCACGTGATCCGACACCGTGGTAGTAGAACCTGGCAAAGAAGAACATCAGGGCCCGGTTGCTCAAAGCTTCTGTTAGCTTAACAGACTGTTAAATCCTTAGGGCCCGGTTGCTCAAAGCTTCTGTTAGCTTAACAGACTGTTAAATCCTTAGCAAAGCTAAGAATTTAACAGTCTGTTAAGCTAATTTAACAGTCTGTTAAGCTAACAGAAGCTTTGAGCAACCGGGCCCAGGTAAACAATGTTGTCGAAGGTTTCACTATCATTTATATTATTACACACCGGTTGTCGGTTCATGATTACAGTTAACATAGGCACAAGGTGCATGATCACGTGGTTACAACAACAACAACGTCGCCCACTCCAAAGTAAGTATTATTTGATATCTTCCTGAATATGCAACGGATTTTGATGAAATATGACGCAGCAAACGCGTCTTCGTGAGCTGCATTTTGGTGGTCTAGGGAGTTTTGCACAGACGTATGTCGCTTTTGCGAAGAATCGATTTCCGTGTCGGAGACACGGAAATCGATTCTTCGCAAAAACGACAGAAGTTTGGGCGAAAATAAAGAGACCACCAAATGCAGCTTAACAAGACGCGTTTGATGCGCGATATTACATCAAAATCCGTTAAGTAATAAAGACACTATAAAAGAATACGAACTTTGAATCGATACTTGTTGTTGTTGTTAGTACCACGTGATCATACACCTTGAGACATGTTGTCGTCCAGTTCTAACACTACGGAGTCCCGCAGGGGACGTAGAATTCTGTTTTTATTAATTCGTTCCCACGACATAACAATTCGTTCCCTCAATTTAACAATTCGTTCCGACGAATTAACAATTCGTTTCCACGAATTAACAATCCGTTCCCTTAATTTAGCAATTCGTTCCCACGAAATAATGGGAACAAATTGTTATATCGTGGGAACGAATTGTTAATTCGAGGGAATGAATTGTTAAATTGAGGGAACGAATTGTTAAATTGAGGGGAACGAATTGTTAAATTGAGGGAACGGATTGTCGTGGGAACGAATTGTCAATTCGAGGGAACGAATTGTTAAATTGAGGGAACGAATTGTCATTTCGTGGGAACAAATTGTTAATTCGAGGGAACAATTTGTTATATCGTGGGAACGAATTGTTATTTCGTGGGAACGAATTATTTAAAAAAAAATCCATGTTCCCTGCGGGGCTCCGTTATAATACACCTTGGGCCCGTTTCACTAAACTTCTTACAACAAAAACAGCATTTACGAATCAGTTCCAATATACCTACTGCGAAAAAAGACAAAATATAAAACAGCAGGTGATTTTTGTTTGTTTCGCACATTATAAGGGTTAACTCTGAATGAACCCACCAAATAATTTCCATCATCGGTTGATACAGTAGAACCCCGTACAATCTATGTCTGCTTAAGTGTGTGTTTTTATTGTCATCTCTCACCGTTGATAACGTGTGTTGATGATCGCAAACCAGATGTACCTGTTTTGCGGTGCCCATATGCCTGATGTACAGTGAAGCCTCTATAAACCGTACACCATGGGGACCTCCCATGGTGTCCGGTTTAGAGAGGTTCCACTGTAATGCCAACTTCATTGTACATGTACATTTAAGTTTGTACATTCGAACATCTTAGTCGTACGAAGTTTAAATTGAGTGAAACTAGCCCCTGGTGAGCAATGGTCTCTAATCCGGACATCATGGGAACTTACCTCTTTATTAGAGGTTCCAGTGTACCACCCACGCAATGCACTTGGAATTTGACATATACGAACAGTGGCGTGTGATCACTGTTTACACTGTTCGTCATTCAGTCAAGCAATAACAGTCATGCGTCTAACATACTCTAGACGTCCTGATCATATTCAGGAGCCAGACTGGGTCACAAATAGCAAAGTCCAATTTCTCCCATGATACTCACATGTGTACAGTTAATGTCTTTATTTACGTCTCATCAACTGTGCAACATAACATACATAGCAGTTATACAATATACATGAACAGTTGTCATTCGATATAGAATTATAAGAGACGACTCACTTCCACTTATCATACATGTGTATGGCTCCGGTGTGTATCATCACACGTCACGTGACCGCCGGTGTGATAACCGTCAAGAAGCGTGTCCATGCCTCATTGGCCAGACACGGGTCAGCCAGGTCAAGTGAAACATGAGACTTATGTAGCCTATTTCACCAACATTGCAAAGTATACTTTTCTACCAAAGTATACTTTGAGGGAGTAATCATTTATTTTTCCTGAAATGCATTATTTCATATATGACTAACAAAATGCATATATTTCATGATTAAAAGTATGCAGAATTATTATACTGAATGTATTACATTATCACAGCCAAATTGGCTGTGATAATGTAATACATTCAGTATAATAAAAATTAATAAATTTATCCTAAAATTGAAAATTGCTCCCTCAAAGTATACTTTGCTAGAAAAGTATACTTTGCAATGTTGGTTAAATAGGCTGCTGGAAATAGCGGTTATTGTAGACTCAGAGCAACCTGTGCATCCGCACAGTCTGGTCACAGCGAATACTCACCTGTGACCGTCCTTATGATTCTTTGTGTGAGATGGCAGCGTCTCGTGCGAATACTCGTGCGAATACTCACATGTGACCGTCCTTATGATCCAATTATTTAGAGCTAGCAATAATTATTTGAGTTTATGTAGATTTGGTGTTCTAAACTGGTCAGAATCTACAATAATCGACATTCAATCAATTAATCACAGTTCGTGCCTCTAACAAACGATATAGATCCCTATCAAATTGCCGGAAGATGCCATCGAATCAGGATCTATACTGGCAACAAATATCATAAGCCCGGTCAAGTGCCACATTTTATTATGTGTGGGGTTTATTTCAGATAACACTGGTCACGTGAAAGTTGGCGTGACGACCGTGAAGAATGGGGTTCGAGCCTCGTTGGCCCTGTATAGTTCGTTCTGTGGTAACTCGAACTCGTACATCGTGGGCGCGGATGTTGAGCATCTCGGGCGTCGAGACATCGGGTTGTCGAGACGCAGCGCACGGCATATGGTGTTACACGTGTGATTAGATAGTACGCGCTCCATGCCCACTACGCCCAGGTCCGTCATGCCGTAACGGCGGTCAGTCGAGTGGATACACGGGTCAGTGAGGATGAACCGGCGGCCGGAACTGACACCTTGTAGGTCACAGACGAGATAGCGGTGACCAGTGACTGACCACGTCCAGTGACTAAAGGCCGTCATTAGTTCGGCGGTCGGGTCCTCGTACCCGCCGTTAGAATTATACTTAGCGAACTGCCCCCGCAGGTACGGCTCGATGGCAACGTCGTCATGCGGGCTCACGTACTCCGAGTCCTGGCCCACGGAAAATATACCCAGCACCTTGTAGTGGGATAGACTATCCATGGCGGCGATGAGCGGGATGACGAATTCTATAGCGCATCCCGGAAGCAGATACCCGTTTAAATTGGGAATAATGTATTTCGTGAAAGCCTTCGCGAGGTACTGCGACTTGTGGCTAGCGGCGACGTCGGGCAACCAGTTTTGGAACAGGTTTGCGTACTGCCGTTTGATCACCTTGGTGACGCACATGCGGCCGTCCCGTGGGCCTTCCCCGTGCACCGTCCCTCGGAATGCGTACCGGTACGTGCCCTTGGCGAAGTAATCGCTGTCGAAATCGGCCGAATACCTGCAGGGAAAGGACATAGGTGGAAGACTCGAACATATGATCCAATAATTCGCCCATTCGAAAACGGTTACCGCATTCACCCATTTATGTAGACCATATACGGTATCGAAGTATTCGATACCGTATACGGTCTACAGCAATTGGTGAATGTGGTAACCGTCTACAGAAATGGGTGAATGTAGTAACCGTTTTCGAATGGGCCATTTATATGGTCTATATAAATTGGTGGCTGTGGTAACATTTTCCGAATGGGTCATTTACTGGGTCCCTGGTCCGAGAGTTCCACCTTTGTGAAAGGAGAGATCGAAATCAGTCAGGAAATCAGTAAACTTGTTTGTTGCATGAAATCGGCTTTCGCTGTGTAATAACACAGTGTATTAAAATTATACACTTATTTAATTCCTATAAAGAACATTTTGAGCCTACTGAGTGGGCATGTACCTTTAATGCTTGCGTGTCGCCATGTTTCTCTAAATCAACTTGCCGGTTATGTTTACCTTGTTCCTGTTTGTATGCAGCAACGTGTTATACTGTACAATAATTGCCTGACTGAGTACAAAAGTACTTCCTTTATATTAGGCAGCCGGCTGAGAAAATGTACCTTACGATATTGACAACCAATGGAGATGTCGGTACTTCTCTTGATTACCACAATCCGATTACGATGCACTGTTTGTATTGGTGGCTTCAATGACTGAATGGCGAACAGCGTAGACCCTGATCAGACTGCGCGGATGCGCAGGCTGATCTGGGTCCACGCTGATCGCAAACGTCGCGACGTACATTTTCCCAGTCGGTGGCCCATTGTTCAAGCATATTATTTACCCTCGCGAAGTACATATTGTAAAGCGTTTTGTGCAAGTGTGAATATGTAAATATGTGGTAGATTTTATCGTATGCATGTATCAGGAAGGCTTATTGTACTGTAGTTTGTTCAACGAGATTCAACTAACGTATTTAGTTGTGCAACTTCATCATAATACATATGCAGATGCATGCATAACAAATAATGTATTTAACTCCAACATAATAGATAACCAAATCACTGCGTGTTACGTATATTTTCAAATATGGGGCTAATATTTATTGCCAATCAGGAAGTGGTATTGTTTACACTCGAAATCTCTGAGAGTTGTGTTAATGTATTAGCAAATGTAAAGTCCATGCCGAAAACCCGCCCCAAACAGCGGTTTCGACAAGCTGTAACGCGTTGTATAGGCGAGTATGAAATTACGACATTTTGTGGGATTTTCATACAACGGTGGCGAATGCTAGTTTTGAAATGTATCGCCATTGTGTGCCGATAGGCCGCATTTCCGGATTACGTATGTAATTGCATATTATGTGTTTATTTATTATCTTCAGATTTCAGTATGAATCGGAATAACACAAAGATGTGATAGAATTAGTACAAATTTTTGTTGCTGGTTGAAAAAAACTAGCTTACTTATACTGTGTGTGCCGCCAGTGTTGACATTGATCAGCGTATGAATACGCGATATCTGTAGCAGATTTCACCAACATTGCAAAGTATACTTATCTCGCAAAGTATAATTTGAGGGAGAAATTTTCAATTTAAGGATAAATTTATTGATGTTTATTATACTGAATTTATTTCATTATCACAGCCATTTTGGCTGTGATAATGTAATAAATTCAGTATAATAAGTATGCATACGTTTAGTTATCAAATATATGCAGTCGTTAGTTCTATGGGGAAAAATAAATGATATAAAAGTATACTTTTCTATATAAGTATACTTTGCAGTGTTGGTGAAATAGGCTAAAGGACCTAAGCTGTTCTCCATTCTGTCACTCGTGCAATGTGGCTAATGTCGTAAAGCATATGAGACACGCCATGTGGTTTTGTACCCAAGACATGTGAGATATCTCATAAAGATATTTATAGAATTTACGATAGCTTTCTCAAATGACGTTGAAAGTTGATGAAATTTTCTTTCATTGCAAACGCGGAATTCTATTAATTTGTACTGAACATTTCGTAAACTTTCGGCGTCATTTACGAAAAATAGCAACATTTTGTAAATAGTAATGAAATATCGCATATCTTCTTAGGTCAGTACAAAATCACAAGGATTGGATTAAATCAATTATGGCACACTCGTCACACTTTTGAATACGATACAATATGAAAACGCAAATGTCATGGTGCATATATGAAAATACATATAGCACTATATGTACATTGTATGTGACTGGAGAAATAGAGATTATGAGATTTGTGACCAGTGTAGGTCCTTATCAAGTAGAACACTCCTGTAGCCTGATAACGATCTGGGGGCCGCTTCACTAAACTTCGTATGACTAAAATGTTCGTAAGTGCAAACTTATGATAGTCTGTAAATTTCACATTAACAATGTTTTATTGTAAAAAATTATTGGAGTTACATTTATTGAGCATAGGCTGCATATGCAGCCGATGCTCAATACATGTAAATCCATCAATTGATATTTCCAGGCGATCGTAAATTTGCACTTACGAACATTTTAGTCGTACGAAGTTTAGTTAAACGGCACACAACATCGCTTGTTTGAAGCATGACAGGTGCTTTATTGATTGAATGGCGAACGGTGCAGATCCTGATCAGACTGTACGGATGCACATGTTGCTCTGGAACTACACTGTTCACAAATACATAAGCCCTATTTATTAAGTCACAACCACATATATACAATATTCTTCCAGTTTCGCAGGTGCTCAAAGCGCCGCAGCCTCTACTTATGCAAATAGAGGTTACGCGCACAATACTGCTGTATGATTCACTAACATGTAATTATATGTTAATTCCGGGTTTAATTATAGCCTGAACGTGTGGATTTCACGTGTCACGTTCGATGATTAAATAGTCATATTATGTTAATGTGTTGCAAATCTGACTACCTGTGATGCGCCATGACGGAAACGTGCTTATCGACTCACTTTGTATCCTGGTGGGCCATCACCATTGATTTTTCCTATACAGTGGAACCTCTCTAAACCGAACACCATGGGGAACGCCCAGGGTGTCCGGTTTAGAGAGGTTCCACTGTAATTAAGCACTCCATGAACAGTTTTTGTCATTTTCAATCATGAAAAGACACGACAATGAAAGAAATGACAGTGAAACCCATCTACATTAACCCTTTCACCCCTAAGTAACTGGAATGGATTTGATATGCTAATTTTGCAACCAATGCAATCTACACAAACTTGTATTCAGACTAGTCCATTTATGAAAAGGGTGTATTTTTTTGTTTTCAAAAATAGTCGCCAGGATGTCCGGTTTAAAGCGGTTATACTATAACATTTACCACATATTTGGCTATTCCCTGCTATTTTAATTGTTTAGTATGGTTACTGTGGTACATACATTCCCATAACAAACACCCAGCCTGCTCTGGATATTCACTAATTAAAATATAGGTTTAATTACTGTTCATTTAATGTATCTCCTGTGATCACCCTGTTGGTGACCTAACAGGTCAGCGATTGGATTTGAAACTACGACACTGGACAAACATGTTCCGAATTAAATAATAAACCTAAAATTAATGCTTGAAAATTGGGTAAAAGATACATTAACATGCTTGTGAAGTAGATTTGTACACCAATTGACTAGGTTTTTCAAGCAAACAGTCTCTATATAGCATTAAACATCTGGATGATTTTATTTACCGCGCATGAATATCTGCTGATTTAGTGTGGTTAAACCTCCAGTGTGTTGGTTAGACCACACCAAATAGTTTTACTATATAATTTAACTGAATCCCATCCAATAATGCCAGTGTCTCCTACTTTCACTATTCTTATGGATGCTGTAAGTAAGTAAGTAAGTAAGTGTAAGTAACGTCTTTATTTATAGAAGAAGCTCAGTTGGCCTGGCAATATTCACTGCGATCATCTATTTATCTACAAGTACATATTCACGTATATTTAACAAATAATAATGATACAAGTACATGTAGACATGAGTCACAATGTAACAATCGCATAAGTATGATTTTCTTATATACTGTATATGATGAAACCGTACATGAGTATAAAATTAAGAGCTATTCATGTTGAGTACTTGTATGAACATGTTGAACCTACTTGTACACGACATGCAGCCAGTCTGTACTGGTTCTGCATGAATTAAATAATAGGTTCACTTACTCCTAAGAAAGAAAAATCCAATCTCGTCATATCCCCAAATATTGTTTACATTTTATGACCACGGAAACTCTGTTTACATCACGTGACCAACAGGTTCAGTGTTTTCGTTTAAATGCTACAATTATGCTGAAAACCGGTGTTAAAAGAACCCCAAAATATTCTTCAAGTGAAACTGGGTAGTAATATATTTTTTTATACCGGACTATTTCTGCCCCTGGGGCGATTTCGCGCCATTTGGTATTGTCTAACCTATCTAGTATATTTTATGATCCGACAGTCCGGTTCTGCTGTCGGGCAACGGTGGAAACTGTTGTACACAACAGCCTGTGTTAAACTTGCCAAAATGTCAACGTTTCTGAACATCTATTAGCAAGCTGAACTCGAAAACAAGCGGTTTGATTGACTGGGCCTGAGCTGTATCACAGTTCAGGCTCAGTCAATTAATCTGCTTGATTGCAAGCAGACTATTCAAGCCTTGTGAAAGAAAGCAATTTACAACTATTGGTAATATTAGGTTGTGGTGTAACACCAGTGTGGAATGGTATATTCACCCATTGGTTCATGTCTTGCTTTTCTTCCCGTTTGCGACCAGCGTAGACCCAGATCAACCTGCGCATCCGCGCAGTCTGATCAGGCTCTGCGCTGTTCGTCATTCAGTTACTGAAGTAGCCATACCTATTCGAGTCTAATCCGATTATTCGATTGGTCAGGAAATTAGGAAACTACACCCATTTACTATAAATATGAAACAAAATTCTGCTCAAATTTTCAATTTAAGGATACAATTTATTATTTTTTTATTATACTGAATTTATTACATTATCACAGCCATTTTGGCTGTGATAATGTAATAAATTCAGTATAATAATTCTGCATACGTGATATTTCATTGTTAATTTCTATGAACCAATGTCCGTTTTGCATCTGCGTAATTTCATGAAATATGTTTACAAAATTTACAATATTTTCCGAAACATTTTGTCAACTTTTGACATTATTTATGAAAAATATTGTAAATTTTGTAAACGTATTTAATGAAATTACGCAGATGTCCGAATGTACAAAATCACATGGCGTGTCTCATATGTGAGTTGAAAAAGTATTTCATATGTATGGCACAGGGGAATTTAAAAGGTCGTAGGTCTGTTTCCTCAGCCGGTAATCCATATGGTACGCAGGTCACAATTGGTCGTGTTTTAATGTTTTTCCTTTGATGCCATACCATGTTTACCATTGTGGACCACGATTTGACATTCTGGGAAAACATTCAGGGAATCTCATAGCTGACGAATTAAATGCAGAATATGTAGCCTATTTCATCAACATTGCAAAGTATACTTATCTAGCAAAGTATACTTTGAGGGAGAAATTGTCAATTTTAGGATAAATTTATTAATTTTTATTATACTGAATTTATTACATTATCACAGCCATTTTGGCTGTGATAATGAAATAAATTCAGTATAATAATTCTGCATACTTTTAATCATCAAATATTTGCAGTCGTTAGTTCTATATGATATAATGCATTTCGGGAAAAAATAAATGATTACTCCCTGAAATCGGCTACTGGTCAAAATGAACTTTCAGGAAGCCTCACGTGTCATAATATGTACACAATACGTGTACCATCATCCGTTGTTACCATAAATAAACACCACTACGACGCTGGGTCCGGAAAAGAAATAGAGAATAGTAGGTTAATGCCGTGAATGGGGAAAAATATCTTAGGAAACGGGATGGGCGAGGCTTTGCCGAGCACATCCCGTTTCCGTGCCGCGCCAGATATGTTGTCCCATTCACGGCACTAACCTACTATATTGTATTCTATTTATCCCGTCAACACCTACAAATGGCTTTAAAATGCAAAGTAATAACGCCAGCCACCGCACATATTCATACGCAGTGATAAGGTCGTATTGACAGGATATCAAAAATGTTTCACGGCACCGTGTTTCACAGCACATACGCACTGTGTTGACGGGATAAATACAAATGCATTATATCTGGAGCCCCACATGTCACGTTATAATATAGGGAGACAGGTAATTTTGTATATGCTGTAGATAATACATTTACTGGCCAAAAAAACATCAACATTCATTCACCAATAATATACATTTTACATCAGACGTAAATATCCACACTGATATCAGGAGCGATAACAGTGTTTCCTTAAAATGTTAACGGACATTACACATTTGTATTTATTCTCTGTATTTATTTTTTGATCATACTTTATAATCTGTCGAAAATATTATTTGTTCAGGTGACGCATTTAATTAGTATAAATAATAAAAAATAGCATGCCTCATTTGCATAGGAAAACAGTCTAATTCCACCGCGAGTCACTATCAGTAAAGTAAAATATTACTAAATCATTATATATGTATAGCGGACGCTTGTAAGTTTTAGAACTGGTGGAATAGTGACCCAATTATACACTTATTTAATTCCTTTAAAGAACATGTTTTGCCTACTGAGTGGGCATGTACTTTTAACCCTTAGAACGCTACACACAACACGTGTCGTCTTCTTGTCTTATTTCTCAATAAATACTTGGTTTGACAGCACTTCAGAATCATTTCCAATGGAAATGATTCTGAAATGCTATCAAAGCATGTTGTTAATTATTCAGTAAAGAGCTGTCAAAGCATGTTTTTGATGATAACAATGGAAAATAGAAAATAAACAGCAGACGTCAACAAATTAAGATAGCTGTGTAAGGGTTAAATATTCCTACATTCAGCAAATCTGTCTGCTACTAGTATTTGCGTTATCCGGATAGTGAACAGTGGACCAGACGTTTCACTGGTTGCAAAGACAATAAACCCTTGTTTGTCAAGCCCGTACATATATTCCACGAAGAATATATTTTACACATTTAAGAGTCATTCGATAGACATAATCTACTTACACAGGCTTGTTATCTGGTAGCGGATACATTTTACGGCGCATTAACGTGCCACTTGTGGTAATATATACTTAACACAATCACGTTTCCCTTACTGCATTGCCTATACCAATTGCGATGGGAATACGGCACATATCTGTATACATTTGTATAATTATGTAAGTAAGAATAAGCTCAATATCCAAGGGGTTATGCAAAAGTGATAAAAAAATAATCCGTAAGTTTTGAGACCACAAATACAGTTTGCCTGCACATCCTGTAGCCTATTTCACCAACATTGCAAAGTATACTTTTCTAGTAAAGTATACTTTGAGTGAGAACTTTTCTATTTTAGGATAAATTTATTAATTTTTATTATATTGAATTTATTACATTATCACAGCCAATTTGGCTGTGATAATGTAATACATTCAGTATAATAATTCTGCATACTTGTAATCATCAAATATATGCAGTTGTTAGTTCTATATGAAATAACGCATATCAGGAAAAATAAATGATTACTCCCTCAAGGTATACTTTGCTAGAAAAATATACTTTGCAATGTTGGTGAAATCGGCTACTGATCCATTGCTGGTCAATTCCACTTGAGAAACATTCTCGGGTGATTTTTATTTTCACCGATGTTCTGTTTTATTGAAACACTTTTAAGCCATATGGACCATGACGTAGTACAAAATACATTTTCAACAAGTACATGTGACAAAGATAGCAGACATAATTATAGACAAACGACAATCGTACTACCTGCATATATGGACACCCGGCTGACTGTACATTGTGCATACATAGTTGGTGTGCGGCATAACAGACCAATAATATGCTCAGGTCATTCTAGTTCATGTATGCAGTGGGGTCAGCGTGTAAGTGCACACACGAACGAACACGACAGGTTAGTTCCAACCTGTCGTGTTCGTTCGTGTGTGCACTTACACGCTGACCCCACTGTATGCTGAAATGTAATTATAGCTGCTCATTAAATGAGCCGTCTCTTATAATTCTTACAGAATGGCAATTGTACATGTACCTGTATTGTTATATTGCTATGTATTTTATGATGTACAGTTGATGAGACGTAAATAAACAATTGAACTGCGTTACCTGCGACACTAAACTATGTATGGTGATATAGCTTTGTATTACAAATATAAACACTATTGTAAACGTTGCGATATATGCGAATAGCTATTTGTCCACCGGTGTCTCATGTGTAACAATAGTGCATAGTAACGATACATACTTTACTATCAATACCACACATATACAAGGTGTATCATCACGTGGTACTAACAACAACAACAAGTACCGATTCAAAGTATTTTATAATGTCCTTATTATTATGTAACGGATTTTGATGTAATATGGCGCATCAAACGCGTCTTGTTAAGCTGCATTTGGTGGTCTCTTTATTTTCGCCCAAACTCGATTTTTGCGAAGAATCGATTTCCGTGTCTCTGACACGGAAATCGATTCTTCGCGAAAACGACATAAGTCTGTGCTAAACTCCATAGACCATCAAATGCAGCTTATGAAGACGCGTTTGCTGCGCCATATTTTATCAAAATCCGTTGCATGTTAAGGAAAATATCAAATAATACTTACTTTGGAGTGGGCGACGTTGTTGTTGTTGTAACGACGTGATCATGCACCTTTATATATACACCCACTGCATGATTAGTACTAATAGTTTTGACTGAATGAAATTGAGAACACAATAATATCTAAGTGAAAGTGATTGCGATTTACGTCTCAACAACGGCTAATGTCATATAGTGATGGGACAACAATTTCAAGCATGGTCCGACAGACCAGTGGTAGGGAATTATTATAGGAATGAATGGCCTTTTTGTGGAATTTATCGGGGTATAAACTTGGAAAAGTCGCGGGAATACTGGACGAAGGCCGGAAGGCCTCGTCCAGTATTCCCGCGACTTTTCCAAATTTATATCGCCGATAAATTCCACAAAAAGGCCATTAATTCCTTATAATTCCAGCATTTCAAATAAATTCATCAAGAAAATGTGTTCATTTTCCGTTTTCTTAAGAATTATTTTAACTGTGACTCACGGTTACGGAAAGTAGTTCGGCGTGGGAGTTTACTGGGATATAAATTTTGGTCGGACAGAGACTTGCTACGGGCCAATCAAATGTTAGGGAATTGTATAAATATTTTTGTGCTGGAATTATTCTACTATGAAAGATATTTTCAAACTCTATAGCGGGCTGTAAACTTACAACCTTATATGTCTTACATAGCTACGCTAGTTCTGGTTTTAACACAAATATAACAAATATAATATAAATATACATGTAATAGTTTGTGAGAATGTTAATGGATATACAGGTGGTTGTCGTTTCTTATCTTAAAGGCTTTGTATATATATATTGCTATCTTGCGTACTTGATCGGAGTTTTCAGACTTTACCAATTCTGTAAATTGCATCATGTTTGGTTGTTTCCAATTTTATTTATGTATACGTGTCTTTCTTACATCAGTGTACATGGTTACACCCGCATACTTCATGTAGGGCAAATATTCATCGCACGTACATCTGAATACGGCCCAGGGGCCCGTTTCACTAAACTTCTTACGACTAAAATGTTCGAAAGTGCAAATTTAAGATCGTCTGTAAATTTCAATTTATGGATTTACATTTATTGAGCATATGCTGCATATGCAGCCTATGCTCAATAAATGTAAATCCAATAATTATTTGCAAGAAAACAATGTTAATGTGAAATTTACAGACTATCATAGTTTTGCACTTACGAACATTTTAGTTGTACGAAGTTTAGTGAAACGGCCCCCAGTGATCCGGACGTTATGTCACTTTACATACGTGGCTGTGACTGGAGAAATGGGGATTATAGGCTTCTAGATCCTGATCAAATAGCACATTCCTGTAACCTGATAACGACATACATGTATATTGCTTGTTGGAAGCATGGCGGATGTTTCAATTATGGAATTGAGAACAGTGCAAATCCTCATCAGACTGTGCGGACCATTTCTCCAGTCACAGCCACATGTATCCTAGTTCACAATAGTGTTCCGACGTTTGTGAGCAGCTATGGTGGTATATTGATACCATTTAACCGGCCAAATCCGACCCATCAGCTGCAGCTAAGTCGTCTTGACGCACCTTATACGTAGGCATGTCTACTTATTGTTTACCCTAGTGTCTCGACCAATGAAAGAACAGCTTTTCGTCTCGATTAATCGCATATTGCGACGCTTTCACCAATATCTATTAAATCGGTTAATGCGATTTCTCAACCTGCACAAACAGCATACCTGTTCTATACCTGACACATTTAGACTATTACAGAAATATACCTTGGTACATGTACATGTGCTGAACACATACACTGAACACATACACTGAACACATACACTGAACACATACACTGAACACGGTTTGTTCCCTTCGAAAATAAGTTGGAAATCAATATTGACCAATGCGCTGATGCTGCCCGAAAAACTGTTAAGAAGTGAAACGCTAAGAGACAAATTCCGATCGTTGGGTCAATTATTAGAGCAGAGTAACTCTACATTATTATGGAAAATTGCTAGGCATAGAGGCCTATGCACGACGTTAGCAGGCATCATTGGTAATCTCGTATCGCGTACTTATATTGTACAGGCGCGGATCTAGCACTGGGTTGTGGGGGTTGCAATCCCCCCCCCCCGTTCAGCCACGGAGGTTACGCAAATATGAACTGATATGAAATTGTCATGATGGTATTCATGATGGACAAACATGTTCGATATATGTTTAAAAACGTGAACCATACACAATTAAACGATTGAATATGTATATGTATTGTGTTTGTTACTGCAGCTACTTTACATTGTATTCGCATGATTCATGATTGATCATAGAGCGTTGATCATTTACGGTGTCATGAAAAGTAAACGCGGAAAACACTGGAAGGTTTTGGTGACTGTACTGTAGCCGAATAACGTGGACCATTACGACCGTTTTTTTGTTGTTGTTTTTTTCTCTTTATTTTTGAGGTACGGGCGAATCGCATTATAATTGAGATCGCGATACGCGATCACGATATAAAGGTGAGTTGCAGTGTATATACTACGGTACCGAGTGTCCGTTGACGTATAGTCAATGTCATTACATGTACTTATATTTTACGTCAGCTGATTACAGGTATGTGGTTTTGATAATCAGTTAACTTACAAAAGAATATCATCATAGCGGTACAAAATATAACAGTTTATTACCAGCTCGAGTCGGATTTTAAATCCCGTAAAACCCAGGAAAATGCATTTCAGGACATCTGTATTTCAATTTTTTTCCGGGAGAGCATGCCCCCGGACCCCCCCTCCCCCGGAAGCAAATTCGGTCCACTGCGTGTACCTCTACAACCCCCCCCCCCCCCCCCCCCCCCAAAAAACCCCCCCCCCCCCCCCCCCCGTTCTCAGAAACCTAGATCCGCGCCTGTTGTAGAGTGCAAAAAGTGTTTACTGTTAACTGATAATGTAATCGTACATACTTGATGTCAGTGTCCTCCTAATGAAAGGCTACGGATTACACTGTGGGACTTATCGATTTGGTAACATTGGGGTACATGTACGTAGGTTTATTTATATACTCCGGGCTGGAACAGTGCAGAAGTATCATAACATTGGCGGCGGAGGAACATCAGTAGCCTATTTCACCAACATTGCAAAGCATACTTTTCTAGCAAAGTATACTTTGAGGGATAAATTTTCAATTTTATGATAAATTTATTAATTTTTATTATACTGAATTTATTACATTATCACAGCCATTATGGCTGTGATAATGTAATAAATTCAGTATAATAATTCTGCATACTTTTAATCATGAAATACATGCATTTGTTAGTTCTATTTGAAATAATGCATTTCAGGAAAAATAAATGATTACTCCCTCAAAGAATACTTTGTTAGTAAAGTATACTTTGCAATGTTGATGAAATCGGCTACTGGAGTATGACTTTGTGCACTTATCCTTATTGAAGTTGATTTGCTCAATGTTCCGTAAGGCATCCGTGCATTAGGTGGTACTCGCAATATGTCGTGTATACAGGTTTTGGACAGTTTTTAATTATGGATGGTGACGATGACCGATACCGGCTGCGAGTGTTACTTGTGTATGCGTGTCCAATGGCTGCAGGCGCCCTTGCTCCATTAAAGTCCCATATAGAAACTGTCCATTATAGATTAATGATATTTTGCCCAGGGGTAAATCGTAGGGTAGTTGATTAAGCCGTGTTAAACTGCAATCATCTTGATTGACGAGAACGCAAATTTCAAAGGCATTTGACATTGACCGTGGCCACAGGGGCCGCGTATGTGGGATATATAATGAAAATATGGATGCTGAAAAATAGTCTTATGAAGTTTCAAGCCAATCAGACTTCTGGTAACAGAGACAGTATGTATCCAAATACTTTAACGCAAATCCCGGACAGACATACAGATAGACGGACAGACGTCCTTACGTGACACCCGTTAGGTGGTGCATTCATTGTTTTTTTAAATAAAGAAAATGACCGCCTAAGAAACAATAGGCTTAGGTGTTTACGGTAAGTTGCAAATGTTTTAGTTTGTCTTATGCCACGCCTCCTAACCGCCTATCCGCACTAGAGTATGTGACAGGGGCTCACGGATACCCCCGGCCGCCACCTGGACCGACAAAAAAAAGCCTTAACGCAAATATTTAAAAAAAATCTAAGTAATTTGACCTTGATCTTGGACATGAAGGCCGCATGTGTCTGGTATGCAGTGAAAATAAGGATGCTGATAAGGAAGTATATGACGTTTTAAAGTCAATCCGACTTACCGTTGCAGAGATAATGGGTACCCGAAAACTTTAACGCAAATCTTACGGAAGCAAATTTCTAAGTAATTTTACCTTAACCTTAGAAATGAAGGCCGCATGGGTGTGGTATGGAATGAAACTATGGATGATGATAAGGAAGTATATGAAGTTTGAAGTCAATCCGACTTACCGTTGCAGAATAATTGGTACCCGAAAACTTTAACGCAAATCTCTAAGTAATTTGACCTTGACCTTGGGACATGAAGGCTGCATGGGTGTGGTATGGAAAGAAAATATGGATGATCATGATAAGGAAGTATATGAAGTTTGAAGTCAATCTGACTTACCGTTGCAGAGATAATGAGTACCCGAAAACGCAAATCTTACAGACGGACGCACGGACGGACGGACGGACGCACGGGTGTGTGACCGGACAGGCGGACCGACAGACAGCGTGTCGTCAGCCTAAATTCTCCAGGATCTGCACTGTTCACCATTCCATCAACAAAACTCTCGTCATGATTCTCACAAGAAATATACATGTAGATCGTTATCAGGCTATGCTGCCCTCCCAAGTCAAACTGCAGTATCTGTTAAACTGCAGTATCTGCACTATGATGCTATGCTGACTCTGTGCAATCATCCCAAGTCAAACTGCAGTATCGCATCATAGTGCAGATACTGCAGTTTAACAGATACTGCAGTTTGACTTGGGAGGGCAGTATGTACATGAGTGTGCTATTTGATCAGGAGCTACATTGATCATATACCCCATAAGCCATATTTCCCAGTCACAGGAACAAAGAGGTAAAATTATGCCGAGAAACCAGCAAAATGCTGAGACATATAAATAACTCGGAAAACAAAGTCAGAAACGTCACTAGAGAGGCCAACGGTGTGCAAAATCGCAAAGAAAACAAAATAACCTTGAAAACGTAAACACAAATCAAAACATCACTTAACATAAAGGTTCAGTTCATAACTCGTTCTTTAATAAATATATTTATCGGAACATTCGTATTTTACCATCGCTCTTACGTGAATAAGTATGTCTTTCTATAGTTCCTATATCGCTATTCAACGTGCATGTATATGCAAATAATAAGCCACAAATGAAGTTGGCCACATTGTCAAATCGTACAAGTAAAATAGAAAACCTCATATTCCAAGACATAGCAAGCCTAACTTTGTTATAGGCTACATTTTTATCAAAATAATAATGTATGTTCATGATTGCACACAACAAAACATTTATTATCACATCTTTAACACATTTCCGGGTGTTGTGTCTGTATTAGCACAGTTCGTGTGCAATGTATGTACATGGGGATGTGATAAGTAAGTTAGAGATCCCGTTTGTCCGCATGTACGTTCGATAATCCGCGAGCTTTAACGGACGAACCGTGATCCAACTTTTATCCCATCAACACAGTACGCATGTGCCGTGAAACACGGTGCCGTGAAACATTTTTGATATCCAGTCAATACGTAGGTGTTAACGGGATAAATAGAATAGTAGGTTAGTGCCGTGAATGGGAAAAATATCTGGCGCGGCACGGAAACGGGATGTGCTGGGTAGAGCCTCGCCCATCCCGTTTCCTAAGCCTTGCCAGATATTTTTTCCAATTCACGGCACTAACCTACTATTCTCTATATTCTGTATGTGCTCATGCACGTGAATTACAGTAGAACCGTTCGAAAACGGCAAATCGGATTACTTTGCGATAGTCACATGTAGTCACTCACTATGTCTTACGTATGCTGTTAGGGCCACTTTACATTTTAGTATTCTCGATGAAAACACGAGATAGCGAGATTGCGAGAACACAAGGAAAGATCGCGAGATTGCGAGACTTCGATGCGAGATTGCGAAAATGCGAGAGCGTGAAGTGAGATCTCACACTTGCAACGATATGGACTGTTCCTCGCGGTTCACGTCGGTATGACGGACGTGTTATAGGAATGAATAGCCTTTTTGTGGAATTTATCGGGGTATAAACTTGGAAAAGTCGCGAGAATACTGGACAAAGGCCGGAAGGCCTCGTCCAGTATTCCCGCGAATTTTCCAAGTTTATATCCCCGATAAATTCAACAAAAAGGCCATTCATTCCTTATAATTCCAGCATTTGAAATAAATTCATGAAGAAAATGTGTTTATTTTCCGTTTTCTTAAGAATTAGTTTAACTGCGCCTCACGGTTACGGAAAGTAGTTCGGCGTGGGAGTTTACTGGGATATAAATTTTGGACAGAGACTTGCTACGGGCCAATCAAATGTTAGGGAATTGTGTAAATATGTTTGTGCTGGAATTGTTGGAAAATAATACTAATTTTAGCTGGCTGGGTACATGCCATCTAGGGAATATATAAGGCCGTCTGTCGAGGCTGTCTAAAGGTGGCCGGATTAGCTCAGTGGGTAGAGCGTCGGACTGCAGATCGGGAGACCCCGCCGGGTTCGATTCTCACCTCGACCCGCTCCGAATGGCCGATTTGGCGTGTCCTTGGGCAAGACCACTTCGTGCTAGCCTAGTCCTTTCGGATGGGGACTTAAATAGTCGGTCTCGACATGCAAGGTCATCGAGCCAGTTCCGTCATTAAATCAAAGCATTTACATTTGTTGCTGTCTAATCAGTGAAATCAGTTTGCTCGCCTAGCGATATACACTTAAATTGGCTGGTTAGAAAGTCGGACGCACGCTGGGTCGCCTTGGGGTGCCGTTTGATAGTATGTAGCCTATTTCACCAACATTGCAAAGTATACTTAGCTAGCAAAGTATACTTTGAGGGAGAAATTTTCAACATATCCAACTTTCGCGGCCATCGTACCTGGACAAAATCCATAGTGACCACATGGTCAATTTCAGCTGATCAATACTTGATGGTCAGTCGGCAATTTTCGTGGTATCGGCTTTTTCCGTAATCTCTCGGAAATCTACAGGTGTCACGTGATGTACGTAATTTTATCGATATGTAAATCGATAATCCATGTACATGTAGTGTGGCGATTCCACCATTGACCACTGTGATATTATTTCTAACCATATCAAATAAAGATGAAATTATATTAAGTATTGCAAGTTGCAATTATGTCAAAGATAATCAAATAAAACAAAGTATATGCTGAAATTACAAATTATGTTTAGTTGCAGAAAATAATTCTACCCTGGTTGTACAAATAAAGTTCAAGGAAGTTTAGTTTGCAGTAATAATCGTTAAATCGCGTAAATAATTACAGATGACCGATGTACTCGTTATAATTTGGCCTCGTCATACGAAAACCGGGCTTAATGACAACGTCATGAAAAGCGGTAAACGACGTCGGAAAAACGACGTTTCAAATTGTCTAGCGTCGCATAAAAGTTAGTTCACAGTTTGCCCTCCCATTTACGTTTACTGGTGTCAGTTAACATTAAGTGTGAACAGAAAACGGAAAATGATAACTTACTGAAACTTTCACTAATATGAGACGCAATACCTTGTACCTCGGTACACATATTATGACGTCATGACTTGACATCACGTACTTGTGACGTCATTGAACGTGAATACATGTTTGACGTTATGGCCATGGTGTCCTGACAAAATATTATAGCAAGGATACTTGCACGAGTTCCTCGCAGCATCAATGACTTAGAAATGCTTCAGGCGCTGTACATTGTCGCCTAACTGTGTTCTTTGACATGTTTACTCTTTTTCGTCGGTTGTCCTTATGAATTCAATATGGTGAACGCATAATTTAACTGGCTACATATCAGCGAAGTCTTTCTCTTACACTGCACTTTGGTTCCTAAATAATCTTAAATGTGAACAACCTAGTGTATGCCAACGATATTACCATCTATTATCTTGGTAAACTGATACTTTTGAACAATTCTATCCAGTACTTAGCGAATGATATGCCATTTCATATGCCATTTAATAGACACGCAGCTATATAATGACATACATATCCGGGGTTTGTATTGAATTGCTTTTGTAGTATCAAATCATCAGTTTATCACTTGACTGCATAATAATGTATATCAGGCGATGGTACTGCGATCCTCAAGAAAGACACACGGCGACAATTATAAGGTATCACGCTACCAAATCTGCCCGATATCGTGTTTTGTCAAAAAGTTAATGTTATAAGCGACCTACTGCCTACTTTAAAATATGTCGTCGCATACGAAATGTTAAATGATGTCGCTATCATTCCTCAAAATTATTTCAGACAGCAGCAAACAACAGGGAAACGCCTCACTCTGCCTTATTTGAAAAGTATTCATACGAAATTACGTTACTTTGGCCGCAATCCAAAACATGACGTTACATTAGCAACTGCAACACGAGCCATATACATTATTTTCATACTTTGTCTTGACCTAATGGGAGACACTTGGCCAGACTACGAGATATCCAAATTTGGTTGACATGCGATACAAGATGACAAATCTATAGGACTTGTCCGGATCAACACCCCTTGTATACGCCGTTGATAAAAACGTCGTAATTTGTCGTCATTGATCTAAAACATCATATAAGTTTTTACCACGCGTCATAAAACTACTTCTAAAATGAAATATAATTGGGATACATTGATAATTTTGGCGGCATATGGCTTTTAAAAGATGTACAATTCAGAATACGCGAAAAAGTAAAAACTGAAAATGTTGTCATTAAGCCCGGTTTTCGCACGGCGCGGCTCAGATTATATATTCTCAGACTGGCGAACTTTTTTTAACTTAATATTTCGGGCAATATACATGTGGCCTAATGCAAAACAGCGAGTGAAACCAGTGTATACCCAGATCAAGCTGCGCATCCGCACATTCTGAACGGGGTCGACCCTGGTTGTACAAATCTAATTCAATGAGGTTAAGTTCAGTTTGCAGTAAATAATTCGCGATGATTCTGCTTAATTCCCTGGAAATAAAAACAACACATTTCCATTTATTGACAATTTTATAATTTGTGACACTTTCACCAATACTAGTTTCGATAATCGGTGGAAATCTCGTTAATATTGCCGTGAAATCAAGAGAAAACATGCAACGATACAAATAGTTAAAACCAGCGTAAGTAACCATAGTTTGTAAACTAACGTAGTCTGATCCAAGATTTATAATTCCCGTGTATGTAAAAAGGGAATTACGTTAATTATTTCTAACCATATCAAATAAAGATGAAATTATATTAAGTACTGCAAGTTGCAATTGTGTCAAAGATAATCAAATGAGACAAAGTCTATGCTGAAATTACAAATCAGTAGAATATGTTTGCCGTACTGCAAATTTAAGTGAAACACTTTTTATTAGGGTCTCATAATTTAACGCACAAATCTGGTAATAAAACAGAGTAATATAGGCCAGCTCAGCTTTATCAACCAGCGTTAGTACATTTGTAAACTAAAGTAGTCTGACCAAGATTTATAATTCCCGTGGACGTAAAAAGGGAATTACGTTAATTAGTTCTAACCATATCAAATAAAGATGAACTTATATTAAGTACAGTAGAAGATTGATCTCTCGAACAGGTATCAAACCTCGACTGAGAATATATATTTGTTCTCACAATTTTATAATTTTTATAAAAATACCTATCAACTGATAGACACTTTATACCAACAATAAAACTGTGCGTAATGTAATACATTCAGTATAATAATTCTGCATACTTTTAATCATCAAATATATGCAGTGGTTAGTTCTATATGAAATAATGCATTTCGGGAAAAATAAATGAATACTCCCTCAAAGTATACTTTGCTAGATAATTAAAATTTGCAATTTTGATGAAATCGGCTACTGGGCACGGGTACCAATCCGAGACTCTGGGGTGTAGGCTAATTCTACTATACGATCGAATGCGTGCCAATAAAGCATGATTGCAAAACAAATAAGGATGTTCGTATTAGAGAGTTTCTAGACGAGGTGCAACTTTGATGGTGATCACAAGAACGTTTCATATACAATCTCATTCTCACAATCGCGCGAGTTTGTGTATAAGTCGAGCGAGCGTGAATGTATCTAGTGACCCTAACAGGACACCGTAATGTCTAGACTGCAACTGCCCACCGGTCGATGCCGTTACAGCCCTGGGGCACAGGTGGAAGACTTGGACCTATGGCACCAAACAAATGCATATTAAAAAAAATCCCATTACCCCACCCACTTGGTCTCGTACATTACCATCTTCTATTTATAGAAGATGGTAATGTACGAGACCAAGTGGGTGGGGTAATGGGATTTCTTTTTAATAGGCATTTTTTTGGTGTTATAGGTCCGAGTCTTCCACCTGTGCCCTGGGGTTGTATGGAACGCCAAATCTACATAAACTCAAATAATTAATGCATTATATATTTAGAGCTAGCTCCAAATCGTTTCAAGAGTTCTCTAAATCATTTGGAGCTATCTCTAATATTTAATGCTAGCTCTAATTATTTAGAGCTAGCAATAATTATTGATTTCATATTATTGTATGATTATTTGAAACGTACCAGTTTAATTGGTGAACATGAATTACTGTCCGTTTCACGAAACCTGTCCAAATTTTACGGCTATATAAATAATGCAAACACAATATATTTGTCCCAGGCATGGAAGGTGTTCGAGCCAATTCCCACCCTTAAATATAAGCCGAATGAATGTATGAATATATTTTTCGATACTATTAAATTATAGCAAAATTTAAGAATCAGCCTACTTTTTATTTCATGAAATTTGGTCCAATATTGATTGTATTGCGAAAAAACAATCTCCACACGTTAAATCCCCATAGAGTGAAGATGTCCAAGGGGATTAAACACGGGGAATTGTTTTCTAATTGCAGACATAGTGGACCGATTTTCAAAATGTAACTTGTTTTCTTCGTTAGATCATTTCCAAGCTATCCACAAAGTTTTTCGTTTTTCGACTCCTCCTCCAGGTTCTCCACCTCTTTTTCTAAATTCCCATAGAGAACTGATAATTTCATAATAAAATCAATATTTGACCAAATTTCACGAAATAAAAAGAAGACTCGTTCTTAAATTTGGATATATATATTGTATTGTTTATGGCCGTAAAATTTGGACAGGTTTCGTGAAACAGACAGTAGGTCCCCCATTTTTGAGACACCCTGTAGAGTCTATAAAGCCAGAAACGCGACATTCCGCGTGTCTAATTCCTAGATTGAGAGCAGCGTTGTTTCCATAGATACAATCGAGAGAATAGTAGGTTAGTGCCGTGAATGGGAAAAAATATATGGCAAGGCTCAATAATTTCTTTATTTCTCATCAGAAGTATATGTATTGACCACCATTTGAACCGTCTCTCCGAGACGGTTCAAATGAGTGGTCACAACATATACTTTGGTTCAGAAATAAGGAAAATAGATAGAGAATAGTATGTTAGTGCCGTGAATGGGAAGACATATCTGGCAAGGCTCAGGAAACGAGATGGGCGAGGCTCTGCCGAGCACATCCTGTTTCCGTGCCGCGCCATATATTTTTCCCATTCACGGCACTAACCTACTATTCTGTTTATCCCGTCAACACCTATAAATGACTTTAAAATGCAAAAAAAGTAACCCCAATCAAGAGAATAGTAGGTTAGTGCCGTGAATGGGGAAAATATCTGGCAAGGCTCAGGAAGCGGGATGGGCGAGGCTCTACCGAGCACATCCCGTTTCCGTATCGCGCCATATATGTTTTCCCATTCACGGCACTAACCTACTACATGTATTCTATTTATCCCGTCAACACCTACAAATGGCTGTAAAATGCAAAAATAGTATTGACTGGATATCAAAAATGTTTCACGGCACCGTGTTGCACGGCACATACGCACTGTGTTGACGGGATAAAGTTCATTACATTGCATTACATAATCGTTATGACGGAGTAGTCTTTCAAAATATGCGTTTGAAGCGTTCTTTGTTTACTTTCAACTTCGTGGGTAGTTTGCTAGTACATACTATATTAGGTAAGTTTGTGGTAATATGTATGTGTCATATTGTAGAATTGAAGAATTGTCTCACACTACCAATATAGCGAAGTATGAACGTCAACGCCAAGCAGGTTTTGTCTATATTTTAGTACGCGAAGTGTAAATTACGGAGCCCCGCAGGGGACATGGATTTCTTTTTTTAAATTCTACGTCCCCTGCGGGGCTCCGTAGTAAATGCTATCACGCACAGTTTTACTTTGTCGCGTGGTGTAGCGATAACTGTACAACCTGTAGCGTATAAGGTGGAAAACGTGCTATAGTATGAGTAACATAGACACGCTCCAGATAAGGAATTAGTAATTGAGTATTTTCACTCCATCATATCTGAAGCAATTGGGTATTTCAATATTTTAATTGGGTAAAATAAAATCACCCTACTGTTTACACATCAACAGACAGCAATTATTGAATAGATGGCTTCGAAATGAAAACATGGCTTGGCATTTCATTAGAATTGTCTCCTTGGAGACAATGCTAATGAAATACCAAGATGTGTTTTCATGGAAAAATAAGAAAATATGCTATATTTGTGGTCTGTTTGTTGTTTTCTGTAACATGATAAAGATACCACAAATCTTTCATTGCTTTTTGATACTCACTACTTCTGATTTCAATTGCGTTTTTTGGCAATTTTAATTGGGTATTTAAGCAAATACGCACCTTATCTGGAGCATGTACTGTACAACCTGTTTCGTATAAGGCGGACAACGTGCAATAGTATGAGTAACATATACATATACTATTACTACTTAATGGTTCGTTTGGATGTCAAGCTCACGACTGTAAAGAGCTTTTGCAATATTCTGAGGCGAATGTGAAAGTTCCACAAAACTATCTACATTGTCGTTTTAAGTGGAGAATGAATTGGAATTAGTAGCCGGTGTAATTGCGAGTGTATCATATTAGAAATGATGATTTCAGGAAGTTTCCAATTCATCTGGGTCTATCCATCATACCCACTCAACCCCACAGGTTGGGAAGAAATTGATATACTAGGTTCACATTACGTGTACGAGTATAAGAGTGGCTATATCAATTTCATTTGACACGCATCACAATATTACTAATTACGATAAATGAAAGGATTGTATAGTTAGTACGTTCTAGCTACTGTAAAACCTCTCTAAACCAAACACATTGAGAGGTGTCTAAACGTTCTATGGTATCCGTTATAGAGATATTGCATTGTAACAAAGATATACGAGCAGTCGAAGACCAGGGCGCCGCTTCACTAAACTTATTACGAATAAAATGTTCGCAAGTGCAACATTATGATAGTGTGTATATTTCACATTAACAATGTTTTCTTGTAAACAATTATTGGATTTACATTTATTGAGCATAGGCTGCATATGCAGCCTATGCTCAATAGATGTAAATCCATCAATTGAAATTTCCAGACGATCCTAAATTTGCACTTACGAACATTTTAGTCGTACGAGGTTTAGTGAAGCCGTCCCCACTGCATGTGTGTTTGCAATCCTGAACAAGCATAATAAACATAATAATTATAAATATGTTACAATGAACCCCGCGAAAATTTAACACAATGAAGTTCTCTTTGTGTCCGGATTACTGTTTGTTCCACGTTTTGCTGCCGACGTACTTTTGGTAAGCCCCATTTCGACAGTCACGGCCATATATTATATTTGTATTTGGTATAAAAATATTTTATTAATTATAATTTACATCAAGTTTTGGCATACAATCAGTATAAGATTGGAACGAAAGATTGTAATCTAATAATGTTCCCCTCAATATTCGCATTTAACACCCATGAGTGTGATATTTGATCAAAAATTACTGGTCACAAATCCCATAAGACCTATTTCTCCCCTCACGACAACATACGAGTATATGTGTATATTCATTTACCACCAGCTACCCCAGTTCACGTCCCCAACGTCCCCGCCCCACCACCCCCATACAGTGCACATTGCCTACCTTAGTGGCAGTAGCTACATCCGTCCTACCCGGCTTCTTGTTCCACAATGTACGTACCCGGTAGTCGTGACCGTGCCGCGTGACTTCAATCAAATAGCGACAAAGTTACCATCATGAATACAATAACACCATTGGTAAGCAGCGCTATATTAAAATTTAATTGACAGCAGTCGGGTAAAACCGGGTGTATTTGTTATTTGGCTCGCCAGCTTACAAATAGGTTACATAATTTGCCATAAATACAGATATGGAATGGCGAACAGCGTAAGCACTGATCAGACAGCGTGGATGGTCGCAATGGTCGTATGCTATGGTCACCCTGGCTATTTCTGACCAGTGTATATTCTGATCATCTCCAAAACCCGTGAAATCCGGATACATATGCTGCACACGATACACGGTGTTATCTAGTGGTTTAAAGGTGTGGTTCCATCCAGTAGGCATAAAATGTTCTTTCTAGGAATTAAATAAGTGTATACTTGTGTAACTATGCCACCAGTTTTAAAAAATAAGAGTGCTCACAATAACGATATAATCATTTAGTAATCTTTATTTTACTGATAGTGACTCGCGGTGGTATAAGGCAAGTTTTATATGCAAATGGGGCAGGACATTTTTAAATTATTTATTCAAATTAAATGCGTCACCCGAAAACATAATTTGTATCAACATATTAAAAAGGATGATCATTGCATATCAAATTATAAATACGGAGAATAAATATTAATTCCCGTTAACATTTTAAGGAAACACGCTTATCGCCCCTGATATCAGTGTGGAAATTTACGTTTGATATATAAAGAAAATTAATACGTCGGGTAATTGTGAATGAATGTTTATTTTGCCCGAAAAATGTCTAACGAACATTATAACATGTAGCCTATTTCACCAACATTGCAAAGTATACTTACCTAGCAAAGTATACCTTGAGGGAGAAATTTTCAATTTTAGGACAAATTTATTATACTGAATTTATTACATTATCACAGCCATTTTGGCTGTGATAATGTAATAAATTCAGTATAATAATTCTGCATACTTTTAATTATCAAATATATGCAGTGGTTAGTTCTATATGAAGTAATGCATTTCAGGAAAAATAAATGATTACTCCCTCAAAGTATACTTTGCTAGAAAAGTATACTTTGCAATGTTCGTGAAATCGGCTGCTGGAATGTGGGACTCTAGCTTTTATGGATATTCTGTTAACTGTATGATAATGTATCAAGGTGTATGATCACGTGGTTACAACAACAACAACAACAAGTACTGAAACTTCCATACTCCATCTGATTCAAAGTACGTATTCTTTTATATTGTCCATATTACGTAACGTATTTTGATTAAATATGGCGCATCAAACGCGTCTTGTTAAGCTGCATTTTAGTGGTCTCTGTAGTTTGGCCAAAACTTCTGTCATTTTTCGAAGAATCGATTTCACCAACACGGAAATCGATTCTTCGCAGAAACGACATAAGTCTTGCCGAACTCCCGGGACCACCAAAATGCAGCTCACGAAGACGCGTTTGCTGCGCCATATTTCATTGAAATCCGTTGCATATTAAAGGTACATGCCCACTCAGTAGGCACAAACTGTTCTTTATATCAGAAACAGTATTTGAGACATGTTCTGGCAAAATAAACATTCATTCACCATTACCCCACGTACTGATTGGCATTATTATACATTATATATCAGACGTAACTTTCCACACTGATATCAGGGGCGATAACCGTGTTTCCTTAACATTTTAACGGACATTACTATTTATACTGTGTATTTATTTTTTTATGTGCCATTATCATACATGTACTTATAATCTGTCGAAAATATTATTTTTTCAGGTAACGTATTTAATTATTATAAATAATTTAAAAAATATCATGCCTCATTTGCATATGAAAATAGCCTGATACCAACGCGCGTCACTATCAGTAACATACATATTACTAGATGAGTATATCTTTATAGTGGGCACTCGTAGTCTTTAAAACTGGTGGAATAGTGACATAATTATACACTTATTTAATTCCTATAAAGAACATGTTGTGCCTACTGAGTTGGCATGTACCTTTAAGGAAAATATCAAATAATACTTACTTTTGAGTGGGCGAGCTTTCAACACGTTCAGCCGTTGTGGTAACCACGTGATTATGCACCTTGTGTATCAATTTGACCAATAGTGCAAGCCATGATCTTTCCAAAGGCAATATACACAGTATTGTCGCATCGTCATAAAAAAGAAGGTTGTCAGGGTAGCGTAATTGGTCCAGAGTGCGCTTGTCAACAATACGCCCGTTTTCGATACTTCAAACTGGGGCAATGCGTGAGATGAACATAGTGGTCGCCAGATCGGATAACGGAGGTTTTCTCAGGAAACTCCGGTTTCCTCCTCACTAAGACCAACCCTCCATCTGTGACAAGGGAATTTTGTTTGCAAGTTACTTGTAATCCCTGTATTAAAAGTATGAAGTTTTAATTGCGTTTTGCTATAAAATACAGGTACATATTATACATTGAACCCAGCTGTTGAATGTATAGACGTATTGTAATTCATGTATGAACTTCAATAACCCTGTTTAATAAACAGGTAATATAAGTATGTGACTAGAGATAAGGGGTTTATGGCATCTGTGACCAATGTAGCTCATGACCAAAATTAAAATATCACATTGCTGTAGCCTGACAATAGTCTATATTGCTTGCAGGGACGGATCCAACATTTGAGGAACGGGCGGGGGGGGAGGGTTGTCTAGTTGCGAATGTAACTCTTGTATCTACTCCCGTGCCGTCCGTAGCTAGCTACGGACGGTACGGGAGTAATTGCAAGAGTTACCGTTCGCAACTATGGGGTTGTTCTATTTTCGAGCTCTTCTAAATGCACTTTCCTGTGTTTTACGGCATTTAAATTCAGACTCCAACTGGTGGTAAACTGTTATCTATGTAAAGTCCGTGGCTGAACGGGGGGGGGTGCAACCCCGGGACCCCCCCCCCCCGGACCCCCCCCCCCCCCTCTAGATCCGCCCCTGGCTTGTTACAAGCATGACGTCTGTTTCATTGATGGAATGGCGACTAATGCAGATTCTGATCATACTGTGATCATACAGGCTGACCTGAATCTGCACTGATAGCAAAACCCATAAGCCCCATTTCTCCAGTCACAACCACATAAAAGTCTTACTCAACAAGCAAAACGTTAGTTCTATTTAAATTGGCAAAGTTTGCCGACGCCAGATAAACCATTGGCAGTATACCTGAGTCAAATATAAAACCAGATCTTGAAAATCATTGACAATACCAGGTCTGATAAAAGTTTATAGCAATATAATAAAGTCTGCAATGAAAAGTATGATCGTCCCCTTTGATTAAGCCGCAGGTATAACAGAAATTGTATGTCAAAGGACACTCAAACTTGATTTGTCAAATGGTATTTGGGTTCGGATTATTTGTTTTTAATTCATTAAATGAACGTCACATTCTGCTGAAATTGTATCGTTCGCCCATTTAAGTTTGCAAATTAACTGTTCTTACAAGTGCATTAAAGTTGATTTTTCAGATTTTATAAAACCAATGCGGTGATTGTTCTCATGTTCGCTTTGTCCACGTACCCGGATGTATCGGGTTACACTGCGCGGTGATTGTTTCCGATGCGTTGTGCATGTTCACTTTAAATAGCGATATTAAAGGCACTGGTTCTTGATAAATGTGACATAGTATATTATTTCACAACAAAAAATAAAGAAATTTCACCATTTTCTTTACTGATACATGTACATCAGGGGCGGATCCAGGATTTATGTCTAGAGGGGTGCGTGGATTTCAATTTTCATAAAATTCAGATTATGTTTTCTGCATTTGTTCTTATTTCTCATCAAAAGTATATGTTATTACCACTCAGTTGAACCGTCTCGACTGAGTGGTAACAACATACACTTTGTGTGAGAAATAAGGAAATAATCCAATATTTCGATCACGAACAAAATTGGGTTAAAATCTAAACTCGACCAATTTTAGAGGGGGCGTGCGCCGGACACGCCCCCGCCTGGATCCGCACCTGTACATGTATAGTAAAAATGACAAATTATAACCAGCCAAATTATGTCTCCTGCTTATCATAGTTTCTGGTAGCATTTCCTTGAATACAACGCATGCTTTTTGGGAATGTGATAAAATAAACTGGTACGATTGATTTATATATCATTTCCTATGCATGAAGCGAAAAAATTTCTTGAATATATGAGATATAGTTTGAGACTTTAAGTATAAGTTAGTGTTAGTTAGATAGTGGATTTTTTTACGAATTAAAGGCGAGAGAGCGCTAGCGACCGCTTCATTTAGTTCCTTAAAAATGCAATATGTGAACAGTAACATAGTTATAATTAGACATGTTTATAATGCAGTATCCCATACTGATTTCCCATTTCCTGTCGAACGGGTAGTCATTAAATCTGGTAATATGTAGCTTATACTCTTGCCGAAACTTTTATTATTAGCTTATGTTTAACGGCGGCACTGGCTCTAGGACCTTGCATGCCGTCTCCCAAGAATGGGAGAAAGAACGGAGGTAGAGATTTTTTGAGAGAAGCCGGTAATTCGTATTTACAGAGCAACTACGAATTATCGGTACCCATTTACAGCTGGGTGAACTGGAACAGTGTGGATAAAGTGTCTTGCTCAAAGACACAACGCACGCCGCTAGTCAGGCTCGAACCTCTTGCCAAAACTTACCGCTGTATGTATATGTGCTAACCGAATAGAGGATATGCAGTTTAGTATTTAGAAACACAATACACAGTTGTGTTGTGCCGGTTATGCCATATGAACATAAATAGGAAAAATACAACCATGGACAGTAACGAACGTATCCTTCGCGAGTCCTGATGGACGGACGGACTGCTGTAAAGATTTATGTAGGTCAATGGATAATTATTATGTGAAGGAAAAATATCTGGCGCTCACGGAAACGGGATGTGCTCGGCAGAGCCTCTCCCATCCCGTTTCCTAAGCCTTGCCAGATATTGTTTCCCATTCACGGCACTAACCTACTATTCTCTATATATACTTTGAAATGTTGATGAAATCGGCTACAGAAGACGTTTTCCTTCTTTTATTTTGTCATCTGACAAAGGAGGTTATGCTATTTACTCTACAATATGTTGGGAGGAGTAATATTTTGAAAATGATCAGGTTTTTTAGCATTTTTAGCATTTAGCAGACACACTCAGAATTTCTTAGCAACTCATTTAAGAAATTAGTACTGAAGGCTTGTCAGATTCAGTTAATTGTTGCTTGTTTTTTCTGGTCAAATTTTCGCAATTTGGTGAACATTTGACAACTTTTACTTTTGTCATATGCTGTAAATATGCACTTAAAGTAGTGCACGAATTTTATGGGAAGGAACGATTTTATGATAGCTCGGGATATGTCAGAAATCGGCCATATTTTTATGTACATATTTTGGGGAACACGTCATGTTGTTTTTAGTTTAGTAATGGAGGGAGCTACGCACTGACAAACATATTAGTGCCACAAAAACAAGAGCTGTAGGAGAACAGCATAGCTCGACTACGAGGGTTGTCGATGTACACATAGCTTGACAAAGAAGGTGGCTGCGGCCTGCATAAAAACCTTAACCAAGGTTGACTAAAAACATTAACCAAGGGATTATTGATGTACGTCACTAGGAGATAAAGTTTTCCAAGTATGGTTGCTGTAGGCCCAGGAGTATTCCATATATATGCTTGACTAAAAACCGTAACCAAGGGGAGATAACTAAGTAATCCAAGGATAAAAGTAGGTCAAGGTCAAATATAGGTCAGGGATTATTGATGTACATCATTAGGAGATGAAGTTGTCCAAGTATGGTTGATGTAGACCCAGAAGTATTCCATATACAAGCTTGACTATAAACATTAACCAAGTAATTGAAGGTTAAATGTAGGTGAAGGTAAAAAAAGGTCAGGGGTTATTGATGTACATCCCTATGAGAAAAAGTTATCCAAGTATGGTGTCTGTATGCACAATAGTATTCCATCTACAAGCTTGACTAAAAACCTTAACCAAGGTTGAGTAACTAGATGGCCGCGGCCTGCATGTAGCGCCTTGTGGCCTTGTGACACTAACAAAAAAGATATAGTATAAGGAAAAACTTTAACCAAAAAACTTAAGCAAAAACTTTAACCGGACACACGTACGTACGACAAAGTGCCGACTATATCGCGCTTTCCGCAAGCGGGCGCGAAAAAAACTTTAACCAAAAACTTCAAAGTAATTTGACCTTGACATTGGGCACAGGTGCCGTACGGGAGGGGGGTAGAATGAAAATATAGATGATGATAAACACCCATGTGAAGTTTCAAGGTAATGGGCAAAGCAGTTGCAGAGATATATTATAACAAAAACAAATTTAACCAAAAAACTTAACCAAAAACTTTAACCAAAAAACTTAACCAAAAACTTTTAACCAAAAAACTTAACCAAAAACTTCAAAGTAATTTGACCTTGACATTGGGCACAGGGGCCGCACGGGAGGGGGGTAGAATGAAAATATAAATGATGATAAACACCCATGTGAAGTTTTCAAGGTAATGGGCAAAGCAGTTGCAGAGATATAGTATAACGAAAAACTTTAACCAAAAAAACTTAACCAAAAACTTTAACCAAAAAACTTAACCAAAAAACTTAACCAAAATACTTTTAACCAAAAACTTCAAAGTAATTTGACCTTGACATTGGGCACAGGGGCCGCACGGGAGGGGGTAGAATGAAAATATAGATGATGATAAACACCCATATGAAGTTTCAAGGTAATGGGCAAAGCAGTTGCAGATATAGTATAACGAAAAACTTTAACCAAAAAACTTAACCAAAAACTTTAACCAAAAACTTAACCAAAAAACTTTACCAAAAAACTTTAACCAAAAAACTTAACCAAAAAAAATTTTAACCAAAAACTTCAAAGTAATTTGACCTTGACATTGGGCACAGGGGCCGCACGGGAGGGGGGTAGAATGAAAATATAGATGATGATAAACACCCATATGAAGTTTCAAGGTAATGGGCAAAGCAGTTGCAGAGATATAGTATAACGAAAAACTTTAACCAAACAACTTAACCAAAAACTTTAACCAAAAAACTTAACCAAAAAACTTAACCAAAAACTTTTAACCAAAAAAACTTAACCAAAAACTTCAAAGTAATTTGACCTTGACATTGGGCACAGGGGCCGCACGGGTGGGGGGAGGGGGGTAGAATGAAAATATAGATGATGATAAATACCCATGTGAAGTTTTCAAGGTAATGGGCAAAGCAGTTGCAGAGATATAGTATAACGAAAAACTTTAACCAAAAAAACCAAAAAACTTAACCAAAAACTTTAACCAAAAAACTTAACCAAAAAACTTAACCAAAAACTTTTAACCAAAAAACTTTTAACCAAAGACTTCAAAGTAATTTGACCTTGACATTGGGCACAGGGGCCGCCGGGTTGAATGAAAAATATGATACGGGGCCAGTAAAGGGGTAAATGAAAATACACCCATGTGAAGTTTTCAAGGTAATGGGCAAAGCAGTTGCAGAGATATAGTATAACGAAAAACTTTAACCAAAAAACTTAACCAAACACTTTAACCAAAGAAGTTAACCAAAAACTTCAAAGTAATTTGACCTTGACATTGGGCACAGGGGCCGCACGGGATGGGGTAGAATGAAAATATAGATGATGATAAACACCCATGTGAAGTTTTCAAGGTAGTGGGCGAAGCAGTTGCAGAGATATTGTATAACGAAAAACTTTAACCAAAAACTTTAACCAAAAAGCTTAACCAAAAAATTCAAAGTAATTTGACCTTGACATTGGGCACAGGGGCCGCACAGGAGGGGGGTAGAATGAAAATATAGATGATGATAAACACCCATGTGAAGTTTTCAAGGTAATGGCCAAAGCTGTTGCAGAGATATAGTATAACGAAAAACGTTAACGAAAAACTTTAACCAAAAACTTAACCAAAAACTTTAACCACGAACATACGTACGTACGTACGTACGTACGTACGCCAAATTGCCGACTATATCGCGCTTTCTGCAAGCGGCGCGACAAAAACCTTAACCAAAGGGAATTAAGTAAGTAATTTAAGGTTAAATGTAGGTCAAGGTCAAATATAGGTCAGGGGTTGTTGATGTACATCACTAGGAGATGAAGGTGTCCAAGTATGGTTGGTGTAGGGCCAGGAGTATTCCATCTACAAGTTTGACTAAAAACCTTAACCATGGGGAATTAACTAAGTAATCCAAGAGGAAATGTAGGTCAAGTTCAAATATAGATCAGGGGTTATTGATGTACATCCCTATGATAAAAGGTTATCCAAGTATGGTGTCTATATGCACAATAGTATTCCATGTACAAGCTTGAGTAAAAAGCTTAACCAAGGTCGAGTAAAAACCTTAACCAAGGGAATTAAGTAAGTAATTCAAGGTTAAATGTAGGTCAAGGTCAAATATAGGTCAGGGGTTGTTGATGTACATCACTAGGAGATGAAGTTGTCCAAGTATGGTTGGTGTAGGGCCAGGAGTATTCCATATACAAGCTTGACTAAAAACCTTACCCAAGGGGAAATAACTAAGTAATTCAAGGTTAAAAGTAGGTCAAGGTCAAATATAGGTCAGGGATTATTGATGTACATCACTAGGAGATGAAGTTGTCCAAGTATGGTTGGTGTAGGGCCATGAGTATTCTATCTACAAGCTTGACTAAAAAGCTTAACCAAAGAGAATTAAGTAATTCAAAAGGAAATGTAGGTCAAGGACAAATATAGATCAGGGGTTATTGATGTACATAACTATGACAAAAGGTTGTCCAATATAGGTCAGGGGTTGTTGATGTACATCACTAGGAGATGAAGTTGTCCAAGTATGGTTGGTGTAGGGCCAGGAGTATTCCATCTAAAAGCTTGACTAAAAACGTTAACCAAGGGGAATTAAGTAAGTAATTCAAGAGGAAATGTAGGTCAAGGTCAAATATAGATCAGGGGTTGTTGATGTACATCACTAGGAGATGAAGTTGTCAAAGTATGGTGGGTGTAGGGCCAGTAGTATTCTATATAGAAGGTTGACTAAAAACCTTAACCAAAATGAATTAAGTAAGTAATTGAAGAGGAAATGTAGGTCAAGGTCAAATATAGATCAGGGGTTATTGATGTACATACCTATGAGAAAAGGTTGTTGAAGTATGGTGTCTGGATGCACAATAGTATTCAATGTACAAGCTTGAAAAAAAACCTTAACCAAGGTTGACTAAAAACCTTAACCAAGGGGAATTAAGTAAGTAATTCAAGAGGAAATGTAGGTCAAGGTCAAATATAGATGAGGGGTTATTGATGTGCATCACTAGGAGATGAAGTTGTCCAAGTATGGTGGGTGTAGGGCCAGTAGTATTGCATATACAAACTTGACTAAAAACCTTAACCAAGGTTGAGTAAAAACCTAAACCAAGGGGAATTAACCAAGTAATTCAAGATGAAATGTAGGTGAAGGTCAAATATAGATCAGGGGTTATTGATGTACATCACTAGGAGATGAAGTTGTGCAAGTATGGTGGGTGTAGGGCCAGTAGTATTCCATATACAAGCTTGACTAAAAACCTTAACCAAGGCGTGACGGTGACGCCGACGCCGACGCCGACGCCGACGCCGACGCCGGGGTGACAACATAAGCTCTACTTATTCTTCGAATAGTCGAGCTAAAAAAGAAGTGTGTCGTCATTATGTCCGTGCTCCATGGGTACTCCGGTTTTCCTCCACATTAAAAATAGGTTGCTAGCATGGTAGTTGTAACTAGCAAACCTTTTAATATCTTTGTACCTCTTAAGATATAAAATTCAGCGATCCGTTATTTTTCTCCAATCTCAACAAAAACATGGTTTGACAGCAATGGAAATGATTCTAAAGTTCTACCAAACCATGTTGTTGGCGTGAGAAATGGAAAATAAAATACAAACAGCAGACGACACAATTTAATTCAGCTGAAAAATAATAGAAAGAACATGCTTTTTAGTTTTGAAATGATACCCGTAATATAATATTGATAATATCACATATTTAATAGGTTTCCATCCCAGTCGCTCGTTGAATCAGTTTAAAGAAAACGAATTACTCATTATTAGGATCTATCAAAAGCAGAACTATTAGCATTCGTAATGCTAGACTTTATGTTTCAGCATTGTAAACATTCTATTTTCAGGCAGCTCCTATTTACCTTATAATAATTTCAGAAAATGTGATCCAAATCTACAATTAATTTTCTTTTACTTGTTTAATGATTTGTTTCATCACACATATTTCCAAGACCCAGCACATTTAAGGTGACATACACCCATTGTGACATACCAATTAACCCTTTCAACAATAGATACCTCTTTACTAATATTTGCAAACAGTGTAGATCATGATGAGCCGGCTCATCAAGATATGCACCATTTGTGAACACTTTTTTTTGTTTTTACAAAATAACCACCTTTCCTGCATAATAGTCCATGCCAGTTACTTAGGGGTGAAAGGGTTTTACACCCACTTGGAAGGTAAGGTTTCCTGCAGTTTGACTGGTTGATTCAGTGCTTTCATGCAGTGCCAATGGATATATGACCCCTCAGAGACACTATCATCATATTGTTCTAGGACAGTCACATAGGTTCTCCCACAAAGTGTAAAAATGCTGTAAACTTTTGAAAATGATTCATTTGCACCGCCAAGTGTTGAGGGACCACGGGATGCAGTGTCAATTGTCAGTGTGGGTTCTCGGCCAATAAAATGCATCAGGGATGCAGAAAGCAGGGGACAGGGGAATCCCTGTTCGACAAGGAGAGTGGTGCATTCCGGCAACATCTGAGACCGTTATGAATGACCTAATAATAGTCATAATTGATATCACAAATGCAGCAATATTCAAGTAACATCACGAGAGTTTGAGCCGAAAATTCAGCGGCTGGAACTCACGAATCACAACAACATGACAACAACAACATACTTTTTAATTCGCTTAGGCCGAATTTCGTATTACATGTCTTCCCTGGTTAGATAATGCCATAAAGTCATATATTAAGAAATGACTGTATATTTAAAACGCCTCTTTAGAGAAATTTAGTTGATAATTAACGTACAGTTGACTTAATTATCGACAATGTAATTGGTTTTCGTGGGCTGTATTTTGAAGGTTATAGACCAGGTAAACATAGCACTATGACCCAATCATTCCCAATCATTCCTGTTACGTTTTATTAAGAAAAATGTCAGATTAATAAAAAAAAAAGAAGGTAAACAACGATATATAAACAATCACATTGCATATTAGTCCATGGACCAGGATGTAGTTGCAGACGATGGAAAGTAACACTTCAAATCATCGACAAATGCTCCAATACCGTTCATATCGGTTAGCACAAATGGTAACGAGTGCGTTTCTCACCAATGCGGCCCCGGGTTCGATCCTCGGCCGGGGCAGTATGTGAGGATTACCTCTGTATGGTGGTCGCCAGATCGGACAAGTTGGTTACCTGCGGGTACTCCGGTTCCTCCCACATTAATGACCGCCATTATTCTGGAAGTCTGTGTGACCCGATATGTTTGGGGGTAACTCTATACATTTTTCTATAAAATACATCAGTTTTATGCTAGAATATTTCGCATTTAGAATTAAGAAAATACTAAATGGTGATAAGAATACTTTTTAATGACCATTTAACATTATAAATCTGCATTTAAAGTTGATTTAGCGGTTGGAATATAGTTGTTTGAAGCGTATTTACAATGTGCTTGCTGCATTTACTTACAATTACCCTGGTTCCCATGGTGCCCCTGATTAACTCAATTTCCGAAACGAAATTCATGTTAGCTGTAGGACATGCTTATTTTAAGTGCATTTTATGAATTAATGATGTGCTCAAGAGTTCAACATCGCTAATATCATAGGATTTCTTTTCTAGGCAGGTACAGTGTGATGTTACATGAATATTGCTGCATTTGTGATATCAATTATGAATATTATTAGGTCATTCATAACGGTCGCAGATGTTGCCGGAATGCACCATTCTCCTTGTCAAACAGTGATTCCCCTGTCCCCTGTTTTCTGCATCCCTGATGCATTTTATTGACTGAGGACCCACACTGACAATTGGCACTGCATCCCGTGGACCCTCAGAACTTGGCGGTGAAAATGAATCATTTTCAAAAGTTTACAGCATTTTTTCACTTTGTGGGAGAACCTGTGTGACTGTCCTAGAACAATATGGTGATAGTGTCTTTGAGGGGTCATATATCCATTGGAACTACCTGGGTGTAAAACCCTTCCACCACTAAGTAACTGGCATGGACTATTATGCAGGAAATGTGGTCATTTTGTAAAAAATAAAAAAGTGTCCACAAATGGTGCAGATCTTGATGAGACTGCTCGTTTGTTATGAGCCGGCTCATCATGATCTACACTGTTTGCAAATATTAGTAAAGAGGTATCTAGTGTTGAAAGGGTTAATCGGTATATCACAATGGGTGTATGTCACCTTAAATTTGCTGGGCCTTGGATATATGTGTGATGAACAAATCATTAAAAAAAATAATTAAAAAAATTGTAGACATGGATCACATTTTCTGAAATTATTATACAGGTAAATAGGAGCTGCCTGAAAATAGAATGTCTACAATGCTGAAACATAAAGTCTAGCATTACGAATGCTAATATTTCTGCTTTCGATAGATCCTAATAATGAGTAATTTGTTTTCTTTAAATTGATTCAACTAGCGACTGGGATGGAAACCTATTAAATATGTGATATTATCAATATTATATTACTGGTATCATTTCAAAACTAAAAAGCATGTTCTGTCTATTATGTTTCAGATCATAATGAAATTGTTCTTTAAAAGTCTGAAACTTGAGAAATGTCCAACTGTCAGCAGACTGGCAAAGCATGTGAAAATGTTGTTCTCCAGGAAATACTTACTGTACACGAACACCGCCATATCTGTGGGCATGTCTGGCATAGGTGACGGACTCCAGCAAACCATACAGATACTGAAACCAGATGGGACGCACTGGGACTGGCGCCGCAGCCGGGACGTGGGCGTGTGGGGCGCCATGATCGGGCCATGTTGCCATTACTGGTACATGTGGCTCGACTGGCTGCTGCCCGGCAAGTCCTGGAGGATTGTCGGCCAGAAGCTGGTGCTGGAGCAGCTTGTATGTTCACCTGTCGTGATCGGCTCATACCTGTACTACACATCGTACATGGAGGGCAAACGCGGAACCGAACTTAACAATGAGGTGTTGGTGAAAGGCAAGATAATCTACATGGCGGAGTGTTTAGTCTGGCCCCCTGCTCAGCTGATTAATTTCCGATTTTTGCCAACCAGATTTCGAGTAGTTTATGACAATATCATCTCATTAGCCTTTGACTGCTACTACTCCTATGTTAAGTATGGTAATTCTGACAGCGTTAAACATAAAAAAGGTGTTAAAAGTGTAGCTCATGATCGCTCAACAACTGCATCAATGGATGTGTATATTAGAAACAATATATGTAGTGCTTTGTTCCACAACAAGAGCTATCATATGCACACACATGGCATACATGCGGAAGCTGTGTTACTGCCCATTGCAGTGCGGTGGAGGCCAGAGGCAGCAGACTTCAGCACATGTTCCCCGGACTACTCCAATACTCTAGAGGAAATGCTGGATGATGATGGATATAGAGAATAGTAGGTTAGTGCCATGAATGGGTAAAAATATCTGGCAAGGCTCAGGAAACGGGATGGGCGAGGCTTTGCCGAGCACATCGCTTTTCCGTGCCGCGCCAGATATTTTTACCCATTCACGGCACTAACCTACTATTCTATTTATCCCGTCAACACCTACAAATGGCTGTAAAATGCAAAAATATAACCCCAGCCACCGCACATATTCATCCGCAGTGGTTAGGTCGTATTGACAGGATATCACAAATGTTTCACGGCACCGTGTTTCACGGCACACACGCACTGTGTTGACGGGATAAAAATAGTTGTCATGACAACTTATGGTTATAATTTAATGCTCATATTCCAATGCATAGGCGGGCCCATCTGACAGATAGATCCTTTCAACATCGACGACCAGTGTAGCCCTAGATCCTCAAAGCCTGATATGGGGCTATGTTCTTCGCAAATCTGTTGCTGAAATAGTGTTATTGCTTGCAGTAAAATGGTTAGATCTTTATCTAATTGTGCATAAGGACCAATATCTGTAATACTATTCAGAGCTCCAGATAAGCTGCGTATTTGCTTAAATACCCAATTAAAATTGTCAAAAACCCAATTGAAATCAGAAGTAGCGAGTATCAAAAAGCAATAAAAAATTATGGTACATTTATCATGCTGCAGAAAACAATAAACAGACCACAAATATAGCATATTTGTCTTATGTTCCATGAAAACACATCTTGGTATTTCATTAGAATTGTCTCCAAGGAGACAATTCTAATGAAATGCCAAGACATGTTTTCATTTCGAAGCAAACTATTCAATACTTGCTGTATGTTGATGTGTAAACAGTAGTGTGATTTCATTTTACCCAATTAACATTTTGAAATACCCAATTGCTTCAGAAATGATGAAGTGACAATACTCAATTACTAATTCCTTATCTGGAGCCCTGACTATAGTCTGTTTCACGAAAGCTGCCCAAATATTACGGCCATATAAACAATTCAAAAACCATATTTTTTCGATAATATTAAATTAAAGGAAAATTTAATAATGAGCCGTCTTTTTATTTCGTGAAATTCGGTAAAATATTGATTTTATTACGAAAAATTTATTTGTCTATGGGAATTTAACATGGGGGAAAAAGTGGTAAGGAAGTGTGGGAGGAGTCAAAAAACCAAAAAAATTGCAAATTGACTCCGAAACCTGACTAGATAGCTTGGATATGATCTAACTAAGAAAACAAAAGTTAAATTTTAAAAATCGGTCCAGTATTTCTAAAATTCAAAAAAAATTTCCCCATGTTAAATCCCCATAGACATCTTCACTCCATCTATGGGGATTTAACATGGGGAAATTTTGTTTTCGCAATAAAATCAATATTTGACAAAATTTCACGAAATAAAAAGAAGGCTCATTCTTAATTTTTCCTTTAATTTAATATTATCAAAAGAAATCTTGTTTTTGAATTGTTTATATAGCCGTAAAATTTGGGCAGCTTTCGTGAAACAGACAGTAGTACTGTAGAACCCCTCTAAACCGGACACAGAGACATGTTAGTTGTGCTTAATTTTGATATGTTTCATTTTGTATTCATCTCCATTAATAATATATATTCACAATTGCAAAGCATCCACGCTCGTCTTGAAATAGTCATCTGTTTTAACGCGACGGCGTAAATTAACGGTCGGGATTCCTCCTTATAGGAATCACAATTTGCCTGGTTTGGCCCTCAGGTACGTTTTTATATTTGGCTCATTTGTTACCTGGGAGTTGAATTGGGTTATTGCCCATTATAAAAGTAGTAAGATTATTACTGATCTACTGCTTTTGGGAGGGGGCCAAGTGATTCGGGTGTGGCGAGGACCTGGCATCAGATCAAGATTATTCTGATTTCAGGGCTGAATATGTATTTTTTTTATTGTAAATATTATGTTCTGATTTTGGGATTTTCTCCCCATTTTACATGTACTTGTACATGTACTTGTACAGGTAATATATGGGATTTAGTACTAAACCCATTGACCCGGCCTTAAATGGCCATAGCTGTTAATAGGCCGTTAAACCCCAACAAACAAACATCTGTTTTACTGTGGAACCTGTCTAAACCGGACACCCTGGGGACATCCCACAGTGTCCGGTTTAGAGAGGTTCCACTGTAATTGCCAATTATTTTAAATCACCATTTGTATTGTCAGACCCTGGTACGTTTATACCATGTCATCAGTGTCGAGTCGGCAACTATTTGCCTGCCTTCAAATTGCTATAATGCAATCTGGGTGGCTCATTAGTTAACTCTTTCAACCCTAAGTAACTGGAATGGATTTTGATACGGTAATTTTGCAACCAGTCCAACCGGATTTTCAGACTAGTCCATTTATGAAAAGTGCGTGTTTTTTACTCTCAAAAATATGAAAATTACTTGCAAGAAGTGCAGATCCTGATGAGACGGCTCGTCACGAGCCGGCTCATCTGGATCTACACTTTTTGCCAATACCACTATACAGGCCTTTGGTGTTGAAAGTGTTAAACCGATGAACCAGTTTTAATCTCTCTGTGATCACTATTCATGCACAAATAGAATCCTACATGTTATGATTTATTACCGTATAGTTATTAAAGGTACTTGCCCACTCAGTAGGCACAACATGTTCTTTATAGGAATTAAATAAGTGTATAATTGTGTCACTATTCAACCAGTTCTAAAAATTACGAGTGCTGAATATGTATTTTTTTTATTGTAAATATTCAGTTCTGATTTTGGGATTTTCTCCGAATTTGTACTTGTACTTTTGAACATGTACATGTACTGGTACAGGTAATATATGGGATTTAGTACTAAACCCATTGACCCGGCCTTAAATGACCTTAGCTGTTAATAGTCCGTTAAACCCGAAAAAACAATCAGATATAATCATTTAGTGATATTTATTTTACTGATATTGACTCGCGGTGGTATCGGGCTATTGTCATATGCAAATGAAGCATGATCTTTTTTAATTATTTTTACTAATTAAATGTGTCACCTAAAAAATAACATTTTCAACAGATTATAAAGTGTGATCATTGCACATCAAAAAATAAATACAGAGAAAGAATAGTAATATCCGTTAACATTTTAAGGTAACACGGTTATCGCCCCTGATATCAGTGTGGAAATTTACGTCTGATATTTATAAAATGTATAATATTGCCAATCAATATGTGGGATATCGGTGAATGAAATGTCTCGGATGATGACTGATATAAAGAACATTTTGTGCCTACTGAGTGGGCATGTACGTTTAACAGAGTTCGTGCCGAATACAGATTCATAGGTAGAATTAAGAGTATATGTTTTGCATAAGCATATCATACATTGAAGATATACTTGTCATCTAGTGTGTTTTCTGTATCAGTGTCACATACATATTTCAGTCTCCGCAAAACTGCCAAAATTTTACAGGACAATCGGTCTGGTAAAATTCAAATTGTTACCAGACCGAACAAAAATTTACCAGACCAAATTTATTTTATTTTGTGTCGATATTTAAGAGCTTTTTAGCTTTTTAAGTATATCAGTCATATAGGAAAAGCTAGCTAGCACCAGAAGCGCATACCAAAGGAAGGTGATTTCATTGAAGCTTAGAATAAAAAAGTAAAAAAAAAAGTCGGACATTCGGACCGGCGGCAATTTTAACAGACATGTCCGACGGACCGACGTCTTTCGCGGAGACTGATATTTATTACACTTATCATGTTTGTGTAATATGAATTTAAATACACCTGTGACAGCCTATTTTAAAGGGACATCTCTACAAATTCATCACTGAAATATATAAATTTGCATAAATCATCCAACTTAATGGATTATCTCCCCCTTTTCGCCTTAGAATTTGGCAATTTTTGTTTGCAACTTTTAAACTGTAATAGCTACAGATCTGAAACTTGGTATGCAACTTCCTTATGATGAGTAGATGTGCAAAGTTTATTTCGATATTTTTTATTCGACCCCCGGGTTATGGATTATCTCCCCTTTTTCGACTTAGAATGTCACCATTTTGCCTTGTAACTTGTAAAACTTCTAAACTGTAATAGCTGGAGGCTTGATGCTTGTAGTTACCTTATGGTGTGTAGATGCACAAAATGAATTTCGATTTTTTATTTGACACTGGGCCATGGATTATCTCCCCCTTTTGGACTTGGAATTTTGCCCCGTCTACTATCAAAGCGATATGTGGTGCATCTGTGTTCCATGAACACATTTTTTAGTTTTTAAATGAAAGTAGACAAGTTTGTTTCTGAAAGTACCTGTTCACGTGATTCGCACCACATGTCGGCATCACTTGTTTGAATTAAAAAACTCAAACAATTCCTGAAAATCAAATGTGGCTGTGACTGGAGAAATGGGGCTTTTGGGTTTTGCGACCAGCGTAGATCCAGATCAGCCTGTGCATATGCACAGTCTGATCAGAATCTGCACTGTTTGCCATTCCACCAGTGTAACACCCGTCATGCTTCTAACAAGCAATATATCATTATCAGGCTACATGAGTTTGCTCTTTGATCAGGAGCTACTCTAGTTGAAAATCTTGTAAGCCCCATTTCTCCAGTCACGGCCACAAAAAAATCTTCTGGGATTCACACCTGGGGCCAAGGGATCTGGGGCCCGTTTCACTAAAATGTTCGCAAGTGCAAATTTAGGATCAGCTGGAAATTTCAATTGATGGATTTATGGTACATTTATTGAGCAGAGGCTGCATATGCAGCATATGCTCAATAAATGTAAATCCAATAATTATTTACTAGAAAACAGTGTTATGTGAAATTTACAGACTATCATAATTTTGCACTTACAAACATTTTAGTCATACAAAGTTTAGTGAAACGGCCCCCTGGTGTGGTAAGGGTGCCTATGTGGTATGAGCGTTGGACGGTATTGTAATTTCATCGACAAATATACAATGCTCCCCATCCATACTCCCTAGAAGATCATTGCTGCCTATATATGAACTTGCTGTTGACGTAAATCCTGATCCAACTAGAAATGTGGCCTATCGGCACACGAATACCCCCACTGGCAGCCAAAGAAAACGAGGCATTTTCTATTATACATGTAAGTCATTTAGCCGAGCATTACGCATCAAGTTTGTGACCTTGACCCTGGGCATAATGTGATAATCCATGCATCGGTGTAGAAGATATAGAGCGGAAGGGAATTTCAATAGGTTTGAACTTTGACCTTCAACTGTGACCTTGACCTTGGACGTAGGTGCGTGGTTATTGATCACGACACACCTTCTCATCATGAGAAACATTTGTGCCAAGCCATTTGATAATCCATGCATCGGTGTAGAAGATATAGAGCGGAAGGGAATTTCAATAGGTTTGACCTTGACCTTGGACGTAGGTGCGTGGTTATTGATCGCGACACACCTTCTCATCATGAGAAACATTTGTGCCAAGCCATTTATTAATCCATGCATCGGTGTAGAAGATATAGAGCGGAAGGGAATTGACCTTGGACGTAGGTGCGTGGTTATTTTTTCGGGGCGTTCCATTTTTCTCACTCGGCAGGTGATTTGGAGCAAAAATGAGCACTGCATGATCTG